>WEKY01016194.1:12300-66739 GCA_013390045.1 Picathartes gymnocephalus
GTTCTTCCCCCAGAGGGTGGTTGGGCACTGGAACAGGCTCCCCAGGGAAGTGATCACAGCATGAGCCTGACAGAGTTCAGGAAGTGCTTGGACAATGCTCTCAGGCGCATAGTGATATTCCTGGGGTGTCCTGCACAGGGCCAGAAGTTGGACTTTGCAGATAACAGAATATTCTAAATTGCAAGGATCACAAGGATCATCAGGTCCAGATGAAGTGAATGGCCCACACAGAGATCAAAAGCATAACATTGATGTTATTAGCACCGTGCTCTAACCAACTGAACATATCTCATGGTCACTTCAATGTTCCTTGTCAGTCCCTTCCAGCTCAGGATACACTAATGGTCCTGCATACAGATTGTGAGGAGGCTAGGGAAGGAAGTCATCTGGATCCCAGCAAGGTTTTGGGTATGAATACATACACTTGGAACCGTTAGAGGAATCTTATGTAGAGGCACGTGTACATGTCTGTGTGTATGTTTGGTTATGTCTGAGAGAGTCAAGCACAGTCAAAAGAGACAACAAAAGTGCACACAGAAAGAGAAGACAGTGAGTAAAAGCTGAAAGCTTTGCATGTGATACCAGACAGAAAAACACTTGAGACTCTGGACAAGGAAACTACTGTCTATTTTTGGATTTCTAGTGTCCTGAAAAAATTGTACACTGCCTCGCTTCTTTTAAAATAAATAAGATTGCAACCATATCAAATGTATTATCCACTTCTCCTGGTGGAATGAGTTTGCAAGACCTTGAAAATCAAGAGCTTGGGTCATGCATTCAGATCTTGATGAGAGATTTGAGTATATCTATTGATAATATAGATTAATATTGTTGAGAAACTTGACTGCAAATCCAATGGGACAAGGTTTTGTGTTCAATTTCTCATATATATTACAGCTTTTTCTAAGGACTTCACAAGCAAACTTTGTATTTTGAAACTTCCTTTCTTTTCATATAATGGAGTTAATAAAATTACATAAAGTAACATTGTATGTTTACCTTTCTGATCTTGCCCTCCTTCACCATGAAAAAACTTCATTATGCTTTGAGAGTCTTATAAGATCTATTTTCTTATAATTACTTTATTCAGTCTTGATTCATACAAATCAAACCTTCTATCATTCCCAGGGATGTAGATAACATATTCCAATGTACTGTTTGGTTTTTCTGGCACCAGAGATATTTTTAAAAGAGACAGCACCATTTCAATAGGCATACTTTTCAGGGCATGCTGTTAAATGCCACTAGATTGCTCCTAGCTCTGTAATCTTAGCAGCCAAAATTAAAAATTACATAGCATTTTCCATCTGACTGTGTGTTGCCACTTGGACATTTCACGATGCTCCCACAAGTTTGATTTCTGCATCCCTATTTTACAAGAATACTATAGAGATTCATGAAATTTGTCCAGATATCCACTTGGTTTTCTGTTCTCACATTTCAAATCCTTAAATACAGCGAGCTAAAGCATGATCTTTTAAAAGAGTAGAGAATCTACAACTTGAAAGAAAGTTTTATTATATGTAAGGTCATTTATTGCTTTTATATATCCAAAGGTCCAAGCTTCTTTAACTCATTACCTGACCTCATTTTACATTATGGTTATAACCCAGATTTTAGGTCCAGTATGTTCCCAGCTATGTTTCCTCTGCATTCTTAGGCAGAAGGAAAATGCTTCAGTTCTTTTTCAATTATTATAATTCTCAGATCCTATGTTATTATTGGTTCTTGTTTATGTAGAACAATTAGATTCTGTGCCTTCATAAAATGTTCCATGCTAATCAAATAATAATATGGAAAATAATTTCAGTAGATACCCCTCTAAGACAAATATTAAGACAAAAACCTGTCTTTAGAATCACTCTCCATTTCTCAAGATTCTGTTTTTACTTCTTTGGAAGCTTTAGTGTACTGGACTTATTACCCCAAAAGTGGTATTTCATATTCAAGAACATGCTTGTAGGCAAACTAATGTGAAGGTAAAAACCACAAATCAATCAGGAGAAGAATTAACCCAAATTGACAGTATATACCTAGATTGTATGAGATCAGTGCTAATGATTTAAATACAATGGCATTTTCCAGTCTGTAAGCCAAATTAATACTCTGGAAGGCATGCATACAGAGTTTGTGTTTACAGTCTACAAAAGGTTAATATTCCCTGGTGACTGTGACTGCTGAGTGAAGGTTGGCAGAACCTACACTCCAAAAGGCAGTCCCAGCATGGATAAAGCAAAATGTTCCCATGGTCTGCAGTGAACTTTCTCCTTTTGTTGGTGAGCAACTGGGCAGAGGGCTTAATTAACAGTCTGCTTCACACCAAAAGTGTGCCTTGTAAGTGCACAGTAATCTCACAGGGGCACGTGTTAGCATGTTGAGCCAAGAGTGATATCAGTGCCATAATTGAAACCCTCACCTCAGCTTTAGGAAATGTTGTGATAACAGCAGCACATGCTTTTGCATGAAATACACTGTAGCCTTAGTGAATGAACAAGCTCTCAAGGCAACGTGATCGGCAAACAGCGTGAAGCTGAAGCAGGATCTCTCATGTATGGCCTGCAAGGGAACTTTCCATTTACTATATGTTATAAACAGCTTCTCCTTAAATTGTCTACAACCTCTGCCGGAAGAGTTGGTAAGGAGCTTCTGGACTTCAAGACTTGTTAATACTCTTAATGCAGTTAATGTCTGCTAATACGTAAGATAAAAATGAGTCACAGCGAGCTGACCTTTCACACGGAAATAAATGACGATGAGTTCAACTTCCTAATTTAAGATTGGCTGTGAAAACCAGAGTAAAATATCCATCAGCCTTGTGGTAGTATTGGTTTACCATTCTTATTTATGGGCTTGGTGTACAATGATGCAAAAGTAGAGCAGAGAAAAACAAAAGATTTATTCCTCTAGGTCAACGTGATTGGTCTGTTTAATATTTAGAAAGTAGCTAATATGGAGAATATCCAAATATAGGGAATACTGAGCATGGAATATCCAAATTTTGTATACACATTCTATATGTATATGCCTATGTATATATGAGTATGAAGTGAACTAAAGAAATAAAACCCTGTTGACTCAGAATACGAAAATATTTGTGAAAGCAGTGTGAAAAACTACAGTGGTGATTAAATAGCAATTTTCTGTGATGGGATTTCACATGGGGCTCAAATTCCTGGAATGGTTTAAATTTTCCTCTTGTTTGTGTGCATATGGCTGCTTAGCCATTTTCAAAGTCTGAGACAAGAACTGTGTCAAGCTCCTCAGCAATTTAAGAAAAATGAGCCATGAAGTGGTAGCAGGATGATGGCTCAGTGGGTTAGTAGGAGCGGAGAGTGGTGTGAACGGCCCTGAGGGCAGAAAAATGGGAATTTGCAGTGATCTTGGTGAGGCATTTAGCTGTTCTAGGCTGGAGATTGTATCATATTATCTTATTATAAAGCCAGATTCAGACATACTTGCTTTTTCACTGGTCAAATTTGGCAGGAGTTTTGCCAGTATTGAAAAGCCTTCAAAAACCTTTTTGTATGAATTTGTAAAAATACCTTTGATCAATATTAATATTGCTAGGAATGTGTCTACATCACTGTTTATGAGACATATCCCGTGCAGTTGCATTTTGCTGCTTTGATGGCATATGAAAGATACCCTGGAGTTGCCTGCTGTAACAGCAATTGCAAGCACAGATGTTGTTACCTCTCAGTATTTTTAGCATGAATCTAGCAATATGTGGTGTTTTCTTCAGACCGATTTCTGGAACTTTTGTTTTTAATGTGCAATGAGAAGCTTAAAAACACAGGTTTGCATGGACCTGAAAAGCTAAACACTTGCATGCATTTCTCAAATTTTTTAGAAGTTAGGACCCTTACAGGAAGGTTGATAAAGTCAAGGCTGTCAGTAATGCGCATTATTTTACTCTGCTGTTCCCTCTTTCCCCCATCAGTCTTGGCCATTGTTTTACCTTGCCTTTTGGGTACTTTAGGATATTTCCAGTCTAGATTAGATCTATGGCTTGGTGAACTTGTATGAAATCTTAACAGGTTGTGGGGTCCTGGAAAGGCCTGGTGAGTCCTGAAAAAGTTTTGAGCTTCTGTTTGTTTACTCCCTCTGAATGGTCCAAAGTGTAGATTTATCAGAGGGTATGATACGTCATATCATAGCTGGCAGAGACCCACTTGCTGAAAAGATACTTCATAGTGGGAGCAATAGTTGAATTTCAGCACCGTGAAAATGAGCATTTTGTTAAAAAAAAAAAACAAAAACCAAACCAGATCTGAGCTATTGGTAGTTATAATGACTTTCAAAAAAGAACCCCTGATACTTTTGACCCCAATAAAATTTCATATCCATATATAAAGGGTGATCCTGAATGTGTGACAGATACCAGAGCAGCAATTCAGTAGAGTTCTGTAGTTGATTCATATTTGCAAAACAGCCTTCAAGCTCTCAGAGGTACTGCCAGTGCGTGGCATTTCTAAAACAAGATTTTGTGCTAATGACTCTGTGTGTGCACACTCTTCAAAATGTGCCTACAACGAGCTTCTCCTTGCATATATGGTTAAATGAAATTTATGACTACAAAACCCATAAATATTTCCTCAGACTGAAAACTATGGTGCAGCATGTGCTCAGAAACAGCAGATCTTATCAGGTAGGATTAGCAGACAGGAGGTTGAAAAGCACAGTTCTTAGCAAGCTTACATCTGCCTTACTCATGTCCTGCATATTGCAGATTGCTGCAAGTCAGGAACAATGTTTTTTTGTCAGCCAAAGCAATAGGCACTCTGAGTTGAATGAAAGAATTGAGGAAAAATGGTTAAATTATATGTTCTTAGAGGCCATTTGTACGGGATCAAACAAACTTAGACAAAGCAGTATTAAAAAGCAATTCCATCTTTTAATTATGGTGACAGTTGCTGAAGGTAGCCTATTGGCTTTACCATAATATCTGTGAACCCTGGAACAGTGCATTAACTTCTTACAGTCTGTGCTGCAAAAACACAAAATAAAATGAAGGCTGCTGTGGGAGGCATAGCAAATTGTGCTGTAGCTCAGCTGGGAGCATCACCTGGTGCAAGGTAAAAGTTTGTGCATTGTGGGATGTGCTCACTGTTGCTCAGCTGGGAGCACCTTTTAAACATCTTAAACTTGCTTATTCAGATGGGAAACACTGTTCCTTTCCCAATCTGACAAGCATGTTAAAAATATTTAATAAACTGAATTAAAACAAGCAGACTTTATATAGAGAATGTAATGGTATAATAAAAGAGCAGTATGACCGAGATGCACTGAACAAAAGTAATCAAATTCAGCCAATTAAACTGCTCCAAGTTACAACAGAGGTAGCCCCAGAGGCGTGGTGAGAATGGAATCCTGTTCCTTATGCTCATTCCAGACAGGGTAGTGAAGCGATACGTGCTTGTGAGTTGTTGTAACATTGTCTTGACATTTCCCAAAACATTAAAGAGCACTGCTGAGTTCTTTTCTAACAGATTTCTTTTTTGATCACTTTGGAAGTACAGAAAGTCTTCCTTCAGTGCTGGAACACTTTATAGGAAATAGCTATTGCTCATCCATTGTCCTCTGGATAGATTTCATTATGAGACATCACATGAGAAAGACCAAACCTCTAACAAGTAGCTTGACTTGGTCAGTTCAGAGTAAACACTACAGTTATTGAGTACGATGGAGTACACATGGATAGTTGTAAAGATAGCCTCGCTAGTAGGTAAAGAAGTTTTTATTATTAAATTAAATTAAATGAAGCTTGCAGCAAAAAAATTGATTGCTTCTTCTCTGACTCCTCAGTGTATAGCACTTTACATCTCACTGACATGGCTTTGAAATAATTTATTACATATGGTTTGCAAAGCAAACACCGTATGCAGTATTTTAAAGGCAATGAGATTTGTTCTTTTAAAAAGGAACTTGCAGGATTTAGTAGTGTAATAGTGTCCAGTCAAGTGTTAAGACACCTGGAGGAGAAAGAGGTCATTTGAGACAGCCCACGTGGCTTCATAAGGGAAAATCCTGACCAATCCAGTAGCCTTCTATAGTGGAGTAACTATGTCAGTGGATAAGGGAAGAGCTACGGATGTCATTTAGCTGGACACCCGTAAGGCCTTTTACGTGGTCCCCCCTTCTTTCTAAATTGAAGTGTGATGGATTCAATAGGTAGACTGTTAGGAGGATTAGGAACTGGTTGTGTGGTCACATTCAGTAGCTAGTGTTCAATGGCTCAGAATCCCAACAAACATCAGTGTTGACAGGTGCCTCTCAAGGATCTGCATTGGGACCAGTGTTATTTTATTTCTTCATCAATGACATAGATAGAGGGATCATGTGCACCCTCAGCAAGTTTTCAAGTGGAGTAGTGAAGTTGGTTCACCTGAAGGACAGGACGACTTCCAGAGGGATTTGAACAAGCTGGAGATGTGGAACCATGGGACCATCATGAGGTTTAAAAAGTCCAATTGCAAGCTGCTGCACCTAGGCTGGGACAACACCCAGTATCAGTCCAGGCTGGGGGATGAAGAGATGGAGAGCAGCCCTGGGGAGAAGGACTTGGGGGTGCTGGTGGCTGAGAGGCTGGACATGACCCAGCCATGGGCACTCCCAGCCCAGAAAGCCAAACATGTCCTGGGCTGCATTCAAAGCAGTGTGGGCAGCAGGGGAGGGAGGGGATTCTGCCCCTCTGTTCTGCTCTGGTGAGACCCCACCTGGAACCCTGCATGCAGCTCTGGGGTCCCAGCACAGGAAGGACATAAGCCAAAAGAGGAGCCAAAGTCCAGAGGAGGCCACCAAGTTAATCAGAGGGCTGGAGCATCTCTCCTGTGAGGAAAGGCTGAGAGAATTGATTTTTTTCAGCCAGGAGAAGAAAAGGCTAATTGTGGCCTTCCAATACCTGAAGGGAACTTATAGTAAAGATGGAGCAAGACTAGCTACAAGAGCAGGTAGTGAAAGCAAGAGGCAAATGGGTTCAAATTGAAAAAGAGTAGGTTTAGAGTAGATAGAAGGAAAAAATTCTTTACTGTGTGGGTGGTGAATCACTCGAACATGTTGGCCAGGGACATTGTGGATGCCCCATCCAAGGTGTTTAACCAGGTTGGATGGGGCTCTGAGCAGCCTTGTCTAGGGTTGGAACTAGATGGTCTTCAAGATGTCCTTCCAATCCACACCATTCTATGATTCTGTGATCTCCTTTCTCTGCCCTAACTGCTACCTCTGGGTTAGGTTATTTCTGCCTAGATGCTTTATATGTATTCAAACTGGAGCTCATATGGCCTTACTTTTGTAGTTTTGTAAAGTCTTTCCAGAGTTCTTTGCCAATGCCATGGCATTTCACTACTACAAATAGTTAAGTAGCTTGTTTAGAAACCACTATTTTTACTGCCTCTTCTAAGTCTTTTCTGAAGGTGTTGAATAACCTGGTCTTTGATATTATCCTGTTCCATGGCAAGTTAGCATTAAGCCCCACCCTTTGCTGTTCACTCTTTTAGGTAGCCCAAAAGATCACTTCCTCCAAACCCCTAGCCGTTTTGTCTCGTACTAACTTCTTTTTATCCTATAGAAATCGTCTTAACATTTGAGAAGTTTTGACCAACATGGGTTGTTATACTTTATCCATCTACACAGGCATGCATGCTCTTTTTTGTGTTTTCATTGCTGTGGTTTCCCTGGGGGGTGAGTCATCCAAATATAGAATAAAGCAGGGCAGAACTTTCTAACCTGGCTGTTGTTAGCATGGGTCTCTCCTCCGCAATTTCTTGGGAGTGTGTCTGCAAATGCTCACAATATTTAACAGTGACAGCTCCTAAGTCTGAAAGCATCTCAGGGTTTAACACTGCTGGAGATGAAAGGACTGGGGTTTTTATATTCTTCATGATTTGCCTCACAAAAGTAAGTGGAGCAAACTTGTGCTCCTTCTGATGTACAAAAATTGTCTAGTTTCATCTAAGATTCTTTTTGGTTTTCTCTTTTTGTTACCTGCTCTTAAGAATGAAGGAGCTGAACAGTTGAATCTTGATTCTTCTATGTCCTGTCAAACAGTATATAACATAAAGTGATTTTTTTAGTAATGTAAGTGGTAACTAGTCTACCTATCTTTTTGGAACTTCATTCAGTTCCTGATGCTAAAGTCTGCGAGCTTCCACTCATAACCTGGCAGTTTCAAGGAATGCCTATCTTTCTTTGTATCAGTATCATCCTTGACTGGTAAACACACTTCTTTCTTCTTTACAGGTTTGCTTTACAGGTATTTCAATAGAAAGCAATAAAAATTCTGGTTTTGGAAAGCAAAAACAACATTTCAGGAATAGAAAAGCATGTATTTCTGCCTAATTAATAACTTAAAAAGAATGTCTTAGGTACAAAGAATATAGAAGGCAAACTTCAGTTCTGAATTTAACCTTCATGGTATGCTTTGGGTTAAAAAGTGATCAAAAAGAAGGGGACATTCTTGACCATAGCACACATCCTGCAAACACTCAACACTTACATACTGGAAGAAGATAAAGGAGTCCATTTACTTTGGCTGTAAACAAAAGTGCTATAGTAAGATTTTTACTCCCAGTGTGTGTTCTTCATGCAGATTCTATGGCTGTAGTAAATGCAAGTAGATCTTAACCATTACTTCTGCAATCTGGACTTGCGCAGTTGAAGGATTATTTGTGCATGACCCTTCTCCACCTATTTTGCACAGTAATTTTGTGGCTGGTTATGAAATTGTGAGTGGTATGGCGTTGTGGCAGTGAAGCAGGGAAGGGGTGTCTGTCAAGGGATCAATGTTCACCCAATTTAATCACTGTCTGAGGTTTTAATTCCTGTTTCAAACAAAAGAATGTGATACTTGGAGTATTTCAATACAGAGACTGTGACCTACTAATTTCAAATTACTCAAGAGGCTTTCTGTGAAACAGTAAAAAAATGACCCACCTTTTGATTCTTGCTGTTACTGGGCAATTTCCACCCGGCAGAAAGGAAATGAATTACAATTACCGGAGCTGGGAGTCGTTCAGTAGGACAGAATGTATAAACCCAAGCTCAATTTAATTTATATAGTGCATGTTTTTCTCCTTCTCTATCTCCGTATTCTACTTCTCTGCTCTTCCATAAATGTGTAAGGGTGAGGTACAGAGTTACATTCCCGGATCCAATCCTGCCCTACTTTATTTTTTCCTTTCCTGGTCTGGGTTGTTTGTTCCATACATAAAAACAAAACAAAACAAAAAGCCCCAAATAAATTCCATACAAGAACGAATACCTACTCTGAGCTCTAATGTCATCCCATTAATGACTAATTAAAGCAAAGGCTAAGTAGCAACAGAAAGTGTTAGGAGGGCAAGAACATGCTTCAAAAAGATTTGAAACCAATTATAGTTAAGGCAAAACATCACTTTATATACACAGCAGAGCTGAAAATATGACTATAAACAAGGACAGAGACTAGATACTGTCATGAAAATATCTTTTTCCATGTACCAGTGTTTCATGTGGTTGTGAAATGTACAGAAAGTATTGATTTCAGAAGGTGTGTCAAGATACTTTGACTGAGTCCTTCAAGAAAAAACTATTTGACATAGTGTTTCTGAAAGAATGGTATATCAGAGATTTTAATGAACAAATGTAAAGGAAATGCAGACAGGGATTGTTCATCTACACTCACACACAGAGAATTTGACCCGAGTTTGTACTTAGACTCCCTGTAATATGGCTGGGAAGGAAAGGATTGTGAGGAGTGCTACAGAAAGGTCTACCCTTGAGGCTGTCTTTTTTTTTGGCAGTTCTACTGTGCTTTCACCTTTAAAAAGCTCCCATCGGTGGTCATCAATTCCTGCTTTGAAAACTTAAGGCTCTGTCTCTCGAGAGGTGTGCCCTTGGGAAATTTTGGTGTTATGTTCCTTTGAAGGTCTTGTGGTATCACTAGTACAGTGGGATCCCAGATTTGTTTTCCATTGATAAATATAACAGTCAGCATCTATTCAGATTTCTGGGATTGAAAAAATCTAATGAACCTTTATAGAGGTTAATAAAACAAGATGAAAGAATTGAGAAAAAGTTAGTAACCCTACTATAATTTTTCTTGCCTTTTTTTATCTGCAGCTCTTAAAGTTTTTGGTATTTACCAAACTAAAGATGTTACACTTGAAAAGATAACTGCAAGCTCAGTTCAATGGTCAGATCAACTCCCTATCATCTAAATGAAGAATCTTCTGTTTGATGCCACAGGTAGTGGTCAGCATCACTTCCCAAGGTGGGAAGCTATTCTTTGCGTCCTCAGAAGGGATTGTGCATTGCTCCAGGATGGCAAGATTACCTGACAGACATCCATGCAGAAACAAAAGACACTATTATAAACTGTCCTTCTTGGTGATAAATTGTTAGGGACTGTCTGCAGCACACAAAACTTAGACTTTGTCTAATTTTTCACACATAGGAAGAATTTGCAACCACGGGTGAAGCATACTTGCTGCTGTTCTTTATTGGTGATACTAATCTAAGAAATATACTCAACAGAGGAGACATGGCTTGGGGTGTATGCTGGTAGGAGATCATTATTGCTGCACTATTCTCTGACAAATCCAAGATCCTGGACATATAGCAGATAATATATCAGAGGGGCAGAATGAAGAAGACATGTCCAACTTTTTGCCCCACTAAGGGCTGCCTACCTCTGGATCAGCCCAGTGCACAGGCCTGCAGACAGAGGGAATCACTTGGGTCTCGAGGATGTCAGTATTGTTTTTTCACTTTTTCATCATCCTCTCTCAGATTAGACCTCTGTGCGGAGTAAGCTCTGTGAATTTACAATCAATAAAATATGTTATACCATGGAATGGGAAATGGCTTCAGATGAAAAGTGCATTGTTTCCCTAAGCCTGTTGAAACTATTTGTATTATCTACTGAAGCAAGCACTCCACCAACATCTGCCAATGCCTTTTAATCACAGAATCACAGAATGGTCTGGGTTGGAAGGGACCTTGCAGGTCATCTCATTCCAATGCCACTGCCATGGGCAGGGACACCTTCCACAAGACCAGGTTTCTTCTCAGAGCCCTGTCCAAACTGGCCTTGAACACTTCCAGGGATGTGGCATCCACAACTTCCCCGGACAGCCTCTTCCAGGGACTCACGACCCTTACAGTAAGGAATTTCTTCCTGATATCTAATCTAAACTTACTGTCCTTCAACTTAAGACCATTACCCCTTGTTCTATCACTAATGGACTAATGTCTAATTTCATATAACTTTGAAGATCCAATCAAAATAACAAGTGTGCATCTAAGTATTTCAAGCTTAAATCTACTTGGTGAAACACGGCTTCAGATGAAAAGTACATTGTCGCCAAAACAGAAAAGAGCTGCTTCAAAATTCTAATTTGGCTTTAGAACATAGGCAGTTAGAGAAAAAGCATACATCTGAGAGTGTTTTCCAAACTAATGATTCAGCTTCTAGCCAACATCTAAGAAACCTGGCCCAAAAACAATAGAAGATTCGTGTACAGAGTTCTACTGAAAATTTTCTAGACCAAATTAATCTTCAAATTAGCCTTAGCTGTAAGTGTTTTGGTAGAATGTGGTCTATCTTTTAGGATATGTCAGGAATAGTCTGAAAGGATGTTATTGAAAAACTAGAGGCAGTGTAACATGTCTGTTATGAAACAATAACCTCTTGCTGTCTCCTAGAAACACAACTCACCAACTGAGTTTTGTCCTACTTTTAAAAAGGCCTTTAAGAAAGTGTAATGATAAAAATGTGACAACGTGTGAGAGTACTTGAGAGAACAAGGTGGAAGGGACACTGGCACTTATCTTTTAGCCATGTAAATACTTTATTCTTGCAAATATTTAAGAGATTGTGTCTATGCAAAAAGCTAGAAATGAAAAGGTAGGGGAGTGAACACAACAGTGTGTGCAGAGGAACAAAATAAGATAAAACCTATGCTCTGTATCTCAGTCAAATATATAAGAACATTGAAGTAAATCTGCAAGATGTTATGGGAAAGGAAGCAGGCTGTAAATGGCTGTTAACTGCAGGCTGCTGTTAATTAGCAGAAGTATCTCTTTACTCTTGATTTTCATTGTTCTGGCAGACAACTATTTTTGCTAGTATTTACTTTATATTAGATAAATGTAAAGAACACAGAACACATGTCTTTGAGAAAAAGTGGGGCAAACTGCATTAGGTTTTCTCTGCTTCCCTACTTCTGAAAATTTTGTGTTGTGACAAACTCTGTTTCTCCTGTAACAAGACACTCAGATGAAAAGCCCTTACAGAAGCTTACTAAAGAAAAAAGACCCCACATTTTCTTTCTGGTATCACAGCTGTTACTTAAGTGATGAGAATGTGAGAAATACTTTCACCCCAATTCTGACTACTGACAAAGGCACCCAAAAGAAGACTGTGACATCCCAAAGTCTACCCCAGTCGTCTTGATGTGTCCATGAGGTCCAGCGGGTCAGGCAGACATCCCTGGAGTAGACCTGCCACTGGGGATTCAATTGCTTTCCTGCAGCTGCAATATCTCTGTACATTGAAAAAGGATCATAAACTTGGCAAATCAGTGAGGGGACTGGTGACTCTGAGGGTTCAGCAAAAAAGAAGAGAAAAAATGAACTCACAGGAACTCAGAACTTCAGAGAAACTTAAAATAAGATTCAAAGGTTGAGTATGGAAGTCCCAGATGTATAACTGATATGGTTATGCTGTGTGGACTCAGGTTACAGTTTGAATTCAACAAGTCTTGCTGATCAAGATTTTTTTCTGAAAATGGTTAAGTCATTTTTGATGTATTTTCAAAATAGTTCATGCTAAAGGTAAAAGCAAACACTGACTCAATTTGTTCTTTTCTATTTTTTGTATGGTTCTATCTTGGTGTGAAGGCAGAATCATCCTGGGATATAATTTTCCTCATATTACTGACATCACTGTGATAAAGCAAAATAAACAGTTATGGTGAATGCTTGTAAAATCGTGATAAAAATTGAAGAACAGGAAAGAACTCTTTTGGGACTTTAATTCTCAAGACATTGTCACAGACAAGATTTCTTTAATATGTTTCAAAGAATATTTTATTGTTATTTCCTGCCTCTTTGTATCAGTTGAGCTATGTGTGTAGCTTACTTTGAAATGAAATGCTGACTGAGTGGCAACCAAATCCACAACAGCTGGACAGCCATAGGTGGATAGATCATGTATCGCCAGAAAGGTTGATGAAATTACTCCACTTTATTAACGGAAAGGGCAGCCTGTTTGTAAGCAGGGAGATAATGGGAAACAGGAAGTGAAGGGTAAAGAAAGTGATAATAACCTATCTAAAAATCCTGCTCTTAGAACTGAATTTCTTATCTCATACAAAGAGTTCTGGGTTTCCTCCATGAAATGGAGGACCAACAGAGTAGGTGGTCTTGGGAAAGGGCTTCCTAGCAATGCAGGCACAGCCAAATTTGCTCCTTGGAGGAGAGCACAAAATAACTTGATCTGATGCCTTCAGCAGAGCAGCAAAGGTAGGTTTGCCATCACAAGGGAGGAGAATGACAGGGTCAGTATAGGCTGAAGTGCCAATAATGCATTAAGAGAGTATCTTTCAAATCCTCACAGGATTTCTCCCTCAGACCGCACAATCACCCTTCCCAAACCCACTGGAAATTGCTCTTCTGCATCTGCTTACCACCTTGTTCCTCCCACAGGTGTTCCATGACTTCCTGACTCCCTGATCCTTCCAGGCAGCTTCTATGAGTGCTGACTGGGAGGAAGACGATACCCCTATTTGTACTGGGAAAGGAAACAGGAAGTGCTGGGCTGGTATGATATAG
Organism: Picathartes gymnocephalus; assembly: GCA_013390045.1. Classification (NCBI taxonomy): domain Eukaryota; kingdom Metazoa; phylum Chordata; class Aves; order Passeriformes; family Picathartidae; genus Picathartes; species Picathartes gymnocephalus. The sequence continues at coordinate 26,113 of WEKY01016194.1, forward strand.
CACCCATGCTATAGGGAGCAGAGAAACAAAAAAGCGGAAAATAGCTAGGCTACATGTGTGTCCTGCTATCCTGCGCCTTGACAGTGGGGTAGACAATTTGAGATTATGGGAGCAAACATCAGGGGTGGGTTCCCTAGTGCTGCATACAGAACCACACTGCTCGGGTGGCAGTCCCACTCCTGCCTGGGAGGGCAAAATAGGCAGCCCAAGGCGTCTGCTTCCTCTGCTTGCATTTAATCTCATGCAGCGGAGGGGCTTTCTGAGAAGCAGCCTCAAAGAGAGGGGGTGTTTAGGAAATGGAACATCAGTTTGAAACTCCAGGATTGGTGTGCAAACCAATGAGGACCAAAATACAGAGGAAGTAAACAGCAGTTTAGGAGGACAAGCACAAGAGGGACATCCTGCAGTGTCATCCTTAAATGGTGCAAAAAGGCAGGAAGATCTTGCAATTATTTTGATCTGTGTATAGAAGTATCTTAGACAAATGGCCTCTATAATGATCATTATTATTTTTCCTTTCATGAAAAACATCTCATTTCTGAATATAAAGTTCTCTCTTGCAGAGCTGAACATACTGAACTTCTTTGTAGAGAACACAAAAGTGATTTATTTTTCCCTTAAATTTAATTTTTTTTGCAGGCTGGACCATGTTTTTCTCAGGACATTTTTTCAGACAAACCCAACCCAAACTATTCTGCTAAGTGTTACAGTAAATCCTAGGCTATGTTTGACTGAGGAAAAGTCTGAAATTAAAGAGAAGATCTCAGGTGGTGTGCCTAATGACCTTTGCCAGCACTTGACCACATCACCTCTCTCAGTAAAACCCCAGGGGCAAGACTTATATACTGTCTCTTAGACTGATTGACTAATTTGACAAGCTCTATCAATAATCCAAGAAAAAGCCTTTTGCAAAGTTTTGCCTGAAAGATATCATGATGTCCTTTTAAAATGATACATGAATGGATGACAGGTCTCATAATAATTTTAGGAAATGCATTTAAACCAGAAGACCATTTCAACAGAAGTGCTGTGGATTTGGAATGGACAGTCGATTACCTGTAAAGTACTTTCTCAGAGATTAACACCGCATCAAAAAAAAGTTTGAGTTTTAGAATATAGTGTAATTGCTGCTGGTATTCCTTTACTGTAGTCTATTAACCTAAAAGGAAATTAAGAGCTAATAGCTTTGAAATACTATAAAGCCCGTAAGATATAAGTGCAGGAATTGTAATGTATAGAGACCAACATTTAGAGGATAATAACTTGTCCTTGCTGCATCCTTACCTTGCAATTTATTTATAGAAAATAACATTAAAATTTCTTGCAACCAAACTAAAATATAGCTGTAAAATTAAAATATATCTCTCCATCATTGTTCTCTCTCTCTCTCTTTCTCTCTTTTTAAACCTTTAAAGACTAATCAAAAGACTCTGACATATGTTACATACAACTGGCATTACTGTCTCAGCATCAAAATCTGTTGGGTTTGTGTGGCCAGATTTTGCTAGCAGGGGGGGCTACAGGGCTGGATCTATGAGAAGCTGCCAGAAGCTTCCTCCATGTCTGGCATGGCCAGTGCCAGCTGGCTCCAGGACAGGTGTTCTGCTGGAGAAGGCCAAGGCAATCTGAAATGGTAGTAATGCTTTGGGTATTACACACTTTAGGAAAAGTTACTACACACATGTAATTGTGGCCAGACAAGAGTGAAGTGAGAATATGTGAGAGGAACACGCCTGCAGACACCAAGGTCAGTGCAGAAAGAGGGACAGGAGCTGCTCCCGGCACTGGAGCTGAGGTTCCCCTGCAGCCCCTGGTGCAGCCCATGGTGAGGCAGCTGTGCCCCTGCAGCCCGTGGAGATCCAGGGGGATGCAGAGACCCACCTGCAGCCTGTGGAGCAGCCCCATGCCAGAGTAGGTGGATGCCTTAGAGGAGGCTGTGACCTCTTGGGAGGCCTGTGCTGGAGCAGGCTCCTGGCAAGGACCTGCGGACCCATGGAGAGAGCAGCCCAGGCTGGAACAGATCTCCTGGCAGGACTTGTGACCCTGTCAGGGACCCATGTTGGAGCAGGCTGTGCCTGAAAACTGCACCCTGTGGAACAGTGATCCACACTGGAGCAGTTTGTGGAGAACTGTTGTCCATGGGATGGACTCACATTGGAGAAGTTAATGGAGAATTGTCTCCTGTGGGAGGGACCCTCATGCTGGCAAAAGACTTCTTCCTCAGCAGAGACAGAAAAGTGTGATGAACTTACTGTAATCCCCATTCCCTGTCTCCCTGCAGCACTTGAGGGGAGGAGGTAGATCTTGGGAAGGAGGGAGGAGTAGGGGGAAAGATGTTGTAAGATTTATTTCAATTAATATCCCCAGTTCAAATCTGTTTTGCCCTTGACAGTATCTGATGAGTGATCTCTCTGCCCTTATCTCAACTCATGGACCCTTCATTATATTTTCTCTGCCCTGTCCAGCTGCAGAGGGGAGTTATAGAGTGGTTTTGGCGGGTGCCTGGAATCCAGCTATGACCTTTTTGGTGCACCAGCTGGTAATTTAACCCAGGTTGCAAGAATGGGAATCTTACATGATACCACTACCATGGAAATTCATTACTACCACAGAACCACAGAATGGTTGGGGTTGGAAGGGATCTCTGGAGATCATCTAGTCCAACCCCACTGTTAAACCAGGTTTCCCTACAGCAGGTTGCTTTGGCTACCTTCAGAGAAAGAGACTTCATAGTCTCTCTGGGCAGCCTGTTCCAAAGCTTAATCACCCTCAAAGTGAAGATTTTCCACTATTCAGAAAGAAACTTCCTTCGGTTAGTGCCTGTTGTCCTTTATCCCCTTCATTAAAAAAAATCTCACTTTCACCAAGGTTGGTAATATTTAAGTATAGTGCTTTTATCTCTCCTAGATTGTGTGCATAATCTAAATGCTGACTTTTGGCTCCTATTTCTACGTTTTTATCCTGTCAATTCCCCCAACTCTCTTTCCAAAGGTGAAGTGGTGACTTCTGCTTTTTCAATAACACTGAAGCATCACTGCTGTTTATTCCAGTTTCTTAAACAGAGAGGGTTTAATCTTAAAATTCTGCATGCCCTAGCATAATTTCAGAAAAATCTCCTGTGACTAGAGCAAGTTTTTAGTTGTTATTTATTTAAAATACGGACAGGAAAAAGATCTCCTCCAGTCTTAAGGAACTGGAAGAATCCTTATTGCATTTTTCAAGTTTCTGTATTGTTCAGAGTGTTTTATCATCAGATTAGACTCTTATTTTAATAGCTGTAGTAGGAGACTGTTGCTGAGAAACTCCATCCTAGTAGAACATTGTCACTGGGCACATGATCTCTGAAATCTCATTTTCTTTTCCCTGAGGGAATTATAGAAAATGTCTTCCGCCAACTGTGCTTAAGGTAAACTGACACTGGCAGTTCCACTTACAGCTTTCCAATCTTGCTGGCAAAAGATTGGGAGAGCAGGGGAGCAAAATTTTTTCCAAGAAATGGTACATTTGTGCCCTGGTTATTGCAAGAGAGAACTAGGGGACGACAGTGAGGGATGTTTTCACTGGAGTTAGAGGCTATCTGAAATGGCAAAATTATTTAAATGCCAATTATTTGCTCCATGAGGACCTTTGTTCTTAATTATGACTACACAGGGGCAGTCAGCTGGGAAGAATGGGTGCAATTAGAAAACCTAATTGGACATTTGTTGTGTTCCTCTTTTTCATTCCCTCCATCCTTCTCCTACAGGCACAATATGCATATCAGATGCCTTCTCTGACAGAATTTATGCTCATTTTTATCATTTACACTAATAAGAATTTGACCACACACAATTTGTGAAAAACTTTAATTCCATTAATTTTACAGTGCTGATCCTACTACTCCACTCAGGGCTTACTGTTCTTAATGCTTGTGACAGCTCAGTTTTGATAATGTCGTGGTTTTAAGCCCATCTGGAGATGAAACACCAGACAGACAGTCTCAACCGCATCTTCTGAGAAGATATTAACTCTACACTATCTAAAACCAGGATACAAGATCAGAGTGTCATTGTAAATTATAAGACCCTGGTTCATGTAGGTCTTTGATCAACGTTTTTCATGATGTGCAGATGATCCTTCCCCACTGCTCAGCACTGGTAAGGCCACAGTTGAAGCACATTACCGAGTTGTGGGCTCCTCACTACTGGAAAGAGACAGGGCTATTGGAGAGAGTGCAGCCAAGGGCTGCATTTAGATAACAAATGAACTGGAGAGTCTTCTGTAAGAGGAGAGGTGGAGAGAGCTCAGACTCTTCTGCCAGTAGAAGAGAAGGAAATAGATAGATGTCCTCAAGGTGTACAGATGTCTGAAGGGAGGGTGTGAAGGCCAGGGAAAAAAGGCTGTTTCCAGTGGCACCCAGTGACATGACTAGGGGAACTGGGCACAAATGGAAACATGGAGGGGAGGTTCCTCCTCAACATCAGGAAATACTTGTTTACTGTGAGGGGGACCAAGCACTGGCATAGGTTTCCCAGAAAGCTGCTGTACTCTACATTCTTGGAGATATTCAAAGCTGTCTGGAGGTGGTCCTGGATAATATGTTATACATGAGCCTCTTAGAGCATGAACATTTGACAAAGTGACCTCTGCAGGTCCCTTCCAACTTGAAGCACTCTGTCACCTCATGGGCTTTCCCTCCAGCAATGATAGGTGCCTTCTACCCCTTTGAAGGACCTTGCCTGAGTTACATCGAGATGCCCTGTGGGGACTGAGGAGGTCTCCAGAACTTCCCCTCTGTATTGCAAGGCTGCCTATTGCCAGACCTTCCTACTGGAGCACCAGCTTCCCACCACAGGACCCAACAAGCCTGAGTTTAAAACAGCCCCTGATCTTGCTGCTTTTCAGCAGCCACAGCCTCTGTGCATGGACTCCAGTGAGCACAAATGCAAGGCATGCAGGCTCCAGAGGGTCCTTCACCTTGCTCTAGCATCTCTGGCATGGGGCAGAGCAGCAGGTCTGGGCACTGAGGAAAGGCAGAACATTCAAGTGCTCTTCTATCCTCTGCCTGGCTGTATGGAGGAGGTGCTGGTGTCTTCTCGCTGGGATCCAGTGACAGGCCACATAGGAATGGTGCAAAGCTGCATCAGGGGAAGCTCAAACTTGATATTAGGCACCCTTGCTACTTACAGCCAGTGCCAAGTTCCACTCAGCCAGCTCATGCCTGGACTCCAGCTGAGCATTGCATTTGGTGAGGCTTGGAGTACTGAATGAGGCCATTGGTACTGACATTAAGTGAGGAGACTTGTTTGTAGCAGCTCTCCATGCCCAGTCCAAGCTGCTGGAGGATCTCTCCCTCCCTGCCAGGTTCAAGCATCCTGGACACCCAGGATGTGTACTCACAGCAGCAGAGGTGAGTTGGAAGGGGACATCTGTCATGATCCGACTATTAAGGTTCTTAGAAATGCCCCTGCCTGAATTAAGGTGCAAACGAGACCATACGCCAGTGACAATAGTATGGGCTTTATTTGATAGTAAGTATGAGCGAGAGAAAGAGAGAAAGAAGAGAAAGGGTGGGGGGACAGAGAAGTAACAGGGGCAAAATAAAAAGAGTATTCACCCCTCCATGGGTCCCACTGGCATCCTGATGATCCTCTCCTGTCGGTCTTCTTGATGGTGAAGGTCCCCCCAGGAAGCACAGAATGCCCTGGGTTATTGTACCCTCCAGCCAGGGGGTGATGTCCAGGCCTGTCCCTGGAGTTTGCCATTGTCTTTTGCAGCAGACTCTGGATCTGTTGCATCACCTGCAGTTCTGTGGTTCAGGGCCTCTGGGGAACACTTTGGGGGGTCTTTGATGGATTGTGACTCCCCCTCAGCTGCCTCTGCCGTGAAAGTCCCGTGGATGTGGCCTGTGGGGGGTTTCACAGCGGGGCCGGTTTGTGTAATTGGAGGATGGGTGTTCATTGCCTCTGACCAGAGGTTCTGCCACGCACCCAAAACCTCCTCCTCCCCCTTTGGTTAGGGGGGAGAGTCTGTGTAAGCCTGGCTGCTGTGAGCTGTGCTCTCCCCCACCCCAAACTCAGCAGAGGATGATCCTCAGCGCAGCTGGTGGCTTTGGCCTTTTGGTGGATGCACACCTTCCCCTCTGTCTGAGATGACTGAACAATGGGTTTCCCTTTATCTAATCAGCAGTTTGACTTTCTGTCCAAAGTCCCAGTCAGGTATCTTCAGGGAGGCTTCTTTGGTTGTAGCTTCTTTATACAGGTTTTGTTAAAATGAGCAAAACTTTATATCAATGTTTGAGGCATGAACTATTTCAGTTTCTGACAACATCTCACTCTGGGAAACTGTGAGGGTTCCCTTCTTGAAGGACCTGGGCATTTTTATCACTCCTTTCCAGGTCATCTGATGGCCATGGTGCCTCTTCCCTTGCTAGTGTGGCACCTACTACTGCAGCGGCAGTGAGAGGGAGCCAGTCATTATCAGCTCCCTGCAGGCCACTGCAGTGAGTGGAGAGCATGGCCACGGAGCTGGACAGCTACTGTCCCATCTTCCTGGACAGCTGGGAGAAGGCCAACTATGTGAGGCATTGACTCCACCTCTTCTGCCACCTATGCATCCTGTGTGAGCAGAGAACAAGTTTGTGTGCCCCTTCTGCCAGACAAGCTCCAGCAGTTTGCATGTCTCTCTTGTGAGGCAAAGCACTGGGTGTCAAGGAAGCCATGGGGAAGGGTGACTGTGCTGCAAAGGATGACAGCCTGAGCCACCCACCTCAGGTAGGACCAGCAAAGGCAGCAGTAGACTCCCCGTGCCCTGTCTGCCTGGGAGATACCAAAAAGGCAGCCAATGTGGCCTATTGCATGCACAAATTCTGCTTTGCCTTTATCTGGTGATGGGCCAGGGAGAGGGATGTCTGTGAGCAGTCTTTGAGGAAGCTGCCATACTCAGTGGGAGGGGACAGCCCTTTTGAGGAGTATGTAGTTGGCTTCTCTGCCCTCTTGCACAGCAGGATTGCCGTGGAGTGGGCCTGCAGCCAGTCCCTCCAGCTGCACTACAACCTGCACAGTCGGCCCACCAAGCACCCCTCCTCAGCTGCCAAGATGAGGCCTGTGGGGACTGACACAGAGCACACAGAGGCAGGCACAGTGCAGAGGCAGGCAGAGCTCCAGGGCCCTCCAACACCCCCTTCCAGCACGCTCCCACACCAGGCACTTGTCTGGAGATAACCATGCCAAGTGTGAGAAGCACTGGGTCAGACCTGCAGCTGCTCCAGACTCACATGACAGCAGCGTGTAGTTGCAGCCCCTCAGAATACCCCTCTACTGCCTCCAATAAACACTGATGTATGGTGAATGTGCTTCACAAAGTTGTTGACTATTCAAGAAACATCTGGCACACTTTTTATGGTATTTATGGGCTATCAGAAAACAGTGGCATGACTTCAGCTGATTGTGCATGATCTGTCTCCATTTTTAGGCTTTTCCTCCTCTCTATGGATAGGTTGTACGACCCTGCAGTTTTATGCCCTTCAGATAGACAGTATGTGCTGTCAACACTCAAAATCCTGGTCTTCCTCTCATGCTGTAAGCTTCTGGGTGTAGCATTTTCCTTCTTCACAGTATGCCTAAAGTACTACTTTCCTACTTAAATTTCTCTCAGAACAGCTGGGGAACTTGGTCTGGTTTCAGTAGTGTACTAGCTGGTACAAAATGTTGTCATGTTAGCAGTAGCAGGTCACTCACAAAAAGTGCTTGTTCTGGCTCTGTTGCCCTTTGCTTTGCCCTCTTATATTGTAGCTTATCAAAAGCCCTTGATAATGGCAAAGTTTTCTTTTATGAGATTGGAAACCAGGTTATGATTACTGACAGGTACCTGAGTACACAAATGAGCACTTCCAAGAAGAACTTAGTAGGAGGTGGCTAGGAGGGAAAAAACCACAGATGCTGGGTTCCAGTAAGCCTTGATATTAAAGGGTCACATTCACTGTAATGGTATTTAATGAGCGTGATTAAAGCCCACATGCAGAACATTCTTTTAAAATGCAGCATCCCACAAGTAGAGGATACCTTTGCAAATAGGCATTTATACCTTTTCTTCTAAGACAGGGACAATGCATAGGAATAGATGACTGGAAGAAATTCTCCCTGGCCCTAGTGTTCAGGTCCTCTGTCATAGGTAAATGTTACTCTCTCCTGTATTGATCTGACTCCCTCTGTAAAATTATCACTGCTTTTGCCCGCTACACCTCAAGCTGCAATTGCTGTTGTACTGAGCCAGCTGCTTGGAGTTCTCAACCTCTGTATTATTGCATGATACTTTGTACTCCTCTTTTCTTTACCTCTACTAGTTTCTTCCTTTGGTTTAAACACTTGGTGTTTATCTTTGTCAGGAAAGGGAGGTCAGGCATTGAAACAGGCTGCCCAGGGATGTGGTGGGACCACAGTCCCTGAAGTGATCAAAAACCATGCAGATATGGTGCTTAGGGGTATGATTTAGTGGTGAACCTGGGAGTGCTGGGTTAATGGTTGAACTTGTTGACTTAAGAAGTCTTTCCCAGTCTTAACTATTCTGCTATTCTATGTCTGTGCACAGCACAGCAATGACCCACTGCGGCCTCCTTTGCCTCACAAAGTAGCTCTTGCCTACAATGATACTAGGCTGAGCTCATTTTCCTGCTACATGAAATAATTCACTTTTATGACGTTTTAGGGCACTGTAATGAAAGCTTCCTTAGGCAAAGGGTGGTAAAGAGATTTGGTGACCAGGGACTTAAAGAATAGTAACTTTGGGCTTGAATGATGTGTCTCTTGGTTTCCTCCTTTTCTGGAAGAATATAAATTGTGCTTCTCTCTCTTCATGCAGCCAGCACTGTAGGTTAAACTGAAGAGTAAGGGAATATCTCACCTTCCTGGTGCTCTATGGGCCAGCACAGCCAGTAACCACCTGCCTTCACATCAGAGGGGGAAGGTAAACTGAGGAGGTGCTTCACCACCCTCACAGTGAAGAATTTCCTCCTGTAGGTAATCTGACCCCCGCTTCTTTCAGCTTGACTCCTTTAACTCTTGCCCTGTTGCAGTCCCTTGGCGGCTCTCCTGAAGGCTCCCTTCGGCCCCTGGCAGGCTGCCATGGGGCTCCCCTCAGACCTCCCTCTCCCCTCCTCTCCTCTCCTCTCTCTCTCCTCTCCTCTCTGTCTCCTTCTCCCTCTCCTTCTCTGTCTCCTCATGGCAGTGCACTTCCAGAGGGACATGCCACAATGGATGGTGCACTTGCAGGAGCAACTGTGGAGCTGAGAGTTCTCATTTAAAGCATGTGCAGACTAATGGTAGGCTATTCTATGGAAATATTACAGACTCTGGCTGTGATTAGAGACTAACTAATCTCTGAGCTTCAACTCAGGAAACCTCTCCCCTGTGTTTTTCAGTGAAAGTTGGGTGTAACACACAAATAAAGTGGTGTCAGCTTGTGTCGCATTACCTGATTACATAGTCATTATCATGCTCTTGTGAGTGAAGGTACAATTGGTTGCATGTCCGAGTAATCTCTCGACTTTGTTAAGAAGCTGTTGCACCGAACATGGTCTTCATTTAACCAAACATGCTCATTCCTACCTATATCTTAAATGTGAAGGAAAGATCAAACATGAAATCTGGAGAAAATGTTTGTTACATTAATGTTTAAATTTAAGTTCTAATCAAAGCTTAAACCAATCCCTGACTCACAGACTTCATCTAAAATATCACTTTCATTGTTTTATTGAAGGTCTATTTGACAGCAGTGTTACAGAGTTCTTTGTGCCTGAGATACTTGGCTTCCCTTATAATAAAGCACTCTGCTACTGTCATTGTGCATTTCTGCAGCTTAGCTCTTTGCTCTGCCATATGTTGTAGACTAACTCCCAAGAATGAAAGTACACTGCAAAACAAAAGAAGGAAAACATTCTCAGGGCTTTATCTTGACCTGAATGTTCATATTGGCTTATATGATGCAAGTTTTGAGTAATTAATGTACCTCTGACAAAGTGAACAGTAGAGTCAAAAAAATAATCCAATGTAAATGTTGTGATCATCATACAGGGGCTGCCTCTGGTTAAAGTAGCTTCATTTTTCATTGTGTCAGGAAGGTTGCAAATAATTTTTTCTCAGAAGGTCAGAGAAGGAGGTGCAGTTGGACTATTAAAAAAAAAAGTAAACAATTCTGTGGGAAACTAGTAAGAGAAGGCATATGAAGCCATAACCTTCAGATGAGCCTCAGACAAGGCACTGCAGGTTTTCCCAGACTGAAAATTCCTCACGAGACCATTCCTTCTGCAGCCCTAATGTCCTTTGGCTGCCTTGTTTCAGTCACACTCAAAATGTGTCTCTGGGTTTTTTGTTTTCTCTTGTGTTGACTGAGGTGTGAGAGGGTTAGGGAGACAGACACAAGTCACAACAGGGACACAAAATTCTGATCAAATGTTGAGGGTTTTTTCCCCCTGTGAGGTGGTCAAAGACTGACAAATGAGAGAGGCTGTGGACGCTCCATCCTCCATTCAGAATTCAACTGAATGTGATGGCCTGAGTAGAGATCTGATCATGTGACCTCCAAAAATCCCTTCCAGCCTGAGTTATTCTCTGAATCACTGTGTCTATTATAGAGATAACATGCTGTCTTTTTGACACAGATTGATTTTAATGAACAAAGGGCATAAAAGTAAAGAAAGTAAAGTAAACAACATAAAGAAAGTAAACAACTTCTCATAAGAAATCTGGGAAAACTGAGAAGTAAAATCAAGGAAAATCAATTTGTGTGAGATACAGGGTCACGAATAGAGATTTCTTTCTCCCACCAACCATATCCCAATATTCTTTGGTTGAATATTCCTTTGGTTGACCAGGACTGTGGGGAAAAAGAAAAGAAATTTATTTGTTAGGAGAGGAAAAATTTTTCTCATGATGTTGTTTGTCAGAACAAAATAATCTTGAAGTTCATGAGCTAAGACCTTCACATTTTGTTTCATATTTGTTTCATGTTTTTCCAAGTTTTTGAATCATTTAATTGTGGATATCCTTAAACCTTAATGCATGAGATTCTCCGTTTTCAACTCACACAATTATTACTTTCTCCAGTCTGCCAGGAAATAATGGGAACTAGCAGAATAATTTAAATTACAATGAACTCTCTTTTCACCTCATCCCTATCTTCCTATAAAATGTCCCAGTTGAAGAAGGCTGAAAACAGCTTTGTTCAGTAAACCTGTTTCTCTAATGAAAGTGGATTACTGTCTGGCAACAAGGAGAATTTCTCTGAGCTAATGACAATCTCTCTGTAGTTGGCCTTAGCTTCCATGTGTTTATCTCCTGCAGGGAAAACACCCAAACCCAAACATGCAAACTGGCATAGCTCCACTCTTTGAAAGACTATCATTCTCAGTGTGAAAACCATGTTGTGCTGACAATGTTTCAGTGAATTCTTTGCCCATCTATTAATCAAAAATCTGATCATATTTGTACATGTGTCTATAGCCAAAGGCAGGTGAATTATTTTCTTAGAGCTGTCTAGTTTTCTTGGGCTACACTAAGTTGGCAAATGATGTATATACACACAAGAAAACAAAGAGAGAGGAATTGCAAAAGTTAAGATGAACATGTGCCAGAAGAATGTGCTGTCACTCTGCCATGGCAGATTAGCAGCTGTTTTGCCTCCTCCTCCCCCTCAGCCCTTGGGGGATGCACATCGCATCTCCAATATTGGCCTCTTCCCCCATCAGAGAGGTCACTGACCTGACCCAGCTTTCACCAGTGTATGCTCACAACATTAAACATTTAACAAGGTGATAAGAGCTCAGGGGATTAGCATTTGGGAGAAAAGGGTATGACCTTTAAAACTAGCTCTTAATTAATAAAAATGGACATAAGCGATCTGTTTCAAAATCTCTATTTAGCAGGAAGGGTATAAAGGAGGTTCTGTTTATTCCTGCAGGAGGGAGAGAAGAGCATGGATGGAACCTGTAGTTGGATGAAAGTGGTAGATCTCTTGGGGGTCAATGTTAAGCGTTAATGTGAGAAGAAGCAATGCAAGTTTTTTATTAACTGGAAACTAGTTAGCTGCAGATTAATTCAACTACCTGCCTCTTCCCACAGCTGCAGAAAGCTTAATAGCAGGCCTCTCCTAATAGGTATTATTTTCCATACCATTTATTAGAGACAGATTTCCTGCATGTGTGAATCTACCTACAGAAGTAAGAGTTTCCTGCTCTTAGAATGAATTTCACAGTATTTATGTCTCCTTTCTAGTATTTGGGGGATATTACTAAGACCCAATATATAAAGCAATGCACTTTCTTGTGGTTCATTATGAGTTTTTGTACTGTTTTAGTAAAATTTTGAGTCAGTGTGATCTAAAACAATGTTTGAAAGAACCATGAATACTTTTAATACACAAACACCATAATTTCAAAATAGAAATATAAACATGTAACAAGTAAATTTGAATTATTTTATAAGTATTTAACATGTACTTGGCCTTTAACACTATGGTGTTTTGATGGTTCAGTATTTATAGTTCCAGTTTTTAAGTCTGAAAAAAATGACCGCATTGTTATATTCTGTCAATGTTTACATAATTGCTGATCAAAATAAAGCAATGCATTAGCTAAATGTTCTCAAAAGAATAATTGTGTGCAATTCAATTACCACTGGAAATCAGGTAACCCTTTTTTTGACTATATGGGTGTAACTGGATTCTGCGACAGTTTTTTGTGACTTGTTTATGCACTGGGTGCTACTGCCATCCCCTGATTTCTCTGCTGAGGCAACTGGGCTTATGGACTGGGTGGAAGGTGCAGGACATTTTGACATGCCCCTGGTCTGACTGATGGTGTGAGCAAGGGCATGCTGCAGCACTGCTCTGGAGCAATAACAGCAAACAGCCTTTGTGATCCTCTGCAGCTGTTTTGCCCCTGCTCCAGTTTCCTGGGTGCTTGCAGTGTCTCCTGAAATGACTTGTATGTAGCTGTCAGAGATCAATATTCAACTTTTTTCCTTCCCTTTATGAAATAAAATGAGTGAATAGTGGGCATTCATAGGGCACAGGCACAGAGGATCTGATGTTTGTAAAGCAGAGCATTCATTAATCATGAAAAAAATAGTTCCCAGTATTTGTTTATTGATACTTAGAAAAGGTGAAAGCATGTTTCCACGGCTGTTTGCTTGTTTTTTTAAACACACAGATTATTTATTGTACCTGGAAATTTTAATGTTCTTTTTGCTGTAATTTTCTATAAGGCTTTATCTCAACTCCCATGCAGATTCTGTATTACTCTGTTACTAATTTCCTTTTGTGACTTGTCCTAAGGAAATAAAATCTTGGTTTCAGTAATGTCTGTGCTCAGTTTCCCCGTGGAGTAATTTAATATGTTACAAAAAACCCAGGACAGTAGTGGACAGAAGTGAAAAATGCATATACTTTTTTAAAACCAGATGTAAGTTTTTTTTTTTTTTTTGTCTGCTGTTTGCTAGGTATAATTACTACATGTAACTTTGGCTGATTTTATTTTGAAATAACTTAATGGTTTGTGTTAGTGGAAATTAATTTGAAATGCAACTAGTATAGTTTGAGAGCAGGAAAATTGCCTAATGTACACATCATTAAGCTGAATTTACAGAAAAACTCTGCTTCATAGAAAAGATGAACATTTCAGGGAAATAGCCATCCAGGAATAAACAGCTGGAAACAACCATAAGATGACACACTCTTAGAATTGTTGTTTGGGATCGAGGGGTGTGTGGGTAAGCTAGGCCTTCTGTGACTAATCAGTGTTTTTTGCCATGTGCCAGGAACAAGAGTGACATTTACTTCTGTGAGATTTTCTTTAATGAATCATTGCTAAGGGTAGTGGCTGCAGGTAAAATGTAGAGCCCAATAATGTATAAAAATAGTAGTAATGGACAAAACACTTAAGAGAGAAAGAAAATTATGTCTCCCAGCAATATGCACTATCTAGTGACATCAGTTTTCTTTCTGGTGGGAGCTGCTTTCTGAGCAGGTGGCACTGAGGCTGGCAGACATGACTACCAGAACCAGCCTTGGATGTCAGAAGTCAGGTTGACATGTGGCAGTTTTATGACTGAAGAATGGAACCTCAAGCAAGGCAGGCAGACAACTGGACACTGCAGGAGTTTGAATCACAAACACCTCATTAGTCCATTTTTAAGCAGCACAGCAATTAACAAGCCTAGTGTATCTAGCATTATGCTGTCATGGTAGCCTCTGACAGCTCACCTTATAGTCAGCTGTGGAGGTGTGACTCATCCCTAGCATTTGACTGCCTACAAGAAGTCTATGCTGCCCTACATATCCATGTAAGTATTAGCCTAACTGGCTTACAGTTCCCATCACTAGAGAAGAGTGAGGCTCATCTCAGGTACTTATCCAGCCAAGATACTGTGGGGAGACAAGAATAAGATGGGCTGGGGCTGTGACCACACACTGGGCTGGCACTACTGTGCCTGATGTTTTAGGCCTGAGATAAGGAATGATTTTGTGAAGCCATGGGAAAGGCATTTGAATGTCTTAAATCTAATTTAGTTTTGGAAAAGCAAGATTAGCAGCAGGGCATGTCTTTAACTGGAAGCATGAAAGCTCAAAACTTACAGACCCTTTTGACTCACCCAGTTGGGCATACTACTGCTGGCAACTATGTCAAAATGCAGCCTCTGATCAGCTGGGAGTTACACCCATCTGTTGGGATAATAGTGGCATTAACCAACTTTCTCTGTGTTTGGATAACACCCAAACACGTTGTGTCCTCCCTGCAGGGGGCAAACACCAGGCCAAGAGGTACCTTTTATGGGCAGCCAGGATAGTTCTGCATGGGACATCTGTTCTGCAAGAGGTCCTTTGGGTCTAATGTAGGGCTCTGTTCATTTTGGCAACAGCATCAGGGGAAGGGGGGAGGTTTGCAGATGTGTCTGGCTGCCAACAACAGTAATTGTTTAAAGAGCATCTCAAGTGTGCCAAAATAAAGGCTGTAGGCAAGTACTGTCTACCAATCTTGCAGTGAGAGAGCCATGTAGCTTACGAACAAAATGAGTCACAGAAAGAGACATATGGCTGAAAACCACAAAAGCCTTCTGTGACTGGTCAACCAGGAATTCACATAACCCTGAAAAGTAATTTGTGCCTACTAGTATAGAGCAAAATGGAAAATAAATATGGGAGTCTTGAGGTGACAGAAGAATACGTATTGTAAAAGGTGTGTCGTGAGTGTTCCCTTTCTGCTTGTGAGATTTATTGTTGTGCTAGGAGCGGGACTGCAAATGGGTCATGATACCCTTACAACCCAGGTTTGGTGCAGCCAGGCAAACATGAGTGTCCTAGCATCACCACGTATCCCCAACACGCCTGTGCACATGGACTACAAACTGAGGTGTGAGATGTAGCAGGAAATGTGAGGCCTTGTGACATACACCAGTAAGTTTTCCTGCAGGAATTGACGTAGTTCAGCTGTAAACTTGTGTACCTGGCAGCGGGTCATTCCTTTGCCTGTACCCTGCTTCTTCTGCTAGCTAAATTGCTGGACGTCATGGCTTCTGTTACCAGCTTAAAGCTGAGATGTGTATTAATCTAAAGAAAACAGACAATATATTCAAGTCCTTACTAAATAATGTAAGCAGTGTTTGTCAAGTATAGCTACTATTTTTCTATAATAATTATTCAAACCTTTATATGTTTTAAGAAAAACAGCTTGTGCTTTTTATTGCTTTGAGTGAGAAAACGCAATGTATTTGTGCTGTAGCCATCAGTTTCCTAGATTTATCTTGTTGTTCTAACAAAAAATAAAATACAAGAATTTCTGCCCCTTGACATTTGAAAAGTGAGATTCAACATGCAGATGAAAATGTAGACCTAATATTCAGGCTTTTGTGCCTTAAAACTTCAATCTGAATGTTTGAAATGTTTTATGCCACTCACTAACTTGCAGTCAGCAAAGCTTAAAGAAGAAGAAAAAAAAAGAGGAACAAATTTCAAAACTGAAGGAACAGCTGCATATGTTCTCTACTATGGCAAAACTAAGCAAAATACCAGAAAGCACCAAGGTAATTTAATAAGGCAATTTCATATGAGGCTTAAGCTGAACGTACCAGACAGATATGAATGATACTATTGTGTTGCACTGCCGGTTTGCTAGGAAAGCGTACTTTAAGACTGTAATTCTAAGGTTTAATTTGATAGAAAAAGATCCCAAGCCCCCAACACATGAAAGTTACTATGATTTGATTTATAGGATTTAATATATATTTTTTCAGAGCAGATCAGCTAACTTTTAAGGGTGTATTTCATTCTTCTTTGCTTTGGCACCTCCAGTGATGTTTCACAAATGGGGGTAATATCTTCAGTGTGAAGGCTTCTTCCAGAAGAAAGTCAAGGATAGTAACATCTCTGTTAAACAAATATCTCTTCTGATAGTCTGTCTATATAGACTACAGCATTTGTTTAAGTTGTAGAATTTTGTCCGTACTCAGCATCAGAGTGAGTTACCAAAAGTGAGTTCTGGTTTAAGACCTCTGTTTATTTGTACAAAACATTTCAATGAAATGGTAAATGCACTCTGAAAGGATGGAAACTTTCAGCTGAGTTTGGCTTGAGTTCTGTTATTAAAGGAAAAAGTTTAGAAAAATACAAGAAAAAGTCAAAGGTGATGGCTTTTGTAAGGGAATATAGACCAATATGTCAAACCAATCATAATACTTTGGTCAAGGTCTATATATATATTTTATCTATATCTAATCCCCTAGACCACTGCAGACTAAAGGAAGCAAATATGACCCCAAAGGCAAGAAACGGCTGTAAAAGTAAACAGCTTTCAGATGAAGAGAGCAGCAGAAGTGCTTTCATTTTTGGACTTTGTGAAACAGTCTTCACCACTTACATTTGAGTTTTATCACATCTGTACCAGATTTCACAGCTTAAAGTATAATGAAGGTATGAGCAATTTTGTTTGGTCCAGAATTAGGAGGACTGGACTGCTGTGCCTTGACATGAGCATATCATCACTCCATACTTGAAGAGCAGGGCTCTCTGGAGTCTTTAAAATATGTGACTGTAATTCACTAACTATATAGCACTTTGGTTTATATTGTATGATATCCTTACTGAAGGGATGCTGGACAGCTTCTTGGAAGGGGAAACTACTGAAGATTACTAAGTACACTGAGAACATCTCTATTTCAATAAATGGCCCAGGCACATCATTTTAGGGGCTGGGAAATCATGTGGGGCAAGTTCTGTGCATGCTTTTTTCCCCACAGGCTCCTTCTTCTGACCGTTGTCAAAGACCAGTTGTTGCCTGTGATCACATCAAGCTTCACATGCTGTGACACAATGCACCCCTAAATTAACAGAAACTTTGATTTTCTTGCTTACTGATTAGTTAGAGTGTGCTATACATCTAGTGGAGGAATATAAGAAAATATGAATGAATTTGGTTCTGAAGTAGGTCATGCATGGGAAAAGCTGGATACTTCAGAAGGAGATTCTCATAGTCCAGCAAGCTCATTAGGTATTTACAAGAGCTAATGGAGAATGGGTAGCCTGAATCTTCCTGAAGCTGTTTCATGTTTGTCATCTTGGGATCCACAAACCTGAGCTTCCTTTTGTGGGTAGTCACCTTTATCTGTTATTTTAATGATCTGAACAGGAGGTCACTGATTCTTTGTATAAAAAAACAGTGGGAAAGCATTACTCAAAATTTATAGAATAGTCTTATAATAAAAAAACCCCCTTGGTTTAGAAGTAGGAGGCCTGAGTTAATTTCCTCTTTCCAATCAAAGCATTTAAAAAACACACTGATCTTATCTCCAGAATAATGTTCAAACTATCTGCTGATGGGATATTTTTGTTTGGAGGGATCCTTCCTGCTGACAGTGTCCTTCAGCAGGAAGAACATAAGAGTAAGTAGCATAGCAAAGTGAAAGCATGATTATTTATCACAGTGGTTAGTCTATTCATCGGAGGCAAGGGAGTTTGGCAAATAATTATAAGACCAGAATCACATCATCTTTATTTTTTTCTGTAAAATCTCACTCATTTTCTGGAGAGTCAAGGTTGGTGCATATGTGGGAGGTATGCTAAAGCCTTACCTGGAAGTCTGAAAAAAATGGCTTCCCATGGGCTTGGTTCTTCATAGTAGTTGAACAGGAAATAGACAAAAATCTGCTCAGAGTAGATTTTCTCCTCAGATGCATTCAGTGCCTAGGGAAATTTGAGTCAAACATAAGCACAACCAGCACTGGGAAAAGTACAGGCTAGGTTTTCAGGATCAAAATTTTTTGACGTATTTTTCCCCCTGTCTGCATTAGGGTATTGGTATGGAAAAAGCAAACACTCTGCAGCTGGTTTTGCATGCAGATCTGAATCCTTTTATGATATCAGAGCTACTTCTGGGATGAAAAAGTCCTTGTGATTGTACAAAGCTATCTCCGATCAGGAAGCAGTATTGCTGTGTTCACACAGTCCTCTCTACAGAGTCTGGTGACATTGGCACAACATCTAAGTGCAGCTGGACATGTGCTAGTCCATTTACTAATACAAAGTATCTACATTAGAGAAAAAAACTAGAACATAAAGGCAACGAATTAGCTTTAATTCTTATAAAAAAGTATTCTTGCAATTCTCTTGAAGTGCACTTCAGCAAATGTCAAATGATGTAGCTTGTTACTTGACAGTTACATTACTCATGGTAAAGAAATTGTGGTGTATGTGTACAAATAATCCAATTAGTAGCTCACAAGAAGAAATTTTTGATCAAGTATCTGTTCTTTGTTCTATTGAAGGTATGAAAGTCAAAGGAAAGAACGTATGATACACCTTTAAAGCATATGTCACAATTTACAGCTAAAAAGGATTTTGGGGAAATTAATTGGAAAGTCAGTGCTGCAGTCGGCAGAATAGAAGTAAAATTTTGATAGCCTCAAAATAATGTTTCTGTTGGGAGAGTTTCCCCCCTGAATAATCAGAACATGGTACAAGGCTACTGAGTGATGGAATGGAAAAACTGTGATGGAAATTGGTTCTGAAATAAGCCATGCATGGGCAAAGCTGAATACCACAGGAAGGAATTCCAGCAAGCTCATTAGGGGTTTGCTAAAACTAATGTAGGAAGGATAGCTTGAGGCTCCTTGCAAGTGGTCCATATGTCATAAACCTCCTGTGCCACACTATACACAATAGCAGAACTACAGGTTTGGGCAAGAGCTGCCTGATAGAAAAGATGCTGGAGGTGCTGGTCAACAGAGGCTGAACAGGAGCAGCTGTGTCCAGGTGGCCAGGAAGACCAATGGCATCCTGGCCTGTGTCAGCAATAGTGTGGCCAGCAGGACCAGGGCAGTGATTGCCCCTCTGTACTTGGCGCTGGTGAGGCCACACCTTGAATTCTGTGTCCAGTTCTGTATCTGCCACTATAAGAAAGACATTGAAGTGCTCGAGCATGTCTAGAAAAGGGAAACGGAGCTCGTGAAGGGTCTGGAGCACAAGTCCTGTGAGGAGCAGCTGAGGGACCTGAGATTCTTTAGCCTGAAGAAAAGGAGGCTCAGGGGGGAGCCTTATCACTTTCTACAGCTACCTTATCACACTCTACCTGAAAGAAGACTGTAATGAGGTAGGAGTCAGTCCCTTCTGCCAAACAGGAAGGGATAGGAGGCGAGAGGAAATGGCTTGAAGTTGCACTAGAGGATGTTTAGATTGGACATAAGGAAAAATTTCTTTACTGAAAGGATTTTCAAGCACTGGATCATGCTGCCCAGGGATGTGATTGAATCACCACCCCTGCAGATATTTAAAAGACATGTAGGTGTGCTACCTAAGGATGTGGTTTGGTGAGGGACTTGTTATGCTAGGCTAGCAGTTGGACACTATGATCTTGAAATTTTTTCCATGATTTCATGATTCTATGATTCTATAAAATAACCTGTACTTGTGAAGTAGGCATTTTAATTTTAGGTCACAGATGTCATCAACATACTGTGTCTCCACAAACACAGCAGCATCTTAAAATGGCATTGTGCTCCGTACTGTGAAGGATGTTGCTCTTTCTTCTTTGACTAAGGCATCCAGAATGAATGCTGAAAAAATAATTAATTCAGACCTTTTCTCAGGAAAAACTGCTGCTTTAGATTGCTAGGCATGTCTTCCAGAACATCCAAAATGTGGGACTGACCTTGGCTTTCTGCTTGAACAAAGAAAGATGCTTTTCATTATTCTGCAGTCATTATTCTGCCGTGGCTACCCCATCACCTCTTTACACACAGACACTCTAAATGTGAATTGACTATTTTCCATTGGTAGTTTTTGAAAATATTGTTCATTATTGTAGAATTTGTCTTCTATTTTCTTTGCTTTTGTGCCTAATTTTCTGAGTTCTTTTTTATTCTTTAAACTTATATCAATACTTTTAGGATTTATACATTGCATTAAAAAAAACCCATCGTTTAAGTTAAAAAGGAAAGGTGCAGATACAAAACATTTTTCTGTAATTTTCTAATAGTGCTGCTATAAAGAAAATTTACTTTGCCCATAGCCTTTGAGTAGAAAATTTAATTTTGCCTACTTTATTGGGCGATTTGGGCAGTGCTTGGTGGAGTATTTTAGCATGCATGCTAGCAATCTCATCCTGTGCTCACAGTCACGGAACATCTATGTGCTTTCAGTTTTTCAGTCCAGATATGCAATATAGGTAGGGTCCCACAGTGGTTTTCGGTCCTCCACCAGCTTGTGTCCTTCATGTGCCTGACACTAAATCAATGATTATGCAAATCTCAGTAGATGCAGGACCAGTTCTGGTAATACAACCATGTGGACTCCCTTATTCTTTTGTTCTGAAATTTTGATGCTGCTTCACTGTCTTCTGCATGATGCTGACATAATGGTATTTTTGTCTGACTGTTGTCAGAGCTGAGTCACAGGGGAGTTACCTAAATAACTTTTAATTGAACTTAGAAAAAGTAACAGTGAAAGATAAAATTCTTTTATGTTTCAGTTGTGGTGACAAGGCCTTTTATGCCAACCAACACCCATCTCAAACTTCAAAGGAATATTTGGAACAATTATACATATTAAAAATGGAGAACATAGTCAGCTGTCTTTTATTCCCACATTTCTTCCCTCTGCCACCACCAATGCTTGTCATTCAGCTTAAACACATTTTTCTTTTGTATTTGATACTGGCTCAGACTGTAAAAGCAAATTTTCTGCCAGGCAAATTATTTAATGGATAAGACTATTTTCAATCAACAGGAAAAAAGAATGCTCTACTATTTCCCTATATTCAGTTAATGTTTTAAGTAAAACATTAGTAGGATGACAATAATATTAACTACCAATCTCCTACTTAAATGCTGTGATTTAAAGGCAAGTGCCCATACATCAGAGCTGAAACAAAAGAGCTACTTTTCACCCACTAGTTTTTGTTAGTTTTTACTATTTTTTTGAAAGGGCTGGTTTATTTTGAAATGCAAGGTGAGAGACCAGATAGGAAATGCTTGCTAATTTTGATCTCTTTGCCTATCTGACCAAAGTTTTAAAAAATTATGTACAAAATTGTGTGTATTTAGCACTGTCCCTTCCACTGCAGGAACTTTTGTGGATTTGATGCTATGACTTTATCAAATGGGATTTGCCAACCTAATTACTTATGGAATCAGAATCCCCATTACATTAGAAAGAGATACTGTATTGGTAGCAGATGTTCCCTCAAGAGTGTGGAATGCAGCAGGTTGTGAGAAAATTGCAGAGGGGAAATTAGGGAAATCTCATCCTGGTTACTCAAGATACCTGTTATTCACCTTGCTGGAATGACAGATTTTCCTGGGCTAAATGACATTTAAACAGGAAGCTACTCCAAATTATCACCTACTTGTTTCTAGCTTTGCCTGTTGAGTAATGGCACGGGGAAAAGAAATAAAGTTGTAGTTTGGCTTGGTTAGGCTCCAGTTTAGCTGTGGTTTGGTCTCCATGAATATTTAATTGAATTGTAAAACACTGTGCTGTGCACTAGCCCTTACATTATGAACATAGAATGTGTAGTACTCTGCTGCTTAGCATGTCCCCATGATCCCCACACTGATTGAAGCTACAGTCACCCTTGGGAAGACTTCAGTACAAAGGACATCTCCACTTCAGATGCAAGCAACTTTAGCCAAAATCTTCCCTGGCTTTAGCTTAAAGTGTGTCTGTGGTAGTACATTTTTTTGGCATCACTGCTTTCAAGAAAGAAGATTTTTCTGCTTCATGCATAGCACAACTTGTCTCTAGAGAAACATTGCTCCAGAAGGAAAATAATTTTCAACAGATAAGCAGTTCCAAAGGTATTTATTAGCTATCAACTCAGATAAACCTACATGTAAAGGACTATGAAGTCCCACTTCCCACCTTGCCCTTTTTGTTTGTTTACAGGTTCCCAGGCATATTAATTATACTTCATTTGGCTTTGCCCTAGAGACTTCTGAACAACGGGGCAGAGGCCACTCAGTTCAATTGCTGTGGCTTATATTTTGTTCCCCTGAGAATATTTTTAATTAATGTGATGCTTATTCTCAAGCAAACATGTCAACTTCTCCATCTCACAAACATTTATGAGTGGCACAGCCCCATGTGTACCACAGAGATACTGTTTGTTTGCTTTATGTTACAAACTCTTGTAGTTGTGAGAAGTTAGATGTGGAATTTAAGTGCTTAAATATAAAGAGAGACTGGCAATATTGTGAGCTGCTAAATGTGACCCAGTTCATCTTTTATCTGTTTGCAAAGTGAAACCCCTGAAGAGGAGGTTTTGTGAACAGTGTAGTGAGGGGAGCTATAGAAACTACTGGGGCTTGCCTGAGAAGAATAGTTTGGAATGATTTTTGAGATTTTTGCATTAGATTTTCTTCCAGTTTTTTACTAAACATTACAATCACATGCTTTCTTTCATCCTCCTTCTCTGTGGAAATTATATCCTGGTGTTGGAAAAGCATTTCATTGATAATTGGTATTGATACAAGTTTGCAATTGTTGTTTAAATTAACAAAATGGCATATCTTTAAGTATATTTGGATAAAATATATGAGTGCCTGAGAAAGAAAGAGACAAAGTAGGTTTTCCAAGGAGCTTTTTATGACGTAATTTTAGAAAAATCTGTGACAAAATTCCCTAACATGGATGACTCTAACAGCTTGGAGAAAACTTTAGTTGAGTCCTGGTTTCTGGAAAGCTTTTACAGATAAGCTCTTTCTTAGGGCAAGGGTCCAAAAACTCTATCTAAAATTATATTCTTCTTATTGCGTTGTGGCTGATGCCTAGTCTGCATCAGACTAAATGGTAGCTGTATAAACAACACTGATGGTAATATTTATATTTGTGTGATATGTGTCTTGAAAGCCAAATATTCCCAGATTTTCTTGCTCATATTTACAAATCTGGGGGGCTTTTTAAAGTGAAGTGTTGAGGTAAAAATGAAATGTGTCTTTCAGGACTTTTCTCACTCTTCTCACAGAAGAGATTGAAAATTGGACTGCAAAAAGCTTCAGTCCAGCAGTTAAGCAAACTAATGTGTTGTATAAATGGCACAACACTCAAGTGCTTTGTGAGGCTAAGATGGTAAATCTGAAAATATAGGCAGCACCATCTTCCTTAGGTGGTTAGAAGTAGGGTAGCAGGTAAGGCAGCTTAGAGTAGGAATACTGGTAATCGCAGCTCCTCAAAATTTCTCGAAATACATTTCACTTTATATAGGGATTTCTGAGCTGGCTGTGGCTCTGTTTCTTCATGGCTGAGGGCAAGAACTGGGTGTAGTTACTGATTGGAGGTATAAATGCTTACATCTCAGCTCTGCCAGCACATAAAGGCTGTTAGCAATTCCCCACCTGTTGTAACTACTTACAGGGAATCATTATACCTCAGTTCTACCTCTGAGGAACAAACCTGTTGCATGCTTGAACTACTTCTGCAACATGAGATTTTTGTGACCTGGACTTCATGAACTGTCATCTTTGAAAAACCCCATAGAAATAAAGTATAGAGATCAATCATATAGAGATCCTAGTGCAGAATGCCATCTTTTGGAGCTATGCCTGTTAGTTTGTCCTGTAAAAGACAACTGACAGGTCCACTGGCACAGTGACATCCCGAGGACTAATGATATGTCACGTGCCTCTCTTTCCAAAAAATGTCCAACATTTTGACTGTGTCCTGACTGTGGATTTTCAGAATCCTGTCCTTATGTTTTAGATAACTTAAAATATGAGGCAAAGGAGCAAGCAACTTGTTTTTCCCAGATTGTTTTTTTTCTCTTGAATACATGGATTCTTGTAGAGTATGGCCTCTTGAAGAATGAAGCAGCTCTGATGTAACGTGTCTCCTGGTAAAATAAAAAGAATGTGTCAAGGGTGAGCCACACAGCAGTGAAGAGCAGGGGCATGCAGAGTTTCCTGTGCAGCACTGTCTCCTGTCCTCCTGAGACCCTACCACAAGCTCTGCTGCTGCAGCAGCCTCCTGGCTGACTCCATGATCAGCAAGCATAGTCACACTCTCCTCCACTGCAAAACTGCTCTTCTGGTTTGTTGCCTGACTTGTCTGTTTTGTGGGGAAAGGGAAAGCTCGGGAGCCCCAGACGTAGGGGGATGAGGCTGGAAGAGGGCATAGGTGCCTGTGCCACTGATGCCAGGACTGCTGTAACAGGCAAGACATGCTCACTGCTGTGGTATCATATAGCAGTGATCAGCCAGTGCTGTTTGATGGTGCTACCACTGACTCAACAGACCTGTTGTTAACTGATTGACTGTACTCTTTCTCTTCTATTTCTTAGATAATAACTCTTCTTCTTAGGTTTCTGCTCTGCTTGTACAAACGAACACCACAGTAAAGGGTATGAAGTGGTTATGTATTAGCGGTATTCTGATAGCCTGTAACCCAACAGGGCCCATGGGCTGGATCCATCCATCCAACCAGCATCTTCCTGTTCACCAGTGGAAACAGAATTTCTATGCAAGCAATGACCACTAACTAAACCAACTTCTCCTCATAAACCACCAGGAAATGCCCAAGGGATCCAGTGCACAGCTGGTGTGTCTGTGCCACCCTACTACTGAACCTGTGGAAAATCATGTCTGTGAACATTTTGACAGAGAACAGTGTTTGTCACTATGTAGATAGGAAGATAGAAAGCCTCTGGAAAAGAGAGATCCCAGTGTTGATGGAGCTCCTAGGTTGTCCCAGAAATGGCTGGGTCTGAAGGTTTATAACATGGTCCCCATTTCAGGTGTGGTCCTTCTGATGTATTTGCACAGCCAAGTGTAGAGAACCACCTCCAGCTTCTGTTTCACTAACATGTAAAGCCAATCTTTTCTCAAATCAGATGATAACAGAGACCTAATTTCCCTCATTATTCCGTTTCAGACTTCAGTCCCTCTAAGTATGAATGATCCAGATATGCATTGTACCACAGTTAATGAAATGTAAACTGGCATGACCTTCCCTACTTCTGCTGGAAATACTACATTTAGCGCACCCTGGTAAATTTGTTAATTTTCATGATCTCCAGCTTCAATGATTTACAACCCAGATTTATCCTGGGTGCTGTTGATGTCCAGAACAGATTCCACAATATTTTTCCTAAATTAAAAAAATCTAATAATTTATTAAAGTACATGTAAAGTCTGTCATAATTTGTCATTGTAAACATTTATTACATGTACAAAGCTGCTCTGTAGAGGAATGGTGCCTTACCTTGGAGGCCTGACTGAGTCACACCACAAGGGCAAATAAACATGACTTCTGCTTCTTCCACACTGCCTCATTACAGGTTGATACAACATGTCTTGGCAGAAACAATATGTGTGGATCTAGAAAATCCTCTCAGAACAGAATAGAAAGGTTTTCATTAACATGGCAAAGAATTTCCATGAATATTTGATCACATAAAAATAGACTTGTTTTTGTTGTGTTTGCCTTCCTTTTATGTAATCCCATTGGAGTATTCTAATAAAAAATGTTTGCTGGCAGCAGTGCAACCAAAAGAATGCATTCTAAACAAATTTGAGAATATTCATATGTAACACGTTTTTGAAGTAAACAACTGACGCCAATTATCCGCTGAACGGATTTATTAAACAGGATAGTAACAGAAAAACTGAGCAATCAAGGTTCCAATAGCTGATTGGTGTTAGACCTAGGGAGGAGGACTCATGCTAGGTGCCTGACCACGGCCGATATGGTCAGAGAGACACCGGTCTTCCAGGAGGGTTACTTGTTATACTCCTCCCGAGAGTCCCACCCTCCTCCCAAGAGTCCTCCCTCTGGAGACACCCTGATTGGTGGATGTTGGCTCATTGTCCAGGCGACCAGTTCTTCTGGGTGGGGAGATGTCAGAGCATCAAGTGATTGGTCAGGTCTCAGTCCAATCCAGGTCCTGAGTTCACCCCTTTATGCTAATCCCCAGTGACACCCTTCTTCTAGAGAATTCCACTGACCCGTCAGTCACTTCAAGGCCTGCTGCTAATACATAAAGCAAGCCTAACACTAATACTAATTAGCCTATTCCCCAAATTAAATGCCCCAACTGAATTAACAGTAACTCATAGATAAAATAACCATCAACTATTTAACATAACTAACAGTATCTCTGAACTTGTTAACCATCAAACAATTAATAAACAATTAACAAACAATTAACAGAAGGAAAGTCCTCTTCTTGAGAACTACAAAAGTCAACCTCCCACACTCATTTATAACATTTTGAACGTGCGAACATGTATTTTTGCCATGACTGTGAATCCTGTCTTACTTCTGAAATAATATCTTTACAGTAATGTCCACTGGGACATGAAAACAATATCTTGGCCTTTGTGCACTGAAAATTAAGAACTTTTGTATTAAAAATATAGATTATAAAACATTGAAGCCACAGTGTGTGTGGTAATTGCTGCTTGTGCTTGCCAAAAGTTACTTAAGAAGAGCCATGGCTCTGCTCCAAAACAGTTCTGGAAAAAGAATTAATGTATAAAATAAGAAATGGAATAACTTGCAGGAAAAAATGCTAACTATAATAAATTATTCTGTCTGCTACAATTCTAAGTTAGGATTCTTATGTTCAGTAGAGGAAAATTGTCTTTGGAAGACAGTTCAGAATCTATGTCTGCACAAGGCAGCATTATTTCTCCTTTTGTGACAAAATGAGTATTGTGGGTTGAAAAGTGATTTTTTCCCTGCACGGAACTTGACTGCTTCCTTCAGATGTGAGAGAACCAATTAGCTCTCTTGTTCTACGATGGACACTGTTTAGCCACTTAAGAAGCTGAATACGTCTCTGTGATTCACATTTAAGAAATAAGAAGCCCGGGAATCTCTCTCTTGCTTGTGGCTTCTGCACAGGTAACAGGGTGCCTGCGTGGCCTGGCGGGGCCAGCATGGTCTGGGCCAGGGCCGGGTGCTCTCAGTCGGGCCCTACCAGCTCCGCGGGGCCGGGCTGGGCTGAGCAAGGCCCACTCGGCTGGGCCAGGCACGGCTGAGATCCTGCCACAGCTGAATCCTGGCCTGGCTGCTGAGATCCTGCAGTCCCTGCCTCCCCTCTCCCTGGGAAAAGTCTGCAGCAGCTTCGGCCGCTGCCCAGGACAGATCGTGTGACCAACGACAGAGCCTGGGAGAGATACTGACTCTCTCAGGGCACAGATGATGAAAGTTACAGACATCAGAAGAGAAAAGCAAAGAGTGAAGACACGTGAGGAAACCGACATGGAGACCCCAAGGTCAGTGAAGAAGGAGCCAAAGCCCAGGGAGAGGAGAAAGAGGAGATGCTTTAAGTTGAGATTCTTTTGTAAGGCCATGGTGATGGACTGTGCTGTATTAGACTATTCCTTGTAACTCATGAATGCAACTGAGGGGAGGCAGTGTTCTAACTGCAGCCTGAGCAAAGGTACCTGTGTTGAAGCAAGCAGGTGTTGAAACACCTGTGGTCTAACGAGAAACTTGAACAGAGTGAGACAAGGAACCATGCCACAGAGATGAGAGAGAAGAGGACCCTTCTTCCAGGGAAAGAAGAGAACCCTTGCTCCAGGGATAGGAGAAACCTTGCTTTCAGAGAGAGAGAAGATCCTTTGCTTTTCTACCAGAACAGCTCATCTTTAAAATAGTACCCCAGTTGACGGAGATGAGCCCTCGAAAGCAGTTGCGGGAAGAACTGTGTGTCAAGGGAAGGTACTTTCACACTGCAAATGGATTTCCTTTTCCAGGCGGTTGATTCACTGTGATATTGGAGCCACGAGAGAACTGTGTTCTTGTGGAAAAGTCTCCATAGCATGGCAGGAGAGACTCCTCTCCCTAAGTGAACTGTAGAGAGACTATTTTAGAGTTACTGACTGTGACTGAAAGTCTCAGGTTTTTTCTCTTTACATTGTTGGTGGGAAGGAGAAAATGAGGTGGGGGGAGGAGAAGTGTCTGAAAATTTATTCTGGTTCTTATTATTTTCCTTATAATTCTGCTAATGAAACTGTCTTTATACATTTTAAAGTTTTGAGCCTGCTTTGCATTTCTCCTAATCCTTATCTCACAGCAGAAAATGAGTAGATAAGTTTAGTGGGTGCGCTGGTGTTTGGCCAGAGTACTCAACTCACTACATTAAATTTGTGCCCCGTGTGAGGGTGGTGAACTAAAACCACTACAATGAGTCCACAATATACAAATGAAATATAGTTGCAATTTCTGTTGCTTGGGTTTTCAAAGGATATCTCTGAATTTCCGTCATAGGAGCACAACATCATTGCAGCTATCAGCTCTGCTATCAGAATAGTTTGGGTACACATAGTGATACTCTCCGGAAGTACTTTTTACCAACTTGAACTATGGAGCCCATGGCGTACCACCAGAAATGCAGAGGTTTGGGTTAGAAGTCAGGATAGAAAGCTTAGACTGCTGCTTTGTGTAAATCATACATGGTTCATCTTGTCTGTGGGTGCCAGTCCCATTTCTTCAGACAAAGGGAAAACACAGTATAGATACTTATTTAGATTTTATGGAGATGGTTGCATCAATTCTATTATTATGTTTGAATTTAACTACATCGACTCTTTTCTAGTATATCAAATTATTGATCACTACATTTGTACTAGTAGGTTCTGCAAGTCGTCTGCTAAAAAGGAAGGCAAAAATACCTCTTTAAAATATCTGAAATAGCTTCGTAAGTATTTGCTAAATGAAAATGGTTAGAGGACTTGAAATTATTTTACCATCATTATTTTGAAAATTTTTGTCCCTGCTCATTGGGGCGTGTAAAGGGCTGAGGAAGAGGGAACGTTTCTCCACAAAGCAGAATTAGGCTGGATCCCTTCTTTTGATGGTTTGCTGTTTTGCTTGTTCAGATGAATGTGTTGATATTTTTATCAGTGCTGGTGTAATCTGTTAAGAAAGCAATAGTACACAGTATACATTTATGCAAGTTTTTCCTTCTACTATACAGTAAATTAATTCCTGTGGTTTAGTCTAAGACCAGTGGTGGCTACAATTTGAAGTCTAGTAGCTATTCTCCTGGCATGATCCCTCCAGAGTCATAGGCAGATGTCCATTGCCTGCCCAAATGCCCTTACTCAGACACTGGCAAGGGTTTCTGCCTTCCTCATCCTGATGCTCTGCTGGGAGACATGCAAGTGTGTACAGGCTGTATAGGCACTCTGCCCCTCTGCACAGGGAAGAGAACAGGGTGGTTTTGTGGTCACAGGGTGTACACCCAACTGTGTGCTGATTACTCTGTGTTACTGTGAAGTGCACACAACCACAGAAATGAAGATGCAGAAGGCAGATAAACAATTTAGGTTTAGGAATGGTGGTATATTTTAGCAGTACTTCAAAAAGCAGAAAATGAGTATAAAATTAAAGTAACTTTAACTCAGAAAAACCGACTGAAAGCTAGTGTATACCATCCTAATTCCAGTCTGGAAATATTGTCATCACAAATTGCTTCCCAAAATATTCACTTGCTTGGAAATCACATCTGGCTTTGTTCTTCCCATATTTCTTCACAGACTTGCAAAACTAGAGGAGGTACATATGACCTTGCCATTGCTTTGTTCCTAAGTAATGTGTCACACACATGGTGTTCCCTATACTTGCATCTTTGTCATGGTGACCCTGGGTGCATTAGGGCACCCACAGTCCAGATTGCAGCTGGTAGCATCAGGATCCCTGTGAACAACACAGACAACTCTGAAGTGTGGGAATGCCTAAATTCCACTGCCTCCAGCTCCAGCACCAGGAAATGCATCCTGGCAATGTTTTAAATATTGAACCCTTCTCTTTGTGAGAACTCCTTCAGGGATGGGTTTGTTCAAAGCTAGGCTGTCCTCATCACCAAATCTCCCTTATGCATCAGGAACTTAATTCTGCCTTCCTGCCACTTTGCTTTCTGCAATATGTCTCTTTGGTGACACAGTCTGTCTCAGCTCCCCAGTGCACTGTGGCTTCATCCACATGATGGAGGTAGGTCTTCCACACCTCTGCTGTGTCCCACTGACAATTTTCTCTTTCCATTGCCAGTACTTTTATAGGCTGGGTTGCTTCAGAGCATGAAGCTTTTGCAATTCAGTTATTTGAGGATTTCCCTCCAGGGCTGTTTTCTCCTCCTGGCTGTCAGTTCTTCTCCTGACTCAGACTTAATATATTTCTTGCATTTCTTTCTGAATTTCTGAGAGAAAATCAACCTGCCTGTTCTCTGCTCCTTAGTAGGTGCTTCCCCCACTGCAAGGTACCCAGTGCCAGCCTTCATGCTTCCTTTTTTCACCCTCACAGGTCCTGCTTCTCCTTCCTGCTTTCCTCACCTATCCCCATCCCAAAAGGCTGGTGGTGGGTGGCTGCTGCCTTGGGAGACAGCCTCTGCACAGAAACCTCTGTCCCCATCAGCACCTCCTGCAGGGTGTCCTTCCAGCAAAGGTAGCCTGGGAATCCTGGGGCAGAAAGCTTCCTGTCACCATGCTGTGCCCTGGACACTGGCAAAGGCAGGTAAAGCCAGGATGGTCCTGCAGGAGGGAGGTGCCTCTTTTGCCTATTAGACCTACCGTCAGAAGTGGAAGTTCTTAAATTGACAAGGCATTACAGCACTTTTGAACTTGGATAGTTAGTGTTCATTCTTTGCTGGAGAAATTTTCTGTTATCACGGGGTGATTATCTTAACAATTTTGCTTACAATGTTCTGTTCCACTCTATTTTTCCTGCTCTAAAATGACAGTCCTAAACAAAATGGATTTCTTTTGGGCTGCTAGTAGTGACTGCACATTCTTACATACTGTTTATACCACTTATACCCCACTACAAAACCCTACATTTTGATGTGCTATTGATGTTTTATACCAATTTAAGGTAGAGAAGAACTAGGCTGCTTTCTCTGTCTCCACCGAATCTCCAGATAATTACCAGTACTAGTACAATATTGCCTTGTACTGATGTAACTTATTAGTATAATAATAATTTTGAAAGAACATTTTAAATGACAACATTGCTCTGTTGGTCGAGATGTCCTGCAAAGATAGATTGCTGTGTTCCTGCACATCTATTAAAAATGTACTCTTCAGCTAAACTAAAGGGCATTGGAAACAAGTCACATACAAATCTGATTTCCAGCCTGCATAAACCATTCACTTTCCACTTTTCTAAGATCACAATTTTCCACGGGAACTGACATTGATGGCACATCAGATTGATCCTAACTAAACATAACTAATTAGAGAATTGGATTTTTTGTAACGAACTATCACAATAGATATATATGAATTCTGTGTTTTCTGCTCCCACCCTGTCATTCTTCTGTCTTGTTATGCATGCTTGGCTTATAGACTTTTCAGGGAGGAGGAATGTCACTGCTATTATATGTAATGAACATTATACATTTTCACCAACATTGTGTCAAGGCTCAAGTAGTCTTCACCTGTATGTTTTAGGCTTACCTGCACACTTCAGGAGGATAGTTTCTTAAGGAGATTTACAATTTATTCACTGGAATTATTGTTAGTTCATTCTGCTGAAGTGATCTAGAGTTTGTCTTTGAATGCATAGCTTATCAATGTTAGCTGCATTATATAGACTTATTCCATATGCAGTCGAACTGAGGTGGTAGTGTTCATATGATAATAACATGCTGCTCCATGGAGTGAAATATTCTCTCCTGCACTAGTTCTTCAGTTAACATTTAAAGAACAATCAATTGCAACATTGAAATTGGAACTTGATCTAGGGACAGTAATATACATCCAAGAACATGCTTGTAAAAAACAACCTAGAAAGTGGAGCATGCATTGTTCTGCATGTGTGTGGATAGCTAGCTTTGGTGTAAATTTCCCTGCATCTTGCAGCAGCCTGCAGCTCTCCTTTCTCCCTGTAATGGCCAGAAGATACCATAGCAAAAAAGCCAGCAGTACCAGATCCAGTCAAAGAGCTGCCTTTTGAAAAGCTTAGCTCCTACCAGCTCCAGAATACAAGGGAGAGCGAACTCTTCCTTGGTTTTTAAGGTTCATAATACAGAAAATGGCAAAAGAAGCAGCTGATCATATGATTCTTGAAAAGAAGCTGACTGATGATCAAGTATTGTAGAATATCCTGAACTGGAGAAGACCCACAGGGAAGTCCAACTCCTGGCCCTGTGAAGGATGCTCCAAGAATCACACTGTATGCCTCAGAGTTTTGTTCAAATTCTTCTTGAACTAGAAAGGGTTGATGCTGTGACCACTTTCCTGGGAAGTCTGTTCCAGTATTCAACCACCCTCTGGGTGAAGAACATTTTCTTAATATACACCCCAAATCTCCCCTGACATAGCTGTGTGCCATTCCCTTGGGCCCTGCCAATGGACACCACAGAGAAGAGATCAGTGCCTGCCCTTGCTCTTCCCCTCATGAGGAAGTTGTAACTGCAATGAGGTCTGTCCTCAGTCTCCTCTGGGCTGGACAGACCAAATGACCTCAATTGCTCCTTGTAAGACTTCTGCTCCAGACCCTTCTGTGTCCTCGTGGTCCTCCTCTGCATGCTCTCTAAGAGCTTAACATCTTTTTTATACTGTGGTGCCCAGAAATGCCCCCAGCACTCGAGGTGAGGCCGCCCCAGCTCAGAGCAGAGCAGAACAATCCCCTCTCTTGCTCGGCTGGTGATGCTGTGCCTGATGCACCCCAGGTCAAGATTGGCCCTTCTGGCTGCCAGGGGGCTGCTGACTCATGGTCAACCTGCCCTCAATAAGGACTCTCAGGTCCCTTTCCATGGCATGTCTCTACAATGTCCCCTTCTCCAATCTGTCCATACATCCAGAGTTGCTCTGTGCAAAATCCAGCACTTTGTCAAACTTCATAAAGTGAGTGAGATGGTGAATATAAGCAAGAAAAGTGCCATCTCTGGTCAGCTTTGAGCTGCTCGGCTGGTGAATATGGGAAAAGTGAGCAAGGAAGCAGCTATTTGTTTCTATGCCCTAAATTCTTAAAGGACACACTGACAAATTGTGTATGCTGTTTTCTGTGCAAATTCACTCAAGTCAACATATAGGCAGTACAATTCAGAGTAAAAAATTGTCCAAATGAATTTTCAAATAATCTGAAGATCTTATGCACCTGTAATAGATACATATGGAAAGCTTCAGGGCTGAAAACAGGGTTCTGCAGAATCATGTGCTTCTCTTCTGGCTTTTGAAATCATGAGTGTCATTACAATCTAGTATTTAGTTATATGGATTTTCCATGCTCCTTTCATGAAACGTTGCTTCCCATAGTTTTGCCAAGCCCAGGAGTGAAATTTTAGGGTCTGCACAATTCCTGTTTGAAAGGAGTGACTTTTCAAAAGCAGATGTCTTGCAGAGCCTGGATTTATTTTCAGATAATTTCCAACTGTAAATATTATTGCTGTTCCCAAGAATAGGAAGAGGAAATTTTATTTTTCTACATAGAAATTAGAATCGAGGTTTTTCAATGTAGACATGACCGTTCTTTGGAGGAGAGAGGTATGTGAAAGCAAGAGATCCCTTCAATTCAGGGATGCATCTCATGAGGTCGCATTGGATTTTCTTTCCCGAATTAACTACATGAGGAAGATTAGTTTGGTTGATGAATTTGAAAGAATTGCAACAGCCAGGATGTGTTCTGAAGCTTCCAGATATGACCCCTTCTTATAGCCGAAAGGCATGGCTGGAGCACGGAGTGCTTGACTCTCTACATATTCTAAATGCTCCCTCTGCTGGTGCTGCCTTTGAGGAAGAGGAAGATACTACCTGATGGGGTGCAGGGATTTGAGTCCTGCAAAAGGAGGAAGGCAGGAGATAGCAGGAGGACTGATTTGTGAAATATGATGCTCATAATGGAAGAGAAGCAGGACTTGTTGTAGGATGAGCTGAGGTACCACATGTAGCTGCACAACAGATTCCTACCTTGCTGCAGGGGCAGAAACTCAAGAGATGGGTCTTGATAAGACTGCCAAAAATTTCCCATTAATAACACTTTACCTGAAAATGCAGTTTTGGACAGCTACATATCTGAAGGTTATCAACCCTCACTGGAAAATTTTTGATGTTATTGAAAAACATAATCTGAAAAGTGAAAGGTGGGGGTTTTTTTTTTGTTTGCTTGGTGTTTTATTTGCTTGTTTGCTTCTGCAGTTTTCATTTCCCTAGGTAAAAAAAGAAGAATTTACATAAACTATTGGCTTTGTCATACCTCAGAATGCATGGGGCCTTGAATCTCCTTGTGTGCTTGACCTTAAAAACAATTCTGGGGTAGTCCATATTTGACATACAAACCCACTTTTTTCCCAACATGTTTTAAGATAATACATTTTCCCCTTTCACTCTTCAACAGGACACACTCTTGCTGCACACGAAAGGCTGGGCCCCAAAGCTGGGCTCCCAACTGGTCCACCTTTCCCTATTTCTGTCTCAAAATCTTGGTGCTCTAACACCCTGCTTAAAGGTGTCTGGGAGTGGTGCTGCTCTTACCATATTCCAGTCACTTCATATGCTGTCTGTCCAAGAGATCATCCACACTTACGCAGGTTTTTGAGAGTGAGAATGACTGTTATTCCAACACTCTCATTACTGTGGGATTGCTTAAGACAAAAGTCATCAACCTATGTGGATGGGTGTCTGAAACCTAGCCATATTTCCTTTGGGCCCTCTGTGGATGATGAGAATACCTTTGGATCCTCTCTGCCGGCATCTGGAAGGCTCCACACACAGTGCTGCTCCTTCCTGAATGTGCATGTTTGGGAGGACAGGAGGGTGTGAGCAATTAGATGAGTGGTATGTGCGTGTCCTGAGGCCTTATTTACATTCAGGGAGCACGTCAAGCCAAAAGAAGATAAGAGAGTGTTTGAAAATAAACAGGACATGAGCCAGCAATCAATAACTGCCTGAAACATAAAACAACCATTAGCTCACGCAGAATCAGGGTTCTTGGCTAATCTAGGACATGCAACTGGTCTTGAAATGTGTAAAAGACTGCTGTAAAACCAAAGGAACAATGTGTTTTGCCTGTGCAGGACAGTGCAATACTGGAATGGCTTGTCTGTGAGACTGTGATGCATTCATCCCTAGAGTTTTTACAGAACAAGCTGGACAAACAGCAGTAAGGAATAGTCTGCATATATTAGGGATAGCCTTGGACACAGGGAGGGGAAGAATAGCCATATGACGTCGTGAGAACGTTTGCCCCATTGTTTTTCTCTGATACTGTGGAATTAGTTCTTTGCTCTTATTCTTGTTTGTCCTTCTCTTGCTACACTTCCAGATGCTGTCAGATGTACCTTCGTGCAGGTTTTCTCAGCAGGGATATTTCTGCTGAGTGTGACCTTTGCACTTTACTGCAATATTGGGACTAACATTTAGGTAGGTATCTTCTGAACACCAAAACCTCCCTGAAGTCAGTGACATGTTTTGAATATTTTCTGAAGTATACTGCATGTGTTGTATGATTTGTTCCTAAGTAGAGTAATTCTGCTTCAAGTCAGCCAGCAGGGAAATACTGAAGGGGTCATATGTTCTCATTCAGATCTCCTCTGGACCTGGTTGGCTGGAGGAAAGCCAATGCCGTGTAGAGATACGTGTGCATGTGTGTTTGAAACTTCTGTCCAATGCACAGTCAAATATCAGAGATCATATAGCAGCTGCCATGCCTACCTGACTAAGAAGATAGCCCTTTTGTCTTGCATGCAGACCTTTCATTTCTAAGATATGTTGTCAGCAGTATAGGAAACCGCAGTGTTACGCCTGTTGTGAGTGGCAGAATGGGTCCACAAAGCTCTCCAGGCTCACTAAGAAACCTCATTTATTGGAATCATTGAGACTATTCACATACTTATAGTTAGGCATATGCCCTAGTGTTTTGCTGGAGGTAGGAAGGGATAAAAATAATTTTCCAATATTTCCAGCTTGACAACAACTCTTATAAGCATCAGTTTATTTAACAAAAATTAAGTGTGGAGCAAAGCAGCTTTGGTAGCACATACCACAGCAGTGCTTATGTTGCAATTCTGCTATTGCAACAGGTGTTCCAGTTTGTTAAGACTAAGGGATCAATAACTAAATTTACAAAAAAGCCAACTGCTTAGTGATTGGGTGTTGTTTTAATGTGCCAAGTACTACTACTTTGGCCAAAACTGATGCTCTGAAACAGTATATTCCAAAGCATACCAATAACAACCTTCTTTTTCTACAGTCTCAGACTAAAGATAAGACAAACCTGCAAAGAATGTTCTTACAACATTGATCTCACTTGAACATCTCTAGTTACTGAAGAATAGTTAGTCTTTAAGCCCTGTATGCAAGTTGTTCGGTAAATGCACCCATGAAAAATCAGCAATTGTCTAGGATGTTCTCTATTCCATTTTTAACTTCCCTATAATTTAAGCCAAATGGCATATACAATGCACGTAAAACTTCTTTGTATGTGGTTATTGACCTTGTTGAGAATAGTCTCGCATTAAAATTTGTACCATAGTGCTGGTCCAAAGCTTAAAGCAAATTAATTATAATTGGTTCAAAGTTCTTCAGGTATATTTAAGGGATTGTTGGGACTGCATTTATATAGTTAAGCACAGATGTACTTGTCCCTATATTTAAAGAAAATCATGCTGTGCATTATCTATATTTTGGTAATCTAAAATGCATTAATATTTTTGTGGAATCATATGACAGCAGTAATAGGAACACTTGATTAAAGCTATCAAGGAATTACACTTGGAAAAGAAACAAGATGCAATACACACCAGGGAAGAATTCCTTGTCACTTGGATAAATACAAGTGTATCTCTGTTCTATTGTGTAGGTATTTCATAGTCAATCCCCAATATATATATCTTTCAGTCTGCTGCTGTGTAGCTCCACAAGGGAGGTGGAGATGCAGCAAATCTCATTCCTTACTGCCCTTGTCCTGAGTAGCCTGAGCTCGGTAACCTCTGCCAAACTTGGGCTGTCTAGTGCTCCCACAGAGGCTTTTCAGGACAGTTGTGCTAGAGCATGTGAACCTCATGATATGCCCAAGGATACGAAAGGAGGAAGGACTTCACCTACCAGAATCAGATGCAGTGCCCTTTAACAGAAGTGTGAAGACTTTGCTTGACTTTGGTTCGAGGGCTGATCTAGGAAACAACTTGAGTTGAATGCAATATAAAAGTGAACAAAGGTAGAATTGGTAAAAAATGAATTAATTTTAAAATTTCTTCAAATAAAAGTAATAGATCACCTTAAAACCTCCTCAAACTAGCAAGTGTCCGATTCAGTCTTTAATTTAGGGCACAGTTGTGCTGTTACTTGGGTTAGCAGTGTGGAGAGCCAAATAAAAGTGTGACCTATGTCTAGTACAGTAGAGTTCAGATTTTGAAAAATTTGCAGTTTTGCCTGACAAATTCCTTCACAGATATTTAAAGGAGCTTTTCCTGAGTATTGAGAACCAAACTCTCACTGTGATATAAGAAAAGAAAAACATAGAAAAAGGAAGTTCTGTCTGAAATACCTTCTCTTTTTTCCCTTGTGATGTTCAGCTATGTAATGCTGTTGGATTGCAGTTACATAGAGTTGCCTCAGCAGTAAAATTATATAACACCTTTACTTTTTCCTGTCTCCATGACATTTTGCACTCAACAGCACAGTCACATCTTGATGTGTCAGTGAGTTTGTGGTAAGAAATTTATTTCTTTTTATTAACAAAACTAAATAAACCTGTCTTATTTGAAAAGTAGATCTTTTTCTCCATACATAGTATGCTACAGACATTTATATGTGATTTATTCACGTCATCCACAGGGTAGTTAAACTAACCACTGTTTGGCCACATTTCAACAAATGTTAGATTATGAGAGAAGTTTTACAGGAGTAACTTAGAATCTGAATGCAAATGCTACAATAAAAATATGTTTTAATGCTTACGTTTCCATCCCCAGGCTCAGGTGTTTGTGCAAGCTGGAGCCTTCTAAATACATTTGCATTATGACAGTCAGTTTTTAAGTTCAGGGTTATTCTTTTCCATTACAGTGGAAATGTCAAATGTGATCTAAACCCAGGTGCACAACCCTGAACTCTTTTTTCTTTTGTCAAATCAACAGAATATTGCCAGAAGTTGTAGTGGATTAGAAAAGCACAACCTAAACCTGGGAAACATACAGCCAAAGTGAAGAAGAATAAAACTGTTAGAGTGGATCTCAGACTGTTTAAACAGTCTATCGAGGTCCTTCAGTACCATGCACTCTACCTCCTTCAAAGATAGGCAAAAAAAGGGAGACAAAAAGGTGTTTCATATCTTCTACTTATTGTTTCCTCCCTTAATGACTTCTACCTTGAGACNTCTACTTATTGTTTCCTCCCTTAATGACTTCTACCTTGAGACTTTTCCAGCTTCCAAGGCAGTGCAACTGTGCACATTCTACTCAGACCAGTTGCGCTTGAGAGCATGGGTCCATGTAGGAGCCACACAGGGAGCCACATCTTCGTGTAATTCACCTTTCTCCTCCCTGCAACCCATGATCAACCTTGTATTTTTCAATATTCAGGTGCTGCTACTCTCCTTTTAATACATCTGCAAGACTTGTTTAATATCCTGGAGCAAGGGTGGAAAACATCATGTCCTTCATATCAGCTGGTTCAGCTTTAAATATGTTCCAGGGTTTCTTTCCCCTGGTATGCTCCTTCAGTAGGCAAGATGACTCCTGCTCCTTCAGCCAAACTCTGCCTCCATGGTGATGATGCCCTCTTCATGTGCGGCATTCCCTCTTGCTTTCTGCTCACTCAGCTGAGGGACTGAGCAAAAATTAGCCTGAAAGACTTTTCTCCATGTCCTATGTTTCCCAGGGTTTTTGAAAGATCTTTTGCTGTGGTTTTTTGTCCACTGAATATGTTCCTTTAATATCACTTTGGAGATCTAATTAGAGAAGATTCCTTGCTTAGCCTATATGAATAGGAAGTCATGACCAGTTGTGATAGATGTCATGCAATACATTTTAAAGTGGCATTTTCCCTTCCCTCTGTTGACTGGAAGGTGAAATGACTAGTGTGGTAAAGAACTGAGAGCCATCTCCATGGGGTGGCAGACTCAAGAGGTCTGCTCTGGCAGGGAAACCAGTCCTAGTGGAAATATGATGATCAAAGTTCCTGATGAAGATTCCTGCACAATGCATCCTCTTCCTTTGGAGTATGGTAAGGCAAAACTTGCTCAAAGACATGGTGCCCTGCACAGTGCCCTGCTCTAAGTCAAAACACAAACTGAAAAGCTGAGGACCAGAAAAGGGTATGTAAGATGACTCACTGTGAGAGGGTATACCCTAGATGACTCAGCACTTGGACTACTACAAGACTTAGGACTTGTTTCTTCCAGAAATCTGTGGAGCAGTAGTCACAATGGTGAAGATACACTGATGACATCTGCCACTTTGGAAGTGCTGTTCCTGTAGAGGTGCCTGGCTGACAGACAGCACTTGCATTCTTCTAGGTAAGAGCTGGTGTGCCTTTTCTTCTTGCCATCATGCTGGCTCCCCTCTAAAATTATCCTGGTTACACTTCTTCCCATATAAAATTACTTATGTTCTCGTCTCCTGTTTCAGACAAGCCAAGTCTAAGCAGTAGAGAGCCTGTGAAAAGTTGTTTTAATTCATGCCAGGGCCACCAAGGACATTTCTGGACATCTTTGTGAGCTCATTTATGAATTTTATGGCCAGCTGTTTGTCAGGAATGATGAGGCTATGCACTTAGAAACACCAGTCCCCTGTAAAGGAACATAGTGTCCCATCTTGAATTCCTGCTGGTGACAATGCCAGGTCTGAGCAGGGCTTGCAGACCACATCAGCAGTCCTGGCAGATGAGGGACATCCGCAGTGCAGAAATGCTTATCCTGGGCTACAGCTGTGTCATCACGAAGCTGGAATGTACAGTATATGCTTTCCACAGGCATGGCTCTGAGCACAGAAATGTGTACAACATCAACAGCACCTGCCCCTCTATGGAGCAGTTCAGCTGTTGTGATAGCTGATGAGCTAAATTTAAGGTCTGCACATGCTTGATTCAATTTAATACCTTCCAAGGGGAGCTTACAGGGGGGAAAAAACTAGCTTTGAGATCTACATTTATGCAGAGTTTTAAAATATTTTTCCTCTTTTAACTTTATACTTAGTTGGATCTGAAGTCACACTGTTTTTTTATAGTAGAAA
>WEKY01016195.1:0-62732 GCA_013390045.1 Picathartes gymnocephalus
AATATAATAATAGTAATAAAAATAATGCTAATATTAATAATAATACTGTAAGAAAAATGAGAAAGAAAGGGGTTAAAATACAAGAGAAACAAGTGATGCACAGCACAAGTGCTCACCGCTGTTCCCCAGCAGCGGTGAGTCCCTCGGCCAGCTCTCCTCAGTTTGTGTATTGGGCACAATGCTCCATGGAACACCCCTTTGGCCAGGTCAAGTCAGCAGTCCCAGCCATGTTCCCTCCCACATTCTTGTGCACTTCCTTAAAGGCAGAGCATGAGAAACTGAAAAGTCCTTGACTCAGGGTAAGCACTACTTAGCAACAACCAAAACATCAATGTGTTATCAACATTATCCTGTTGAATCCAAAACAAAGCACTGCACCAGTGGCCATGAAAAAGTGAATTCTATTCCAGCTGGAAAGAGGACATCCATGTTAATGGCTGAGGATTCCACAGAACAATTGGGCTCTGATTTTATTTCCTGAAATGGGAAATAGAGAGATTTCAGATTCAGACTTCTGAGTTTGCACAGGCAGAAGAGGCAGATTCAACCCCCTTTTAACAAATGTGTGCTAGTGCAGCAATAGAGGTGTGAATTTTAAGAACTACGGTGAGCATTGGTTAGGACTGCTCACTCAAGGGAGACAGGAGCACTCCACAGGGTGCTGATAGAGTCTCACCCAGTTCATAGGTCCAGCCACAATGGGGTGAGCACAATGGTTGGACCACTGCGAAAGGCAACTCCTTATCTGAAAGAAAGGAGTGCAGAGGACAGCTCAACCATAGCTTTCCTGTAAGACCCTGTATCCTTCTTTGCAGATGTGGGATACTGAGCTGAACAGGGCCTTGAAGAAGCTGACTAAGCTGGCCATGTTCTTAGCACAGTCAGTCAGTCAGAGGCTGGAGCTCCAAATACCCCTTTCAATCTGAATTTTTGTCTGACTGTGTGCAAGTACTGCAACACCAGACATAGGTGTCACACCAGATGCAAAGAAATAGTGAATAGTCAGTAGCACTAAGAATGACCTATGGAAGTTATGCAACCAGTTATATTTTTAGGCATGATAGCATGGCCTGTGTGGCCAGTGATGATTTTGAATATTTATACATAACTCCAGACAAACGTGGTTCACAATACAGGAGAATTTTTTTAGTTTAAAACAGAACAAAACAAAACAAAAAAGGCCCCTGAAGCTTGATCCAACCTCCTGGAAAATGGTTTTGTTTCCTTGACTTCACTGGTTGTCTGCAAGGTTTTAAAGCTCTCATCAAACTATCAACCTGAGGGATGTATTCATATATTACAGGACCTAAAGAAACTGTAATGAACAAATTTGATTCCTTTCTAACATATACCATAAGACTACCCTTCAATCACTCTTCTAGCAACAAAAGTGTATCTTCTGGAAAAAGCTCTGAGATTTAATGGAAGGAACACAAAATGTTCCTTGGAGCAGAGGTAGCTGAGACAACTGAAATGCCTGCCAAAGGTACCAATCATTACAGCAGTGGCTGAGAGCAGCTAAGCTACATGGGATGAAAGGATTTCTGTTGGACCAACCACGACTCTGGGAGCAGAGAGCTGTGAGAGAGAAGGCCAGAAAAAGGTCAGAGATGCAAAATACTGAATTTTGAAAAAATCAAGCAAGAAGCTTCTGGCACGTTTGTATTTCTCAGCAGGGAAACCACCTCCTACTTGCTTTTATTTTTTATTTATTTTGTGGAGCAAGGAGACCTGGCTCGCACTTCTGGCAAATAAATCAGATTGCACAAAGGCTCTGCCTGACTCTATCAGCTCCTCCTCCCAAAAGAAACATGACACACAAAAACCCTGAATAGCTGCTAAGCATTCAAGCCAAAGGAGCATGGGATTTCCTGCAGCAGAATTTTATGGTTTTTTTGCAGCATTGAGAGAATACTCGGTGTGGGCTCTTCTGCCAGAGGGGCTCATGTGACAAATAACTGCTCCTCAGAGCACACAGAAATCATGGAGAACACAATTAACTTTATGCCTGTGAGTGGCTATGTTCACAGTGAAGAACACAAGACAGACACATGGAATTACCCACATGGAACTCCCCACATGTGCCACCACCAGAAAGTCGATGCTGCTGGTAAGTGGCACTGTCAGGGATCAGAAAGCTGCACAGGAGCTTACAAAGAAATTACCTACAATTCTTAATGCTTGATTTATTATTAACATATCTAGAAAATATAAGAATGAGCTTCAGATGCCTCATGACAAATGTCCCATGTGGCAGTCCCTTGACTGTGCTGGGAAGAGAGAGAGACAAATGAGCAATTGGGCCCAGGGTGAACAGGGATATTAATTAAGGAGACTGTGACAACCCCCTGGGGCCTGTAGATCCCTCTCTGGCAAATGGTTCAAAGTTACAGAAATTCACATATTGCTCTTGGTTTATGTCAATCATGTAAAGTGAGTAACATCACATTCACCATAACATGCATCTAGCAGAAAGACAAGAGAACAGCTGGAGCAGGAGATGCCTGGAGTACCTCACCGGAGTTTCCCCAGCTACCTACAGAAAGCATCTCTCTTGAGAAAGGAGGTATCATTTATTCCTAATTACAGTAGAATATCTATTAACACTTAACTTTCCCACATTTCAACTTTTTTAGCCATTCACATCCTTACTACTTTTTTACATTGCCTTGATACCTGACGGGGACAGGCAGGCACCAGAGAGACAACACCCTTACTGTCCAGCAGGCATTGTAAATTTGATGGATGGACATCAACATCATTGGCTCTGGTTCCAAGCCAAATTCAATTACATTACACAGCTGTTCGGGATTGGTTAAGTGCAGTTAAAATTCAGATGCTTGCCATATATCTACAGGTCATGACTGAGAGTGAGATCTATAATAAAAACCAGGAGATCCAAGTCACTAAAGTCCTGAAACAAGTTCTCTACTGATTTCAATGGGACTGAGGTACCGAAATATTTCTGCTTATAAGCCTTCTTCCCTTTGTTCATCTCTGTCCCACTATGGGTAGTAAAATGGCTGAGGTAGAGGCTGTCCATCAACATATGGTCTTTGCATACCTCGCACAATAGGACTGCAGTGGCTGCTGGGTAGTTTGGCACTCTAATTGTACAAAAATACCAGTAATTCTACAGCTTATAGGGGATGTGATTGCTAGGCAGATGGGGTGGTTGAACTAAGCCATGGATGGTGCTGAAACAGAAAATATATCCATTTTGTTGTGTAGTCTCCAGTTTCACTGATCACTTCTTTCTCTCCTGAGCTGCCTGTAGTCACCTGTAACCTACTGCATCTGCATGTCTGTGGTTCCTTGGACC
The DNA here is from genome assembly GCA_013390045.1 of Picathartes gymnocephalus. Taxonomy (NCBI): domain Eukaryota; kingdom Metazoa; phylum Chordata; class Aves; order Passeriformes; family Picathartidae; genus Picathartes; species Picathartes gymnocephalus. The sequence continues at coordinate 3,323 of WEKY01016195.1, forward strand.
TCCAAAGAAGAGGAAGAATCATTCCAGAATATTTTTACTTCCAAGCAGAAGTTTGCTTAGACAGTTTTTAATCCAGAATGGAGGAATTCAGTTGGCTAAAGATATATACAGTGTCATACAAGGTGCTTGGGATATCAAGGCAGAGGAGACAAAAAACTATGGGAAACTTGCATCCTGATAGGACAGCATGTGGTTGGGAAAAATATATTAATTCACTAAAATGGTGCCTGGTGCCTATATTCAGGCCATTGAGCCAGGCTCTAAATGTCATCTTCTGAAGTAAAAGTTATTCCAGACAAAGATATTTGTCTGGAAACCTTAGATGACTTCCATCTTTATGTTATGGGGTTATCAAGACATACCATAAATTTTGAAGATGAAGGCAAAAGACCTGTCTTAAACTATATCCAAGCTTCAGGTACATCTATGATTCAAGACTCACCGAGCAATTTAGTCACAAGTGCTGGAGGCAGTGTGGAGCTAGGCCAAGCTGTGAGGCCCTGTGAGGCAGCAGGATGCCTGGGGGCTCAGTGACAGCAGGGAGCAGTGTTGCCTTCCAGTAGGTACAGACAGTACCTGCAGCAATGCCTCTCAGGGCTCCCTGGCACATTCAATTGATGAAGGCTGTGTTCAAGACACATGTCGGCCAGAAAATTGCACTGGTTATCTGAAGGTCCATCAGCAGGGCTCCCCAATGGAGACATCATCCTGCAATTATGTGGGATCACACATCTGGCTGCAGGAAGAGTGTAAGGGGGAGATGTTTGGGAGTGTCTTCTTTAACGCAAGAAACTTGAAAATTTTTGCGTCTGGAGGAATCAGTCATCCCTTAGATGTTGGGCCATTTTCTTCAGAAATGAGCCTCCTCCCAGACAGGGGAAGGAGAGAAATGTTCCCTGTGTCATGAGCAGGGTGGGGACTCACAGCTCATTGGTGTTTGTCCCGGTTTCCCTAACACGTCTGAGTCAGGGAAGCTCTGCTGTCGGAGAAAGTGCTGTCTGTAATGGTAGAGTGAAAACTCCTCTGTTTGCGTCATTGCACTTTATTTCCTCATCTCTAGCAACTAAAAGCTGTTATGAAATGCTGTTTTCCCTTTCACCATCTGATGAGTTAATAGCGAGCCCAATTAAATGCAGCATGACAAACCAATTATATGCGTCTCCCACTGTCTGACTCCCTTTCAGAGCTGTTACATCACTTTTAAGTCATTTCCCTTCTCAGATGAGGCAGCTTCACTTACATCAAAGAGCTTGATCTAAACCAAACAGTCTTACAATAAACCAGACAGCCTTATTTTTATATTATTGGACTTTGGCCTCAGAGGGGCTTCTTCAGACGGAGGCTGAAACTCCTTACAAAATATCAAAAAATATTCATCATCAAAACCCCAAGTGACAACTTGGGGCTAAGTATCATGAGCTTTGTGATTGTGCTTCAAATGACAGAAATTTTTATTTGGTGTAGCAGTGCCCAGAGTGGCAGAAGGAAAGAGAAAAGAAAGTATTTCAAAACCCATGTCACAACAGACTCTAAGTACTCTCAGCTTGATTATTTAGCCGTTGGATTTCTCCATAAACTGCCAATCTGTGGTATGAAGAAGCAGCATTTGTGGGTTTCCTTAGAGAAAAGCAGAAGTGCTCCACATATTATACTACAGTAGTGAATAGTAAACATGCGACTCAACTCAGATATTATTCAGGAAGGAAATTTTCAGCAATTCCAGCCCAGGTAGAAACACATTTATTGTTCTATATCTCAGACAGGGTGGACTGGGTAAGATGGCTTTACTTTGAGTAGAGGAGAGACTTGACAGAAGCAAATGTAATTCTTCTTACTTTCTTTATGAAATTTTATATATTACATGAATCAATAAACCCACAAAGCTAAAAAATGCTACAATGGAAAATTGTAGCTGTTTTTACCTTTTGTCTCAAAAGGACTTGAAAATAACCCAAAGGAAAACCTGGATCAGGAACTAAACCTTAGCAAGTTATATCTTCCCCCGATTGTATCCCTAGTACAAAGTAATCTGTATTAGCAACTCTTAGCAGAGCCATCATATGGCCTTCCACACCAATTCATGACCTTGAAAAGTCTTGTTCCTTTAAGAGACAGTTAACCCTTGATTTCTTTCAGGACAATGCCAGAACTCATGGATTTGTTCTGTATAAATGAGAAATTCCACCCCTCATTAAACAGCTACGGTCTGTAGAAGATAATTAACCACTTCTTGCGGTTTATCCAACCCACAAAATTTGGGTCAGATATTGCTCGCCACCCACATTAATTGCCCAGAACAGACTGACTGGTTATGGACCAAATAGTGTCTCACAAGCACTTAATATCCCTGGCACGGCATAAAAAGAAACAGAAACCTGAGAAGAAGAGAAAATTAGAACGGTGGGAAGAAAAACAGTTTTTTAACTGTGCAATGGACTTTGTCTATCTAATGAATCCCCTTTGAAAATCACTCATAGTAATAAATTAGGATGTAATATATTGCAGATGGATCAACAGGGGCACACACATAGTCTTAGGTATCTGCCACAGGTGTTTGATTTTACGTTTAACAGCAGGTCAAGGAGTAACCATGCAAGGACAATAGTGCTATTGCTTGCAGGGCTAAAAAATTGTTCTAGATTGGAAGGAAAACTAAGCCTCTTAGTTGTTCTGTGAAGCAGAATCAGTTGATGTAACTGCCTATTGAATGAAAATATTATCAAAAAATTTAGATTTCTTTTCTGCGTATAATATGTAGAAGACTTCTTCTAAACAGAAACATCATTGTGATTCAATAACCTTAATAAAATGTTTTACTTTCACAGAACTACACCTGCAGACAATATTACATTAAAAATGTGTCTGGACCTGACCAGCTTCTGTGAGGTCTTTCATGCATAGTCTTGTCCCATTGGCCTAGATGTTGGATGGTCTCTAGAAACAAACCTCAGATCACACAGTCTTTAATTACATTAAACTTTTGGGGGTCTTCAGCACCAATTGTGAAAATATACTCAGTATTTTTTTCAGACCTACAGACCAACCAACCAAACAAAAAATATACACAGGAGAATGTCTTGTTCTTCCTAAATAAAATAAAAATCTGCAGAGGAATAAAAAAAAAAACCCACATATAAGGATGTTAGAGACATTTTCATTGAACCTTGTAGCATTTGTCTAGGTTCCTGCTGCTGTCAGTGCTCCAGTTTTCTATACCTTCTCAAAGTCTGGAATGATTAGCCATTTCCTGAGTTCCAATCACGCTTCCGAACCATGTAAACAGTAAACTTCCTATCCATGTCTCAAGTAATTTAGCTTTATTGTTCCTCCCCTCCATGTTTCTGTTTCTCAAAAAAACCCAACCAAAGAAGAAAACCCCAAAGCCAACTGCAGTAGTTTTGGGAATCTCCCAGTCCTTGCACATATACGAGGCACTAAAGGGTATCTGCACACCAGTCACCCCAGTGCACACTACACTGAAACAGAAAGGCAAGCCCTGGAAGCTGAAGGTGTAAACTGCAATGCAAAAGGGTTTTCCCTCTAGTCCAAACAACTGCCAATAGTCATCGTTGGAGCTGGGATACTTACCCAGCTGGACCTGTGGTCTGACTTATTCATTCTTACAGGGCTTATTTCTGAGTTTCTCCAGATGCTTTTTACTGTGATCTTGGAGTAAAAACTGTGCAGGACAGTTTTTGCTTGGCACTAAATATGAGTCTTATTTATTTAAATTATTCTCTCCTAGTTTGCAGCTGATGCTGCAGGCAGGGTCACACTGGAGCTGTTGTGGTCTCTAACATTTTGCTGTGTCTGGGACAGTGTTCTGCAGACAGAATACTGTGGAAAGTCAGTGCATTTCTGTTGCTGACTCTGGTCAAATGTCATATTTTTAATTGAATTTCTACAGCTATATGGTCTAGTGACAAGTGCCTATGTTCTGCATTAGGCCTGCTCATGACCTAAAACTGTGAGAGCTACAGCAGAATCTCTGCTAATAATAAACAGTATTAAATGTCAGCCAGACCAAACTGAAGAACAGAAAAAAGAATAGTATGACGCAGGGAGGTTCTCTTTCCACTTTTGATTTTTAGTGCATTTAGAGGACTTTCACAGTTTCTCTGCCTTGAGTAATAGTTTTGAACATAGAAATTCACTTATACAGAGTGAAGTTCACAAGCCTTCCTACTGACTGGAGGAGAAGTAGGATCAGGATCAATGATTTGCTTTCTCGTCCTTACCAACTTTCCCTGCCTTAGTAGTGTTTTTTTGCTCAGACATGTTTCTATTTTGAGTCTTTTCTTCTCCACAGATTCCTGCTGCATGCTGAGTATAGGCTTCAACTGCATCCAACATTTTGCCATGAGAGCCGAATGGTTCTGCAAGCAAGGAAGAATGTTCTATTGTTCTGGCACTCTGTCTCTTTGGATATGGTTTAGAAATCAAATAATACGTTGAAAATATGCTTCAACAGAAATGAAGCCCAAGAATCCTCTTTTTTTTTTAAATTTGATTCAGTTATTGTGAGACTCCTAGCAAAGCTAACATCTCATAGCTTCAATGGAAGTCCTTCAATAAAAAGGAAGACAGATAAACAGTATCCAGGATTGTCACTACAGGTCAGAGCGTATAGTCTACTGATTCTGTGGAAGACCTTCACTCTTTTAACTCTTTCTGTCCTTTGAAAAGACAAAGTACTCTTCGATATTTCTATGCTAAAAGACCCATGAAAATCAGAAACAGGCTCAGTAAATACAAGAAGTTATGAAGGCAGCTTACCTCCAAAAATTTTGCCTGCAGTTGCCCATAGCAAATAATATTGCTTTGAAAAGTTACAGCCTCAAACTCTGCCCATTTTTTTATGGCATGAACCAGAAGAATAGAATTTGCTCCTCAAAGCTGTAGGTCAGTAGTTCCCAGAAAGTCTGTTGGGCTTTTGTAAAAGGGCAAAAGTAAAATGATAAACAATACTACAAGTGACTACAAGAACATTGTAAGCTGCTGTTAATTTCAAACTTCAGATTTTGAAGCTATTTAACCCTACAGTAACTATTTCAGGGAAGGTTAACAGCTTTTTCTGGTATTTTTCTGGATATTTCTGAGAACAAACAGGCTGGCTACTCTGTCAGCATGGGCCACGTTTGCACAGAGACGAAATTGAAGCAATTATTTTGTGTGTTCAAGGTAATGTAGAGGATTACACTGGCAACTAACATCACCTCAGAATCTACAGGATCCATCATCATGAGCTTTATAATTAAAGCATTGTCTAAATGGAAAGAACTTTCTCTGCAAAACCTTTCTCAGCTCACACAATTTTAGGAAAATATATGTACTAAAATATTCAGATTCTGTGTAAGGGCATCTTGAAAAGTAAAGGAACTGGAAAATTCATTCCAAGACTGAGCACAAAAATTCTCAAGAAACACTTTCTGGTGTTAGGATGAATACCATTATGTCAAGTCACAAAAACATTAGTCTATCAACATCTGCACAAAGATGAGGTCTATCATTACTGGAGCCAGGCTAAACCCTTGATTTTTGCATTCCTCTGTTCCTTCTCATGCACAAAGGGCAAAATGCATTCCAGGTAAAATGACATACAGTGGTGACCTTAGTGACAAGTCTCCCACAGAAATATTGCCTGGTTTCTTTCTTCTCAGATTTTTTACCATTATTCTTTCAGACAACATGCTATAAAATCATAGGTAATTGGAGGAAATAAAGAACACAATCTTCCATAACTGGAAGAAAAAAAATGATAACTTGGACTTTTTAACGGTCTGAGTGGACAGAACTTTTATTGTGGATGCAGAATGGGAACTGAAATAAAGCCAGTTATCCCCTTTTACCTATAAGCAGACAGAACAGTTAGAAATAAAGTCACAACCAAAAGAAGGTCAAGAAACCAAATGTGAAATGCTACTGGTTAGCAACACTTACTATCCATGATTTTTGGTTTTACAGGGTAAAATTCTGACCTCGCGAAACCACTGGCAAAATTCCTGCTGCTGTAGAACAAGAGTTCGTGCAAAACTCTGATGACTCATGAGTATGTGTCAACAGGCAAATTACATTTTCATATCACAAACTCATATTAAAAAATTAATGATAGTAAATGATAGTTGTTTTCTTGAGTGATGCACTAACTGAATTATTGGTGTTCACCTCACACTTTGAATAACCTTTGTTTGTGAGAGATGGCAGATGGAAAAAGCCTTCTATAGAAGGCCATTGTCTGGTTTAGAAAACCCTGAAGTTGGATGCAAATCAAAACTTGTGGTTTCAGCCCATCTCTGGCATATTTTGCCCTACCATTTCTATTCCCTTTCAACTAAGTACCTTATATACAAGGAAACACTGTCTAAATCCAGCAGGCTATTTTGGAGGAGTTATTCAACTCAAACCTTCAACAAAGTGAAATTCATGGCACTGAGCCAAATGGTGGTTTATTCATGCCTTTCTATCAGCAATCTATTTGAACTGCTTGAGACTGCCTGAGTAAATGTTGGCCCCTGCTGTTTGCCACCGAGATCAAACTTCACTGCTGGCAGCATTCACGAGACGAACCCCGAGGGATTTTCTCCTGTGCTCACCGTGCCCTTCCTGTGTTGTGGCTGACACCTGAAGCTCCTGCCCCCCCTGCACTTCACGTCTGATCTATGTGTTCTCCTTGAACTGCTGCCCTGTACTTTGACATGTGCTGCTGGAGCACTTGGCTTCATTCACCTGCCAAACTTTGTGATTACCCCTCAAAAAATAACACTGTCTTCCTCAAAATACAACAGTACTGCACCATTTTTAGCCATAAACACGGAGGAGAAATATACTTGTAATTCACTGGGCAAAACGTCCCAGACCTTCCTAGATTCTGGGACTACCATCTCATCATAGCTTTGCAAATTCTTCTGACTCTTATTATCTTTATTTTATTTTCCTTTTGTAGGCTATTTGTGATTTACTTCTCTAGTGATGGCTTATTCTATACATTTTTCCAGTGGCTACTTTTCTCCAAGCACACCACTGTTTTCTCAGACCAACCCTGGCAAATATAGGTTTCTATTCTACCACCTTGTACTATGTTTAAAGTATCCATTTCAAATATCTTTAAATGATGTGAAGATTTCAGACCAATGTATTTACTTTCCATTTTGTTTCTTGCAGTCCCTAAGCATCTAAAGTCTTGCTGGTTCTGACTTTTTCTTAGGAGAGTTACTGTTGATATTTGTTGCAACTCCACTCATTAGCTTTGATAAAAACCCTCTCAGTTTAAGTGCTATTGCAAGACTTGCCTGTTCTACACCAACAACTGAGGTTGCCTTTTGTTTGTTTAATTCCCTCCTCCTTTCTTTTTTCCCAACAGAAACTGTGGTAATTCAGGCCTTTAGAAAATACTTGGAAACATGATATTTTGCATTAAAAAACTAGGCCATGCTCATACTGCCAGCAATGCATGTTTGAAGTATTAACACAAAACACCTAAAAGAAACATAATATTAATAAAGAACTCTACATTAAAACACTTTTTCAAGACAAGCCATCTGTCTTTCTTATCCTGAAAAAAAGCCAGGAAACCCAGATGTGGAGTTAATCAAATTGTTCATTATAAATGAGCTACCTGGCAATACTACCTATTATTTTTCCCCCTAATGATTCAGAAAAAAATCATATTTTTACATATTTATTATTTGAGTTTATCTAATACCTTGTGCAGGCAACTGCTTTGATTAATTGTCTAGGCATTTGCTGTTAGTGGTCTGACTTAATAAAGCAATGTCAGGACAGAGAAGCTGTTGTAATACATGATTTTCCACTGTGCTTCTCTGTTATCTGAAGAGAGATAAGAGGCAGACTGTCATTTAAGAAAAACTTTTCCATGGGTAAATTTATACACGTGGCCAATGTCTCTTCATTTCTTTGGTATCTTGCAGCAGACTCCTAACACAAGATGTCTGGTGAAGCTGGGAGAAGGAGAATGGCCCTGGCTGCCAGTGCTGACTGGCCATACCCCTGCTCCCCAGATACTTAGTGAACATACATGGAACTTACTTTTTATTTAATCTGCCTGGTTTGCACGTACAACATTTTCACTGCATTCCTTGAGAGGAATGAACCTGTGGCCATGGCGTTCTTCATCATGGGGACCAAGCTGCCGAACCACTCTTATGAGTCTTGGCCATCAAAATGATACATAGGGCTTGAGTGCAGCTTAATAACTTCGGGATCATAATGGTCATTGATTAGTCAATCAATTAATTGACAGCTTAAATTAATATTTTGCAGCTCATTCTAAAGACTTGAGGGTAATCACAAGACCATCTCCATGGGCATATCTGCCATATCTAGGAGGGAGAGGGAATACCAGGTGGCTCAGGGGATTAGGGGGACAGAAACCACTCTGAGGAGACAGACAGAGTATCTCACTAAACATGAATTTCTTCAAGCCTGAAAGCAATGAAAGCCAGTGAATGTCACTCTCAGAAACTTTTGTTTCCTTTCCTACCCATGTTTATTGAACTGTAGTTCAACTTCATCACAGTTGTACCACACTTATTTCATGGCTACACTATTCTTACATTCAAAACAGTTCTGAAAAAAAAAAAAGGCAGTCTTACTGCACATGAGTGTTGCACATACATGTTTGGTTTGACAAGGTATCCAGCATGAAGATAATTCTATTTAATCTCTGTATATGGCCACAACTGAAGATTCAGCTGGGACTAGGCTGAGCTGTTGCATGAAAAGTTCTAACACGAAAACTGAAGGTAATGTTTTTCGTTTGAGTCCTGTCAGCTAGATACTCCTGCTATGGATTGTATTTCTTTAAAAGCAATGGCCACTTCACCATTTATGACTAGAGTATAATCAGTCCTATTGCTGCCAGAAACACCATCCCTGGAAGATTTTAAGAGGTGTCTGGATCTGGTGCTGGGTGATGCGGTTTAGTGGATCAGGGGTTACAGTGGTGGTGTTGGGCTGATGGTTGGACTGACTGATCTTAAAGCCTCTTCCAACCTTGGTAATTCTATGAAAGCATCAGCAATTCAATTGTGTTTTTGACAATACTATAACAGACCAGGAACTCTGCAGTAGGTAAAGTAAAATCCCTTTCCATTTAAGGCAAATTTTTAAAAATGCTCTAAAATTCACTGGTTTCTCATGTCTTTGAAACTACATGCTATTTCATTAACAGAGAGCAACACTAGCCTACCTGCAGTCATTTGAACATGGGAATTGTGTGACACAGCTTCCTGTATCTCCTCTTTCCCCTTTCTCTTTACCACTTGCTGGAGTTGGGAATCAATCTCTCTCTCCTTCTCTCAGATTTTCCTCACAGTATACCAGCCATTTGTTCCAGGCTATTTGTGGCTCCCACTGCTTCACAAGAAAGAAAGGAAGCGCAGTATTAACAAAAAACAAAGATCTGGCAATTGTAAGTGGTTGTGAACCTGATTCACAGCCCAAAAAATCATACTGTGTGTGAACAGTGAGAATGCACAAGGGTCTGTAGATTGTCAGCTTTCACTGTAATTGGAGGATTTCTGACAATATCCAATATTCAACCAGCATCCTTTCAGATCCAAGTAGGACAGACATGAAGGGAGCAAAGTATTTTGCTAAAGTCTGCCTCTGTCACAGCACTTTTAATTGGAATGGGGAAGTAATTTGAAAACAGATTGAAAGTTGGAAAACAATCAGAATTTCCAAAAAGAAAACAAACTGCACGTGAATACTTATAGGCCTGGGATCATGGAAAAGGGAGAAAATTTGAGGCCTTGGTGAGTAGAATACTCAAGGAGTAACACTCACCAAGGAGTGAATGGAAAGGGAAGGTGAAGTTGGAAGAGGCTGAGGAGTGGGGATTCAGTTAATGCACCGAGCATAAGAGCAGAAAATGATCACTGCCTGCTGTGAGCAGATAATGGTCACACTGACAGCTCTTGAAGGTCAAAACTGAGCAGCCACTCACTACTCACTTCCTAGGATCCTTTTTTTTTCCCTTTGGATACTTGAACTCTGATGAATGTGCTTTATTCCAAAGGCAGACAATAACCTGAGCTCTGCATTAATCAGGATCATCAGTGAAATTTCGACAGGATTATTTTTGCTTGGAAGAAATATTGACATTTATTCAATGTCAATGTTGGGAAATTTTCTACTGGGTTCAATCAAGAATTTCTTGTAGACACTAGAGACAGGCTATCATTTACTGAGGACCTACCTCAGATATATTCTCTGAGATGGCAAATTCTGCAGTATATATATGTTCTTGCAGCTACCTAGCAAAACAGAATGGCAAGCTGTGTCAAGAATCCTAAATATAATTTTAATATAACCATGTGATGCCCAAAATGATTTTTCCTTTTGCTATCTGAATAATCCCAGTTCAACCACTGCATTGTTTCCTTCTAGAAAATCAGTCAGAAATAGCCCAAGCTTCTTATGTGTCATCATGAATGAGAAGAAAAAAAAGAAAAAAAAAGACAGCAGCAGGCTAGGAAGTTATTTACAAACCTTGGGTCTTGGCGTCTTCCTCTCTGCTAAACCAGAGAATGATGAACTCAGGGACCTTCCGCTTGCTGAGGATTGTACAGTGAATGCTGGTATGCTGTGTCTGTGTCGTGGGTTGAAAAAGTAATTTATTCCCTGCAAGGAACTTTACCACTTCCTTCAGGTATGAGAGAACCAATTAGCTGGCTAGTTCTAAGGTGGACACTGTGTTTATCCACTTAAGAAGCTGAGTACACCTCTGTGATTCACATTTCAGAAAGGAGCAGCCTGGGAATCTCTCTCTTGCTTCTGGCTTCTGAACAGGTAACAGGGGGCCCGCACGGCCCAGCGGGGCTGGCCTGGGCCGGGCTGGGGCCAGGCCTGCTTGGTCAGGTCCTCCCGGCTCTGCGGGGCTGGACCGGACCGGACTGGGCCAAGCAAGGCCCACCCAGCCAGGCCGGGCGTGGCTGAGATCCTGCCGCAGCTGAATCCTGGCCTGGCTGCTGAGATCCTGCCGCAGCTGTATCCTGGCCTGGCTGTTGAGATCCTGCCTCCCCCGTCTCCCCGGGAAAAGTTTCCAGCAGCTTCGGCCGCTGCCCAGCAGAGATGATGTGACCAACAGCAGGGCACAGGAGAGATCACAACTCTTCCAGTACACAGATGAAACTTACAGGCATCAATCCTCTCTTGAGTAAGAGGAAGAGAAAGTGAGGACATGTGAGGTAACCAACATGGAGACCCTGAGGTCAGTGAAGAAGGAACCAAAGCCCTGAGGGAGGAAAAAGAGGAGATGCTTTAAGCTGAAATACCTTTGTAAGGCCATGGTGATGGACTATGATATATATTAGACTATTCCTTGTAACTCATGAATGCAACTGTGGGGATGCAGTGTTCTAACTGCACCCTGAGCAAAGGCACCTGTGCTGAAGCAAGCAGATGTTGAAGTAGCTGTGGTCTATGAGAAACTTGAACAGATGGAGATGGGGACCTTGCCACAGAGATGGGAGAGATGAGAACCCTTGCCCCAGGGATAGATAGAAGAAAATCTTTGCTTCCAGAGATAGAAGAGAACCCTTGCTCCAAGGATAGGAGAAGCCTTGCTTCCAGAGAGAGAAGAGAAGATCCTTTGCTTTTCTACCAGAACAGCTTGTCCGTAAAATAGTACCCCAGTAGACAGAGATGAGCCCTCAAAAGCAGTTGCGGGAAGAAATGTGTGTTGAGGGAAGGGACTTTCATACTGCGAACAGATTTCCTTTACTGGGCGGCTGATTCGCTGTGATATTAGAGACACGAGAGAACTGTGTTCTTGTGGAAAAGTCTCCATGGCATGGCAGGAGAGACTCCTCTCCCTAAGTGAACTGAAGAAAGACTCTTTTAGAGGTGGTAACTGACTGAAAGTCTCAGGTTTTGTCTCTTTACGTTGTTGGTGGGAAGGAGAAATGAGATGGGGGAAGGAGAAATGTTCTGAAAGTTTATTCTGGTTCTTATTCTTTTCATTTTAGTTCTGTTAATAAAACCGTCTTTATACATTAAGGTTTTGAGCCTGCTTTGTATTTCTCCTAATCCTTATCTCACAGCAGAAAATGAGTAAATAAGTTTAGTGGGTGCACTGGTGTTAAGCCAAAATACTCAACCCACTACATTAAATTGGTGCCCCATGTAAGGAGGCAAACTCAAACCACTACATTACTTGGTGTTTCTGCCTGGTTGTCAAACTTAACCTGCTACAGTCTGGCTTGGTGGGATCCTTTGTAGAGTACTCACTGTGGACTTGAGAAGAATCTTTGATTCACACTTCACTGGTGGTCACAAATCAGTCTCCTAACTTGATATAAATGGTCTCCATAATTCCAGGTTATTAAGCCTATCAGGAAATAATGTTTTTGGTTGCTTTTTTGTGTGTGTGGTTTGGTCTTTTTAAAAGGATTTGCTTTGATCATTAACCAGATGCTGGAACATATTTGATTTAAAGTCTTCATGATAGCAAGGATTGATAATCTGAGCTTTCTTGCTTCTGTCAAGATTATTTCCAAGTCAGCAAGTTGTGTCTGCAAACTGTTACAGCTGGCGATAGCTCTCAATTTGCTCTGGGAGGAACAGGACTTTGGCAGGCTTCCTCACAACATGGAAATGCAGTTACGTGGCAATAAGAATATCAAATAGTGATATTTGATATTTGATACTTTCCTCCACTCAGTGTCGAGGAAAACAGCCACTGTGAAGATGGGGAGTGGGATGGCAGGAAGAGCCAGGGACCCTGGGGAAAGAGGAGAGGAGGTCAACAGGGGAGAGGCTGGGGGTGGGATGAGAAGGGTCATCAGTGAGGAGGAAGAGGAGGATTCAAGTGCAGAGATAGATAGGAACTGATCACGGGAGAGTCAGAGTGGCAGGAAGAAAGAAAAGCTCAGTACCAGGAGGGCAGAGGGGTTTGGCATCCTCCAGACTCCATGAAGGGCTGAATCTCAGCTGAAGAGCATCTCCCAGAAAAGGAACAAATCCTCTGCTCTTACCTTCTGACATGAATAAGGCTCCCTGAAGTCCACAGATTATTTTACTTACTGGTGAAATAATGAGGGCAGATTCTGTCTCTGACTCCTTCACACAGCAACACAGAGAGCTGGGTCCAGGCCACCCACAAAGCTCCATCAACTATGAGCCATAAAATTATGCCAACTCAAGAGGCAGGCTCCACATCTTGCTCTCATGGTGATATACTGTTATGGACATTTACAGAAAACATTTTGGTGGCTGCAGAATTAGCTGTACATGCTGAGATCACACACACTGGTCAATGAGGTAAAAGCAGTGGAAGAAACAACGAGAAACCATGATTTCTTTGAGTCCATTGTGCAGAATGAGCTTCTCTTAATATCAGGAAAGAAGCAATACAAATTCTTCAGTCTAAAGTGGGGAACCTTAAAATTTCATAGCATCAGAAGCTTTCCTTTGGTACTGCAACAGTAACATGCTGTAAGAGAGTCAATATCCCTGGCAGTTAAAAAAAAAAAAAAGAACCTCTTGATAAAAGTTTTCTTTAGTGACTCTGAGTGATGTTATAGCTCTGGCCTCACTGTCAGCAGCAAAATACCTTACCAGTTCTCTATAAGTGGCAGATTTTAACTCCCTTTTGGATGCTATTAGAGAACAGATTTACCTTTTGCTAATTTGCAGATTTGTCTACACAGCTTTGTCCATGTTGTCCAATCCAATTCCAATCTAATCCTCCCTTTGTGATATTTCACAAAAGTCTTAGTCTGATCATGTCCTAGTATCCATTTCAGTTTGGCAGACATTGCTTTTCAGTCTTCCCCTACATTACAAAATGTTTTAAACATTAAGTTTGGGAAACATTTAGAAGCATTTCTCCTCTCCTATCAAATAACTTCACAATTAATAGCTTTTGTTTTCTTTGAAATCAACAATACAGTTTCTGCAGGTAAAATACCACTGGTAGAATGGAAACCATGTCATGCTAAAAGCAGTGAAAATTTTAAGAATAATTTATTGCTTGGTGCACTTGTGTGGTGCACAGAAGATAAAGACAAGAAAACGCACAAACTTGCCGTTTTAGGTTTAATCTGGTTATCTGAGGGGAAAGAGCAAGGAGCTGTAGGAAGAATGAATTGAAGTGGAGAAAAAAGGAGAGAAGGAGCTATAAAACCTTTTGCAATCTACAGAGAGAAGTGCTGGCTAAAAGCACACAGGAGGGGCCTTTCAGGCCAGCTCCCAAATTCCTCCTTCTTTGAACATTTTGTAAACAGACTTGGAATCTTCAGCACAGCAAGGGGTGATGGATGAGCAACACTGAAGACCATAAGTGGTTTAGGAGCCAAAAGGTCTTTAAAGAAAGGATCTAGGCATCCAGAAGAAGGCAAGACAGATTTTTTAACAGGTTTAGATATCACTTAGTAGAACACAACAATATATAAATCCAATAAGCCAATGCCTAGGGCAATTCCCAGTGCTGTGTGCCCTGGCTCCACTCTATCTGACCCTCTGGGGAGTGCATGGGGAGAATTAAATACCCATAGAGGGATCTGTTGGGGCCTGGCCAACTGTTCTGGGAACTACTGAACTAGCCACAAGCTAAACATGGTGAGCCGAGGGCTTCCTTTTACACCCAGCCCAATCTGTGGCAGCCTGGGTGGGAGCTGCAGCAGCCAGCCCTGGATCCTGCCCTGCTTTTGTAGTCTGATGCCTACAAACCTGTGTGTGCCACAGTCATCCCTCCCCTTGCTGCCAGCTTGTCTCCTCCAACCTCTCAGAAGGATGTCAGGTTTCAAGGGGTGACAGGAACGCTGAGATAGGCTCATTCACTGCATGTCAGAAATGAAGGCAACCAAAACCTTATGTTTAAGATGCCTGTTCTTCTTTCTGGTGTTTTGGTTTGGTTTGGTTTGGTTTGGTTTTTTCGTTGGGTTTTTTTTTATTTGGTTATTTTGTTTGTTTTGGTTTTGGTTTTGGGTTTGTTGTTTCTTTTTTGACATCTTCTAGCTATTCCAGACAGTTGACCAGTCTAGCAGATGAAAACAAACAAACAATAATCAAAGCATCCCAAAACCTGTTCAAAGTAGTTTGTAGGCAAAAGTTTGGGTAATACAGTTGCTGTTGCTAATTCTTTATCTTCCCCTCATCAAAAGCAACAGCATGTTCTTTATCTTCCCAATGCCATCAAAGCAACTGAGATAAGAAGGAAGAGCCACTCTTTACCTTCTTACACATCACAGTTAGCTCATAGCATTGCTTACGGTCTGTGGAGTCAAAGGGATCCATGAAAAATTATCTCTACCCCAAGCATGTATCAGCAGAGAGTTTAGACTTGCCAGACATGGAGATTTTGAGGGAGGAGGAGAAAATTTCATTCACTTTGGAACTCTATTAAATTTGAAAGCATTTATATTATACCAGCATGCCCAAATCTGTTAGAAAGAGGACTTGAGACCAGGCAATATACATGGATAAAACCCTTGCTTACAGTAATATTTTGACAGAAATTGATAGAAAACTTCATCATTTTGGTACAGTTCATTTTGTTCTGTAATATGCTAGGCCAATATAAACAATTTGCCACCAGTATAATTGCCTGTTCCCTTGAGTATTTTCTGTGTTGCTGTTTCAATTATACCACTGTAGTTAAAGTGGCAAAACTATCAAATACAGACAAGCCTCTTTAGAGGGAACTCAAACTGCCTGCCAAATAGGAATTTGTATTGCTCAAATAAACTCCACACAAACAAAATATTCAAAGGCTTCCAGTCAATAAACGTCAATGATATTAGTTCATAGACTGCCAGCCAGTGTGGGCCAGCTGTGCAGGGGCAGTTGGGGCCCAAATAAGGAGATGCAGGCAAGTGGAGGCTGCAAAACTGCCTAACCAGTGTAGGAGGCAAAGTGCCACCAGCTTTCCCCAAGTGTGTGCTGTTACACACCTGACTACCTTTGTACTCCTGCCCTAAGAGCATGAATTTCAACAACAGACTATGCTAATGCTCTGGTAAAAGCAATTTACCTACCTAATCCTCACAACTGAAAGTATTCTGAAGTAAAATACAAACATCTTTTGAAGGTATCTGAGGCTATCCAATTAAAACTTCTATCCATTAAAAATTTCTCATCCATTTAAAATTTTTCATCAACAAAGATGTTTGGATATCAGCGGAAGGGTCATACCAAGCTCAGGGAAGATTTAACAAATGGATATGACTTGACTTAGGTCAGGTTGCAGGCATACACTGGAGACTCTCCTGTCCAACTGCCACCTGCTGCGCCCATCTCCAGTCCTTGCATGTGTTCCTCTCTTCCACACTGAACTACCTGCAAGGCAAACCCGACGAGTCAGCCTGGGAGTTCTTGTCAGGACACGGAATCTGTGTGACCACCTCAGCTGCAAGCTGCAACTGCAGGTTGGGAAGGGCACCTCAGCTGAGTAAAACAAAGAGCGGTCTTTCATCAGCAGGATTAGGAGCCAGACTTAAATTAACACAGAGCTGCAGCCTGCTTTCCTGTGACAAAGGTTGCACAGCCTGGCATATCCTGGTGCTTGAAACAGATGAAGTGAATGAAGCAATAAAGCAAGAAGTTACGTGTGGGAAAGAAAGAGAGGTGTATGGGTTAGGTATCCTGTCAGGGTCCCTTCCAATCCCACTCAAGTATTCTTCACTGTGAGAAGTAAATGCTGGTACACACAAGAACAAACCTTGTGCTGTATTTGCTGGCAGAGTTTGAGCAACCCTGTTCCCTTCTCTGTAACAGCTCATGTAGTACTGACAGCAGTACTGTGGTTCTCATGTCCCAGCTGTATCCCAGCATTAGAGGTCACAGTAAGCTTTAAACATTGAAGGATCAAAACAAAACCTTGACTTGAGGTTTATTGGTTTTTTTAAAGAGGTGTTCTCACCGGAGAGGTAGATCCCAAGGGCAATGCTTTCTCATCTATTATGTCATGCATTGTCTTGGGGAAGGGGACCCAAACTAAGTTGATTCCAAATAAAATGTTCTCATTTTTATCCTCATCTGATGGGTTTTTTTATTTCCAAATTCCCCAGAAAATTGTGTGGTCTGAGGAAAATCCTGGTCTCTCTTCAGTAATGGATTCGGTATTAGTGAAAATCTGCTGGGAGATTTTTGAAGTACACTGGTTTAAGTGTTCTTTGTGGTAATGGTTTAGCAAGAGTACAACTTTACCATTGATGCATAGCTCTGAAGGAGAACAGACTCATTCTTCTGCTACGATCTTCTCATAAAGCTGGTGTCAGGCTCTTGAGATAAAACACAGAAATTACCTTTTCATAAAATCATTCTATGTTGCAGGCCTGCATGTCACATTAGTCACATTATCATTTCATGTTATAACAGATTTATACATTTGATGCAAATCTCATCATTACCTCATACAGCAATCTCAGGTGGAGTAACCCAAATTCTGCTCACTTAGGGCTGGGCTGGAAGAGATTGCTCTGGAACAATCTGCTCTGGTCAATCTGTGTGCCATGGGGACAAGCTAGAGCCAATGTCAAAAAACTCTCCAAAATGCAACCAAGTATAGATATCAGACCATCAACACCAACTATTTCACCTGTTCAATCCATTTCTGTTCCAAGTGGACTCTACTCTATGCTAATATAGACATTGCTCTTCTGTGGCTCCACTGTATCGCTCATCCTTTTCCTACTCTTTCCGTTTCTGTTTGTCACACTCTCTTTAATTGTCATTAATTTAAAAACCTATCAAACAGCTTTGATTTAAGCAAGTTTGTGGAGTGATAATTACCCAACATTTTCTCTGTGGGTGGTTTTGGTGCTAATTTTTAATATTTTGCTTTGCTTTAAAATATATTTTTCAAATTATTGCATTTTCATCTTTTTGCTATAATTTTTAAGCACATATTTGTGTCTTGAATAACTCCAAGTCTTCTAATAACATAATTGCACATATGATTTTAAATAATTTTCAGTATTAAGCAGTTAAGGACATCAGTTATATGAGAAATGAAGGTATTCAGGGGACTCAAATGACTTCTCTTGAAAGAAGATTTGGGGCTAAATTGGAACACTTCTGCATCCCACATATCGGTATTATTTGATGACCCACAATTTTAATCAGATTAGGGAGAACATGGGGTTTATCTATGTGTGACAGAGAATATTGACAGGGACAAATTTTAAACTATACTCAGTAACATAGAAGACCTTTTCAAACATAATTTTAAGTGGAGATTTCATCCTACTTACCCTTTGACAATTAAATTAGGAAGGTGAGAATTCTGTGGAGAAAAGGGACCCATATGTCCAGGTAGCACTTTGGCTATTTAAAGTCTGAATCACCCACTGGAGATGCTCATATTTCTTAGTGGAGCACTCTGCTGCCCACAACAGCCTGTCCACTTGGAAATAGGCAATGACATGATATCTTGCACCAACAAGAAATTAAATAGTTTCCTTCATTCTTTATGACAGAATGGGAAAATACCTACTAAAACCCTATAGACTTCAGGGAACACCATGATACTAATGGAAAAATGCTTTCAACCAGCAGGCCAGAACTTAATGTGCCAGGGTTCTGTTCCCCAGTCTACCAGAAAAACTTGTGTGACTACCGGTGTTTAATATGTTCAGTCTTTGAAACATGCAGATAACTGACCATTACTGAAGGCTTTGACTTGAACCTATGATGCTTCAACTAGTTTTGTGCTAAGCGTAAGTAACAACACTTCTCTACATGAGAACGGTGTTTTAAGTAGTTCCATTCCTAAGGAGAAAGGGCAGTAGTATTTAAGTCAAGGAATCACTCATTGCATTGTGACTGTGATATTATGACTCCACAGCTGACAGACATAATAAAGATCTATGACAAGAAACATGACTGTGCCTGCCAACACGCATTCAAGTTGAAAGTGAGTTGCAGTAGCATTATCTGAATAATCAAATACTTATTCTTTGGCATTAAAACCCACTGTGACTTAAAAATATATGTTTTTCTCAAGACCACCAAGACAGCAGGATCTGCATGAGGGCTAATTACTGATCTCTGACATACACAATTGTGCAACAGCATCTCAGCAAGGTTAGCCAAACCTCATGCTTTTATATGTTTCAAACAGTCCCAGAGATTCCTTTTCCAAGTCCAACTTTGGCCTCCTCTTTATTTTACAATAATTCTGTGCTTGGGAATCTGAACAAAGGCCACCAGAAACTCGAAATCCAGAAATGAATTCCAGAGTAAATAACAGACCAGAATCAAGCTCACTCACACTGGCCTGTTGCTGGCGCAGATGTGTCATAGCATTTGCAAGAATCCAGATCCCTGCAGATGCTCTTACTTCTTTATCTCAGTTGTTAGGTAAGGGTATGCCTATCAGGATTGTTTTAGAGCCAAGATCATACCCATGATTATTGAAGGAGTTTCTAAGAGATTGCAAATTTAATTTTTTCTCCCCACAGAAAAGCCTTGTTTTCTGTGAAATGTAACCTGCAGAAAAGCTTTTGTATGATATTGCAAAAGAATCAGTGGGATGTCCTCTGTCCATTATCAGATTCTTTACCTATCTACTCCCTTTCCTTTTCTTTATCCTCTCTAAAAAATTACATAATTTAAATCACTGATCCTTTCTGGAAAGTTTTGACACATTTTTATCAGATGAATCAGGCCTTTGCATCACTTTCACTGCAGACTGGCACCAAGGGATTCTCTGCCTTACAAATGAGCCAACACAACTCAGTGCAAGACCTTGTCAGGGCAAAGCACATTATGTTTGCATCAAACACTCTTCCTCACAGGCACTTCCAACTTTCCCACCATTGCCATCACAGTAGATACATTTAGCCTCTCCTCCCTAGAACCTATTTATTAAAAAAAATACATATTTTCATTTTTTTCCAACGTGTTTTAAATGTCCTACTCCATGCATAACAATGGTCACACTGCTAGAAGAGTAGAGGTTACTTCCTTTTCCATTTCTACATCTCATAGCTTATGGTCTTATGATCTGATGACGAGAAAGGTATCTCTTTCCTCTGCCTGAAGCAGCCATGGGATTTATTTTCAGCCTAGAAACAGAAGTGGCTTCCTACATTTCTTATAAGGAGCTTGACATGGCCATGAGGTTATTTGCATCTGGGGTTTTTTTGCCACTTGATTTCACAGGGTCAATGTGTGTCTCTACATACCTTGCTTTGTGTCACAGGTCCTCAAAAAACTTTTCCCTTTACCTTTCCCTCATTCCTCAAAGGAAAAAGTGGTTGTAACAATTAACTTATGTAAAATAATGACTATATTTGTAGACAGATCACATTTTCATCAATACAAAGGGCTTTGAAGTTAACATGAGAAGGACCTAACTGAATTTACAATACTATTGCTATATATTAATACATCACCTTTGGTCAGTAAAACTTTTATTCCTGGCCTGCACGAATGCCACTAGTCAGGAAACAAACCAAATGGTATATGTTTTTCAACACCAATTCCAAGGTAATATGCGTCCACCTATCTTTGCAGAACATATTGGGCAACATCAATGTGATGGCAGCAGAAGAGAAAACACTGACATGTTACTGACAGGCCTAGCTGAGGCTGAGGAAGAAAAACTCTGCCAAAAGCAGAGCATAAAGACTACAGTTCACAAAATATTGCTAGGTGTTGTACAACTATTGCTTTGACATAACTGAAAAACATAATGGAACAGAACTCAAATTAGGACTGATATTCCTTCGTGTTTACTCAAGGAATAAGAATGAAAACTGTTCAAAACATTTGTATCAAATCAGTGTGCCAGAAAATTGAGTTTGACTAAGAGAAATGGCCACAAATGTCAGTGCTGACAGCAGATCCTTTTGTATTTTTCTATATCCTTTCTTTTTTTTCAAACTGCACTCCTAAGGAATGGACATTTTCCTATTTGTCTGAAAAAATCCCTTCCTTTTGGTTAAATATCTCTCCAAACTACGACACACCTTCACATGCTCATTGCATTAGCTTTCACCTACCAAACTATCATCAGGGTGTTCTTTGTAGAAACATTCATACACTTTCTACCTCTGATCCTCCTCCTGCTGTAGTGAGCTGAACTGATTTTGTACACATTTGGCTCTCGCAAAACTTTACTGGGGTTTAGCAGCTAATTAGTACCAGTTAGCCCAAACCTGAATTCGGAACTCCTCATCCACAACCTCCAGGTACTTCTGTAAGGAGATGCCAGGTCTTTCTTTGGTTGTTCTTCCCCCATCAGTGGCCCTTTGCTTAATCAGTCAGGTCAAGGAACCATGCAGTACATGCTTGGGTGACGTCTGCACATTTTTGGACAACCTTAGCACTAACTCTGGCATTCTCTCATGACACCTGTACAACACCTGGACTGGTTGCCCAAAAAACTTCTGATTTCACAGAGCTCCACATACTTTGGAAGGACTCTCTATAGATGTAGGAGTCTGTCCTAAAACTAACATGATGATTAACAGAGAATATGAGAAAGAAGACTCATCATTCAACTTTGTAAATACTTTTGTTACTTCTAAGAGGAACTTCAAATGTAGAAGTTGCTCTGCCTTCATCTCTGTCAGGGCAGTGTAACACTGCTGTTCCTGTTTTCTAGCACAGCACAGGTACTGCAGCAATGCATCCGTGAGCCTCGAGTGCAGTACCCAGAACCCTGCCTCAGAACTAACTGGAGGGAAAACAGAGCATATCACCAATGGCAGTCACTGTAATTGTACTGTTGTGTTGTCAGGATTTACCTGGGTCAGGTGAGCAGTGGTCTGCTCCATTGCATGCCACTGAAAGGGATGGAAAACCAGAGGTGGGAAAAGGCTGGTATTGGTGCAGCATCAGGCCACTCTCTCGAGGACTCTGGAGAGCAGCACTACAAAAAATTAGTGGTGAATATATGACTAGTTACTTACTGAAGCTATGGGAAATATTTTCCAGGCTAGTCCTACAAAACAGATGGGAATATACCATGAAGGGAAAGATATTAATTTCATTGAGTTCGTTCAGCTCACTGAAACAGAGAGAGCCCATGAGGAAAGATGCAGAAGCAGCTTGTGCCATCCTTCAGGCTCCTCAGCACAGGTCCACAATCGCAGTTGAAGCCTATAACCCCTCTCTCTGATCTCTATGGATTAAATGAAGCTCATCAAAAGATGAAAGCCTCCAAAGGACCGTGACAAGGACAGAGCTGAAAAGAGGCCACAGCAGGTTCATGAACCCTATTTGTGTCTGCATGGCAGCATGAAGAGGAAATCAGCTGTGTCATATCGAGGCAAGTAAAAACCCTTATTTCACTCTGGCTTTCCATTTCCAGAATATGGGTAGTACTGCCCATAACAACTCTCCCTTTTCTTTGCCCTGGATTAAGCCAGACAGCTGCATACATTACATCATTATCCACAGACAAGCAAGATTCTCCATGTTCTAATAGTATATTTTTAAAAAATCCACCAATCCCTTACCAAAGGACTTAAGCAAAGATCTGACAAGTAAGACTTATTTCCACAAGACAGACTCACATGGTGTTATGCCTCTTCAGAGTGGGCAAAATGTTCAGACATGAACTAATAAAGCAATTCCTGAAACTAGTGGGACATGCCTATGTGGTCCTGGGTTCATGAGGACACTGGATATGAGTGGAGATCAGCAGCAAACCAGGGGTGAAGGGACAGGAGGAGGTGGGTAAAGGAGAAATGTCTCAGTGGCAAGGCAGGAGATGAGACTGTTGCAGAAAGACAAAAGAAGGAGCAGGGCCCTTGGAGAGGGGGAGAGGCTGCGAAGAGGAGCAATTAATTTAGCTGGATCGAAAAGGGCAAAGAGGAAAGGGCCTTGCCTCTCCCCTTCATCGTGCTTCCTACATTTCTGATGTTTAGCACTGAAATATCCAGCTGACATTATGACAGGAAAATCTAGCCAGTTAAATCACCGGTCTCTGTGAGTTGTCACCAAAGGTTATGTCTACACTTTTAGAAGGTGCCACTTTAGTTCCTGATGCCAAGCCCCAGAGCCCCTGCCAGCATCATAAACACTTCCAGGTAGGTGGGGGCTGTAAAAGCTGCTGCTCGGCAGCTGAGCTGAGTGTGCCTGGCAAGGTGAAACCTGCAAGGTTCAGGAACAGTAGGGATCTTGCTTCATCCCAGCTGTACCTGGTTGGAGAAAATGTATCTCTCTCCTTTGTGGGTCTATAAAGCAAGTGTGGACAACTGGATACGCTCATTAACTTTCCTCTTCCACCCCCAGGTTCAGTCTCACCCCACTTCCAGCAGACTGGGTTCCATGAATGTTGAATTAGTGATGAAACTTTGGGGCTGAAGAACTTGGGGGGTTTTCTCGTTACTAATCAGCCCTACACATGGCACAGATATTCTCAAGGAAGATTCCACATATATTTCCTGCACAGCTGGTCAGTTAAGCCAGAACAGTTCCCCAAATGTATCACCAGATGTGTCCTTGAAGGCATACACTGTAACATCTTGGACATTACTGTTTTGTCTTCAAAAGCAAATCTTCTTTTAACAGTTTTAGATTAGATAAAAACAACTTTAAATTGGAATAAATTGTATTTTCTCTAGCAGTCATCCTCATCAGCTCTGTAAGCAGTTAATTAATTCACTTCTGTGATGCCTTTTGGGCTAAAGTTTGTTATTTCTTTGTGCTGTTAATTAGCTGATAACTATGGCAAGGAGTTGCGGATACCGAGGACTGCATTTCTCATATGTTTGTGAGAAATAAAGACTGCACAGCTCTGCTGAGGCAGAACAATAAAGCCCCTGAGCAATTAAGGAAATCCGATCAGTCCCACAAATATAAGGTGCAAGACCTCCTTTTGTCCAGGGAACTGGTAAGTGTTTCATGCCTTTATTCTAGAAAATCCAGTGGGGAAGATGACTGCTTCAAGAAAATGTTTATTAGTTGAGCTACCGAAGTTATGCCTGAATAACATCCCTGATGCAGCGGTTTTTATTGGTTAATTGTATTTTGGTTTGTTCCATGTACCCCTGTTCGGACCCTGTATGCTCTCCCTGTCAATTATCTGTCCCCTCCCCTGGTCGAGCGAGAGGATCCCTCTCTCTCCCCTGTCATTCTCCTTTCACCCCTGCCCCAAGTTCTAGAAGGGTCTCTGTCATTTGGCTATGCATTGGCCTTCACAGGTGTAACCCCACTCCCCTGTTCTCCCGTTTGCTGTGTAACCTGTCCCTCACCCCTGGAACACACCCTTGGGCTTTCCCAATTGGTCATGTTTGTGCCTCCACCCCTGGGGTCCTGGGGCTATGAAACCCCCTGTCACCTGTGTTTTGGGGTCACTCGGAGCAGAGCACAGGAGGTTCGATCCTTCTATGTGAAACTCCTGGTGGCCTGACTCAGTTAGTCTCTCCCCATCAGCTAAATAAATCTTAGTTGGTATGCAGAGCTGCTGAGTCCTCCCTGCTTGGCTTCTCCTCGCGGTGCTCACCTGCTCTTCACGCTGCTCTCGGCTCTGCTGGCTGTGGCTGCGATAGGGTTCTGGGGATCAGAGAAGGTCCCCAGAGAGATTGCCTTCGACCGGCGCAGTCACAGCACCCCGGGCAGCACAGCTATTAGTGATTCATCCCTACTATTCTCCTCTAAAGCAAAGGGGAGTTCATAACATAGAGCCTAATTTGCTAAATTATATCTACTGATTGGGCTGCCAGCTCCCAGCAAACATTAACCAGCACCCAGGTTTCTCAGGCAGCAGACACTGGCTGATTGCACTGGTTACAAGGCTATTTCCATGACCTGAGAAAGGTGGGCTTAACTTTTCCCAATATCATAATCATATTTAAACGAAGGCCTTGGGAGTGTTCAGATTCCAGCAGCTGCTGTCTTCTCCCTCTCTGTTACAAAATGTCTCAAGCACTCAGGACAGAGTTCAACACCTTCCTGCAATGCACTCCTGGAAACCACCAGCATATGGAATATCAAAAGGTGGTAGCCCAAGGTTTATTTGATCTCATCCAGTTCTTCAGGTGAAGGACGCATACTTTGCAGCCCACTTTCTTGTGGTATTTAGTCATTAAAAGCAGAAAATCTTAGAGGATTTCCTCTTAAGTGTCTCCAATTTCCTCAGCAAGTTATCTCTGATGTTCAAATTTGAAAACTTACACAACTGTCTCACTCTAGTTCTTGGAAGTAAACCCTTATGCATCACAGCTTTTGTGCAAAATATATACATGCTAAAGTAAAATTAATATCCTCTGTTTAGTCTGAATTCATTGGCTCAAAGCCCAGAGTGACTAAGGAAAGAGACTAGCATTTATAGAACAAAGCTGGAATTAATTCTGCTAGGGAAATGGATTGTGTTGAGAAAAAGACTCTGAGAGGTGGAAAACAATGGGACTCTCACTATCCAGATGTCAAGAGTTGTCACATATAAACTGGAGCCTGGGAAGCAGAGAGGACATAACATGCGATAACTCAGAGAATACAGGATCTGATCCAAACTCCTTGACTGCCACTGGAAGTTTATAGGTTTCTGAGAGTGGGGCTCAGATGACATCTGTATACACTGAGGTTTTTACGGTTGCAGGGCCAAATTCCATTTTCATTCATCCTGGTATTCAAACAAAATTAAG
Organism: Picathartes gymnocephalus; assembly: GCA_013390045.1. Lineage (NCBI taxonomy): Eukaryota > Metazoa > Chordata > Aves > Passeriformes > Picathartidae > Picathartes > Picathartes gymnocephalus. The sequence goes on from WEKY01016195.1 coordinate 28,888, forward strand.
CCATCAGAATATAGAGAGATTCATACTTCTTACCATGGGGCAGACAAAGAGTGGCTCCCCTGTAATCTGTGTAGCTGTTCATACCAGAAGAGGATGTTCCACCCCAGCCATTCAGAGTGAAGGAGAGGAAAAAATTGCTCGGTTTATCAATTAAGGCCCCAATATAAATCTATTAAATGTTTTGGTCATTATTTTGAAACATATAAATGTAGTTTGAGGATTTTCATGGCAGACGTAGTGAAGACTATCTCACTGTAAACTAGGTTCATGCTGGTGAACAACTTTTTGCTACAAATTCAGCAGCAAAAAAAATTCACATTCCCAGAACTGGAAAAATGTTTGAAAGAGATGGACTAATTAAGTGCTGCAAATATTTAAGCAGTTTAGGGTTGAAATACCTTTAGAGTTGAATAATGGAAGAGAATAATGGATGTTATGATTGAACTTGGGAACAGTTTAGCTTGAAGGAAAATGGTATAGAGGGCACTTATACCTGTCTTGGAACCAAAACTTAATCGCTGTTCCTATAATAAATATTTTCATCAGCTAATTACATCAAAGTGTTGAGCTGTGTTTCTTTGGAGTAAAAGAATGGTATATGAAAACAGCAACAATACAAAACAGCCCACCTACTGAGGGCAAACTGTTTTACACACTACAGGCTACAAGATAATCTGTCTTGATGTTTGCATTTAGACAGATTGACTAAAGAGAATGTGATAATTATTTATTAACAAACTCCACAGAATAAAGGGCTTTCTGCAGGAATTAATATAACTCACATAGTTAACTCACTGGCAAAAATGGACTGCTTGATTGCTCCTTTTTATTTGGTGAAATTATCCACTAATCAAACAGATTTAAATATAACTTTCTTGTGTGGCTGTATCTTGTTAGAATCAGAGTGTTTTTAAGAGCAATAACAGTCAGCAATGATAGTATGGAAATTTATAATTGAAGGAGTTTAGAAGTCTCATAGAAAATGGGTTAAAGTTATCCCTCAACCCTTGAAAGGGTTGACAAACAAGACTACAGGTAATTTTATGGCTTGAAAAGGAAAGCAAATTTCAAGGAAAGGTTTAACCATTCATAACCATTTTCAGCAGGTAATAAAACTTCACCCATAATTAAGCCTTGATACTGCAATTAATAAAACTGCTGGGCACCAGATCTCAGTGTCAGTAAGACACTCTGTAGATGCTGTTATTGGAAAGCTGTTTCTAGGTCCCAAAATTATAGTTTTCAGGTACTTTGTTGTTCGCTATCAGTAGTTTACAATTATGTATGTAGAGATGACAATATATGAGGCCTAATTCTTTTCAACACTATTTCATAAGTCTGTAATTACTAATTTATGTATTTATTTCGCCTCCCTCCGCAAAAAAAGTGCTAGTGTTAAATATTAATAAGCATTAATGAATCCCATTTTATTAATTTTCAGTTATCAATACAGTGTTAACACTGATGAAGCAAAGCTCTATATAAAGGTAGACTTGGCAATTTAATACTTCCATTCCTTTTTAATGTCTTGGGAGGTGGCTTCAAGAGAAGAAATACTGGCATGGGAGGTATATGCCCCCAAGGAAAAAGCTGAAAGTTGAAACATGACAAGTCAACAGCATCACTGTTCCTGCTGTACTCCTGGGTGGTAACTGCCAGGCCACCATCAGGTGTCTTCTAGGTAGCAATGAGCACATTTATGGATGCTTGCTACTTTTACTTATCTGTCATGCAGTACGCAATATTTTGTACTCCTAAATTGTGTAGATGCTGCTTGCAGAGTCTCTTGATGCAGAGTGAAAGTGATTTGGACGGACATGACCCAAAAAGCAGAGAGAGGTGCCTGCTCCACACCCTGAAGTAAGTTTACTCAATTAACAGACTATTATGGTCATGATATGGTTTGTCTCTTTATTGACATGCATATGACTTTTTTCCTTGCATTTTAGCAAACTATTTACTATTGACGGGTAACTTTGGGCAATTTATTTTTTTTAAGAAACAGTGTGGGTAGTTTTGCAAGCCTCCTGACATTTTATTTCTAATGCCTTATGCTATAAAACAATATAATCCTCATTTACTTGCTGAGCTCGTTCTAAAAGGCAGTCAGTCTGTCTTCTCATGAGTGGTTTGCTGCACTACGTGTTTCTGTTCTGCTGCATTCGTCTTGGCATAGCTTGTTTCTTCAGTCTTTGTTTTCAGCACAAAAGCCTGCTTGCAGGCAAGGCTCATGATCATTACTGTCATAGTGTTAACTTTTACCTTGAGTTCTCACACAAAGCCTGAGATCTTATTTTCATTGGCTACACTGCTTTGGCAGAATAGCCTGTTTATTGCTAGAACTGCAGTTTGCATACAGAACTCACTCCTAAAAGATTTACTGAACTCTCCAAATATACTTTATTCACTTGTTTAAACATAAATTGAGTTCACATAAATAAAGTGCCTCCAATCCATTTCTTGAAATTGCCTGGCTTCATTTAGCACTTTCACACATTCACACTATTGATTTACATTTTTCTTCATGAAAGGCTGAAGAACTGTCATTTTTTTTCAGACATATTTTTTTTGTTATGATGGTCATTATTATATGAATTGGTCTGAGAGGGTAGCAGCTACAGTCTCACTTCAAATCCATTTTGTTCATCTCTGTGAAAGAATAAAAAAGAAGAGGTTATAATACCTTAATAGCAGAAGCTAGATTAACTGAAAGGATTTTTTATTCAGTCATGAAGGTTTAAGATATTGCTGTGGATCGTCAGAGCAATGGAAACTGCATGGGTGTGGATTGAGTTACAGCAAAAGAAAGGTGAATTAGGAACTAATTGTCATTTGTTCATGGGAATGAATAACATTAGCACATCGCTGCCAGCCCACTGTGTCTTAGTTACAAGTACGTGCACAAACATTTACTGCCAATAAACTCATCTGCAGGAACCCATTAAACTGAGATAACGAGATGTCTCAGGCTCATCTGCCTGCTCTGATGTGACATACCAATCTTGAGATAAGTCTCAGTAGTACATACCATCATTTGTAAGCATTCAAATGCATTGCAGAGATCATCACCATATAAATGGAATTCAGAAGAATTTGTTACTAGCTGTCACGTCAAATGAAGTTTTGAGTCAGTGGAGTTTGCAATTTGAGCCCACAGCATACATCCAATACTTTTTATATCTACATTAAAATATTAAAAGGAAGTGCTGTGATGTGAACATGCACACAAAACTCAAGGGGCGTATTTTACTAGTGCTGTCTTTTCAGTGGTGTCTGAAGCATTTAGAAATGCTTCCCACACTGAGCCAACTTTTAAAGTAGGCCCAAAACAAAGAAGCGGACTGCTTGCCCTGGCTCAAGAATGGATAAGCAGGACTGTATTTGCTAATCAAAGTTGACAGCCATAGCTGGACACTAGAGATAACTGTGACCTTTATGATGGTCACTAACCACCAGGGCACCCAACCTCCTTGTATGGGACTGAAAAGGAATATTCTGAGGCAAAACTGGGAAAAGGGAATCAGAGTATGGCTGCATTGCCTGCACAAGCAGTCTGAACTTGAGATGAGAGACAAGGGTGAGGTAATAGCAGTCCTGGGTTTTGTTATGGCTCAAAAAGAAACTAACAGGGCTTCTGCCGGAAGTGGCACGGTTTGGGGAGTAAGGAGATAACCTTTCTCCAGAGATGTGTTTAGACCTGGAGGTGGTCCTAATGCTGCTTTTGGAGTCATTTTGGTCAAGCAGTTTGTTTTTCCCAGGCCTCCCTCTTTCCTGGGACTGCTTTTTTAGAAGACAATGCAAAGCAAAAACAAACTGCAATTAAGTTCAGGTAACACTAAATGTCTGACCTGAATCCACAAACACAAGGGATCTTTCAAGCTGAAGCTGGAAACTTCATCCCTATGTCAATGGTCTCAGTATTAGTGTGAATGCCAGCTGAGATCATCTAACAGACTGAGACCACAGGTAATTGTGTAAAGAAAACAAGGTACCCTCAGGATGGAGTCGGGACTTTAACTCTGTGTGGTCTGGTTTCTGTTGTTTCAAAAAAAATACAGTATTTCCTATGCCTATTGCAGGGTCCTGAAAGGATCGATTTTAACACGGTCTTTTCCTAGCTCAACAAACAAACTGTAATACCCAGCTTTGGAAACTGAAAAACCTCCATCTTTCAGGTGTTAACAGTTCAAAGAAAAGGTCAGGTCTTAAAAGGTGAGCTTATACTGTTCTATTTGTTGTAATTTGCATAGGTACAATGCAGGGGAGACTTTTCTTTATGCTACAGGAAAGAAGGAGTTTACATCAAAGAGCACTGAAAGGTGTTCTGTAAATTCACAGAGCAAGAAACCCCTTTGGCCTACATATCTGGATGGAAATCTCATGAAAACAGGCTCTTCCATAACCTTTCCAGTCATTTCTAATCCTAGCTGGCTCAGAAACATCAGAGTGATAACATTTCTCAAGTTATTTCTGTAGCCCTGGTTTTGGTCAAACCCAGGAAGCATGTAAACTTCACAAACCAACAGAAGTCTGACAGACAGAGGAAGCCTCAGAAGAAAGGCTTACTTCAGATTTAGTTCATCTATAGGTAAAATTTTTTATAATATTAATAAAGATGTTTTGTACTTTCATCCCAGAATCATGGAATATCCCAGGGCCTAGTCTGTGCTTCAGTTTTTAAACTATGCAGTTCTGTAAACCCAGATCTTACTGCCATGGTTAAATCTACTTTTCCAGCTGCTCTACCTGTGTGAGACATTTTATATTAACATAGATTATCTTGTTTCACTGAACCAAAATAAAACTCTTTTTGGGGTAGGCTGCTGTGGCTGGAGGAGAGAAATATTTCAACATACATATAACATTCCACCAGAAGGAAAAAAATTTTAAAAATAGTATGTGCTCCTCTAGAACTAAAAAAATAGTATGTGTCCTGGGTGGCTGCCTTTTTTCTCTTTTTTTTTGCTGTGATCCTTTCTCAAACAGCAGTGCTGCTGGAGGTGATGCTTTGGGTGCCCTTCTCTCCTCTTTGCACATATGCTATCAGTAACAGACCCCAAAGACCTCATCTCTGCTTAATGTTGCTTGATTTCATTCTTTTTTCATGCCTAAATTGGGAGCTTAGAATTCAGTTCTCTTTTTGTTATTTCCTAACTTACTTTTACTCATTTTAAACTTTTTTTGAACCTTTGAAATCAATCCACTTGCTTCACAGTAGAGCCCATGAAGCCCTAAGACCTGAAGACACTGGCCCAGTATTAAAAGATCAATGAACTCTCTTTGTCTTGCTTTTCCAGAGAGTAGAGGTCAATCTGGCAGATGCTGTGACATTCAGTAGCAGTCACATTGAAATATTCATAACACCTTTTCTGCTTTTTTACCCACCAGTTTGTGATTTCATTTAGTAATTACATGATTACAAAGGAAAACTATGTGTCCAGCCCACATCCGTCCAGTCGAGATAGAAGTTAATTGCTTACACAGAATAATGACAACTTGTGCTTCACAGCAGTTTTCCTTGTACATTGAAAGAGAACAAATTGCAGTCTGCAGCTCAGCGTTGAATTTGCCAATAATATTACCAGTCTAAAGAAAGCTGAGATGTTTGCTGTTGCTCAGTAGTACTGCTTGCCTGGCCCCTGGACTTGCCCAGACTTAAGTAAAAGCAACGAAATATTTCCAGAAGGAAGAATGCCACACAGGCCTCCGACACACAAACATTCCAAAACCAAGGAGGTTTGTTTGAAGTCCCTTCATGAAGTATAGAGAGACAGTGCTACAGGGGAGAAATGCTGCTAGTCTGTCAGCAGACCAGGAGACTGGGTCTATGGCTGTAGAAACATTTCCCCTGCAAAACCCCTTTGATTCCTCTTGGCTTCAGCAGAAATGGATGGATCTGACCTCTCAGCACGGCACTGCCCTCTAGCCCATCATGTCACTTCTCAGTCTTTCATTTTTGAAGACCATCAAATGCATTTACACATTTACAAGTAATATATTTGGTACAAGGATATTCCCCACTCTCATGAGTGAAAGCATTTTATTGAGTTTTGGGCTTATTTCCCATTTAAGATGGCATCAGAGACATATGACTCTTGAATGGCTGAGGATTCCTCATAATAAAGAAAGAAAATCCAGAGTTTGGGAACTACCAGCTATAGGCAAACCAAGTGCAAATAAAAGGATCTGAACCTATTACCCGTACGTAAATTTTCCAGTGGTAATTTGCTGTTGAAGTATAAACCATGAGCCTAGCAGTGCTTCTACAGCAGACACTTGAGCTCTAGGCATACCTTTCCAACCTAGAAAATCCAAGCAAGAAAAGGAAACATGATCCCATTCCCCCTTGAGGTACCTGCTCACTCCACAGAGGCTAAAAGAGACCTCTGAAAGATCAGTGCATTGGTGTCGGCCATAGATATCCTCTTCTTGTTGCATCTCACTCTGGTTTTGATCCAGACTCAGGCAGACTTCAGTAGTAGGATGGTCATTCTCAGCTGGATCATGCCTGAGCTCTACCCATGCCCTGGGGCAGCTGGCTGGCCTCAGAGGCAGCCCTGGGCATTGCCACCAGCCAGTGCTGCTGCTCACAGCGCTCCCAGCGAGGCACAGCCCCATATGCAAACACTCCTTCCCTTACTGTCGCTCCTGGTGGGTGCTTTCTGCTGGCAGTGTTTGTGGCTGCCTCTTCCCACTGGCCAGGGCTGGTGCTGGCTGCCCTGCTAATTGCTCTTAGCTAGTTGTTCCAACAAGGTTTGTTCCCAAGTCATCTTTCCCACCACCTATTTGCTGGTTTACTTGTTAATTTCCTGGCTGCTGCCCTGGTTTGCAGAGAGGCTCTCACAACAACCCCTGCAGTGATCCAAAATGCAAAATCTATGGACTACTCACTTCAACCCAGAGGAAAACCCTTCAGGCTTTTGTCCTCTGAAACTTAAACACTGTCCAGCACCTTCTTTCCCCAGTGTGAAGAATAGTACCATGTTTTCTACCTCTTTAAAATCTGATTTTTCATAAAAGAAATGGACTCTAAAGCAGAAAAAAAAAAAAAAGAAATCAAATTATATTCTCACTTCATCCTGTTCCATTAGCCTGTTCCAGACTCATTCCTTCAACTTTTGAACACATACCAACCAAGGGTACCTCCCTCTCACAGTAATCAGGGTGTCTCCTCTACAATCAAATCAGCAGACTTATACTGACACTGTCATTGCTAGCATTATTTTTGATGACTTAGCTTTGATCAATATTTTTATATTGGTATGTTCTTCCCCTAATGATGGAATATTTTTTAGCACTGCAACATCCTTTAATAAAGAGCATTATATATGTCCAAAACATTACCAGAATTACACATCTCTCGTTCAGATAACAGTTGAAGACTTTCTTCTAAGTGGGAGCTAAATTTCTTTTGCAGATCCAAAACCAAAGGCTTCCCATGTCTAACTAAACCACTCTTTCCTTCAAAGTTTTCAACATATTTTCCAAAGTACAAGTCACTAGAGAGCGGATCCTCCAGCTGCTTCAGCTGAGTACCAAAACTTGTAATGGGATTGTCTTCTCTTATATGCGAGAGAAAAATGGGCAGAATTCTACATGGAATTTCACAATAGGTCTTAAAAAGCTAAACTCTATGTCCAGACAACAAGAGGCAACAGAACGAATTACAGCAAAACTCTAGTAAGAGGCTAACAGTTTGCAGAAAACATGTACATCACTAAACACGAACTAATCTGTCAGGCGTATCAAGGAAAACCAAAGCTTATTACAACATGTGCAAAGAAGGAGTTGATAAAAATGTTTAACAGTGTTAGACACGGAACAGCCCACTGGGGAATTTCCATGAGAAACACATCCATTTGGTAACAATTCCACATCAACAAATGCTTCTTGAAATCTGCCAGCTGGCCAGCTCTTAATCCATTTAGTGTGTGCTATACTCACATTTTAGCTGCCATGGTGACTTTGCAGGAATATACCCATGCTAAATCTGAACCATTATGTTTATTAACCTATATGTGATTTCCTGAAAAACCAAAATAGTAGAAAGTCTTTTTTCCACAAAATCATTTATGGTGGGTTGACCCAGACTGGATGCCACATGCCCACCAAAGCTGCTCTGTCACTGCCCTCCACAAGGGAACAGGAGAGAGAAAATATAATAAACATTACTGAGTTGACATAAGGACCAGGAGAGATCACTCATCAAATATGTTCACAGACAAAACAGACTCAAATGGGGGAAATAAAGTTGAATTTATTACTAATCAAAATCAGAGCAGAATAATGAGAAAGAAAACAAATCTTGAAAAAAATCTTCTCCCCTCCTTCTCAGCTCTACCTCCACCTCCTCAGAGGCACAGGGAGACAGAGAATGAGGGTTACACAGCTCATCACAGGTTGTTTCTGCCACTGCTGCTCAGGGAGTGGAGTCCTTCCCCTGCTCCAGTGTGGGGTTCCTCCCATGGGAGACAGTTCTTCACAAACTTCTCTGAGTCCATCCCAGGGGATGCAGATCTTCATGAATTGTTCCAGGGTGGGTCCCTTTCCACAGGGTGCAGTTCTTCAGGAACAGGCTGCTCCAGAGCGGGTTCCCCATGAGGTCACAAGTCCTGACACCAAACCTGCTCCAGCGTGGACCCTTCTCTCCAAGAGTCCCTGCCAGGACCCTATTTCCCACAGGTTCATACCCCTCTTTCAGGCATCCACCTTCTCTGGTGTGGATGGATCATCCATGGGCTACAGGGGCACGGCTGCCTCACCATTTTCTGCACCATGAGCTGCAGGGGAATCTGCTACAGCACCTGGAGCACCTCCTGCCCCTCCTTCCTCACTGACCTTGGTGGCTGCAGGGCAGTTTCTCTCACATATTCTCACTCCAATCTTCTCTGGCTGCAATTACTTCTGTACAATAACCTTTTTTTTCCCTTCTAAAATATGTTATTACAGAGGCATTGCTACCATCACTGATGGGCTCAGCCTTGGCCAGCAGCAGATCCATCCTGGAGCTGGCTGGTATTGGCTCTCCCAGACATGGGGGAAGCTTCTGGAAGCTTCTTAGAGAAGCCACCCCTTACAGACCCCGCTACCAAACCTGGTCATGCAAAAGCAATACACATGTTGATTGGCATCAGTGTAATACATAATTCTTTACTTATTGATCCTGTTTCTGCTTTATTTTTGTTTTACCTGGCCGTGGAACTTTCCTAGGTTAAATTTCAAACTGAAACACCGGGATAAAATAAAAATTCTTTTAAAAATGACAGAGGAGAAAGAAAGCATTGGCAGAATCTGTATATTAATCTTTACAGAGGATGCTCGATACCAACACCACTCTTTGTTCAAGATGGCTTAACAGTAAGAAAATTAGTAATACTGCATTCAGGGGGCAAATTTTTCACATAAAGGGCAGGACAATCGTGTCATCAGAGAAGTAAGTTGCGTTACTGTTTTGCTGGAGATAGTTCCATCACTCATTATCTGTTCTATTTTTGCTATAAATTGAACCATTTTTTAAAATATGATTCAGATTTTTAGATGTATGCTAAAATGATTTTTAACTTGTCCACAAAAGGTGAATTTTTCCATATGTAAAGAAAACATCTCTAGCACTGATGGATTCTGAGGATATGACAAGAGTTTATGATTATTTATCACAGAATCATTGAGAGTCCTGTGTTGAAAGGAACCTTACAGACTATCTAATTCCATCCCCTCTGCCATGGGCAGGAATACCAGCCACTGAGATTAGGTTGCTGAAGGCCCCCTTCAAACTTGCCTTGAACACTTCCAAATATGGGGCAATCCCAACTTCTGTGGGCAACCTGTTCCAGTGCTTCACCACCCTCTGAGTAAAGAATTTCTTCCTAATACTTAATCTAACCCTGTCCTCTCTAAGTTTAAAACAATTGCCCCTTGTCCTGTCACTGTCTGTCCACATAAAAAATCCCTCTCCCTTCTTTTTCTAAGCCCCCTTTAGGTCCTGTAAGGCTGCAATAAGGTCTCCCCAAAGCCTTCTCTTCTTCAGGCTGAACAATGCCAGCTCCCTCAGCCTATCTTTGTCGGTGACGTGCTCCATCCCTCACACGCTGAGCTCCTGGGCAGTGGTGGTGTTGCTCTGGGAGAAGTTTCTAAAGGAGTTTTATGCAACACAAAGACAGAAAGGTGTAAATATTGATGTAGACATTTTCCTGTGCAGCATTCAATATTTAATTTAATTTCAATATTTGGATTGAATATTAAATATTTAAATTCAGTGATTAAATAGTCACTCTGGATTTGAAGTATTATGGCCTTGACTAAGTGAATTCTATGGGAAAAATCAGCATTAAAATTATTTACAGCTTTTTACAAAATTATAGAAAAAAGAATGATAGAGATAATATTAGAAACTTTGTTTTATACAGTTGTAACAGATTTTGACTGAAAATTTGGGCAGTTCAGATCATAATTCCTGCCAATGTCATTATTTGCCTTTTCTCCCCAGGAGATGATAACATTCTTAACACTAAATAAGAAACTGAATAATGAAGCAGGAGTTAATTTTGTTCTTATACAAATTTAGAAGACAAATATACTGTCTCCTTTACCTTTTTTTTTTTCTCAGGACTCTTCAGTTACTGGATGTCTTCTGTCCAGTTCCCATTTCTGTTTTGGGAATCTCCCAGAAGGGCAAAAATAGATGCTGGTATATTCAAGAAGACTGCAGCCATTCCAGGTGAGCAATAAGTGCAGGAAGGTGAAGTGTCTTTTCCAAGGACAAAACAGAATTTAGCTCTTGTCTGTTGTATGGTTGTGATCCCCAAAAATACTTTATCCACCAGGAAAAAATGAGATATACTTGACAGATAGTTGTGGATCACTGATAAAATCCATAAAAATTTAGGCATATGGAGAATATTACATAAATCAAATAAATTTCTTTCAACACGTAGCAACATAAACAAACTTTCCTTAAAGCAAATTTTTTTCTTCCCAGATATGATACTGATGCTGCTGTTATGAACAATTAACCTGAGAGATTTTAAAAACAAAGATTTATAAAATGAGGTAGGAGTGGGAAACCCAAAACCCTGTACAGACCATGTGATTTGATGTCTGAGTTGTGAATATATATTTATAGTGCTAGAGGATTATCAAGCAAAAATAGCCTGGCTTGTTAACACCTGATCAGAGGGATTCACATCAGACTGCTAAAATAAAAAGGGGGATCTTGTTAAAGTGCTGGAAGTTGATGGAGTGTTTTGTTACTGATAGTCTCATTCTCAGCAAGACTAAAAGTGTTCGTACAATCAAATTATAGGGGAAATTGGATACAAAATGTTATCATATCTTTAATGGGGGACTCAGGATGAGTCAGTGGAAGTTTTAACAGGCTGGGCAGGAAAATGTTGATCAGCAGCACTCATGTAACTTGGAAAGTTTGAGTTCTTAATTTAGGAAATAAAAACTTTTAAAATAGTTTAACAAAGGTATGGGGCTTGCTGGAGCTGTTATTGCTCCCTTTTCTTATAGAAAATACTTAGAGGAGCACTGAGCAAGAATGGGCAGAGGAAGTGGAATGAGCAGACCCAGGGAGCAGCCCAAAGCATTGCCAACTCTGGTTCCCATCCAGACCTTGGAAAAGACACCTGGCAGCTGCTTGCCTCATTCCTGGAGCCTCACTGGGACCCCAGGCACCACCCTGGATGTCAGAGTTGGAAAGATCAATGGTGACAATGATCACTCCCAGAGTGAACACCCAGCTACAGAACAGCACCCACAGAAATCCAGACATTTGGCGATACCTCAGCCATCTGGGCAGTTCAAGGAGACATGTTTTAGGTGATACTCCACTCAGGGGAAGGGAAAACCATACAAAAGGCTACCAGCTCAGACTCCAACTGGTACAGCCTCATTTGTAGCACTGTGGCCTCCCTGGGAGCCTTTGTGTCCCATCCAGCTGGTTAGATCCACCTGGGACGCACTGAACATTTTCACAGTGCATGTCGGTCAGGGTGTGGGAGCTGGGAGTAGGATGAAGTGCCATACTGATGCCAGGGAGAGCCCTCCTTGGAGGGAGAACTGCCTCCATGCTGACAAGCCCTGACCTCGTCACAGGCTTTATAGATTTCCCACAGTCAAGCAGAGGAATCCTTGTAATCTGCGACAGCAGAAATTTGGGAGGTGTGAGGAAGAGCAGAAGATCCAATACTGGGCTTGGAAAGTAACTTTGGGGGCTCCACGTCCTCCTGGAAAATGTTGTCTTTGTGCTGGAGTAGTACAGAGCTATATCCTCCTGTCTCTGGTGGCGTGGTGTGGTTCATCTACTCCACACAGCTGGACCCATCTCATGAGCCCCACACAGCATCATCCAGCCAGGGGGAACTTTTCAGTCTTCCAGTGCAGCTGACTTCTAGGTCTGGCAAGTCTGCTTGACACTCAGATCCATAGCAATGGGACTGTGCATCTTTCACTGGGCAAATTCTCCTCTGCGTGTGTTTAATCAGCACCTCAGTCATCCTGCAGCAGTGGTGATAATGTTCTTATTGACCAGCACAGGGACTGTAATTGCTGTGTCAATCTAGCACTTTGTAGATGAGATCAAGATATTATGACAAGATATTAAAATCACTTGAGGTTGTGGAAGGATATATATATATATATATGTATTTATATATATATTTATATATAGACATTTATGTTGATTTCAAAGACCACCTATATCAGTAGGGGAGTTTCCTATTTATCACCATTAGCTTTAGTTTAAATCCTATGGGACTGATATTTAAGGGAGCAAGAAACTGGGCCAGGGACTCCAGAGACCCGTTTACACAACAGTTTTTTCCATTTCCTTCTTAATGACCTCAGACACCTCTCCCTATGACTCAGTTTTCCCATCTGCAAAGGGGGTAAGCCTACCTTCCTTGGAGAAGGATGAAAATCTACAGACAGAAAAGGTGAGATGAGCTGGATATTCTTATTTTGCACATAGTAATAAGAGAAGAAATTAAAAATAAAAGATGAGAAACTTAATCCATTTGAGTAAATGTGTTTCCTTCTGGTGAGGAAGCTGATGTCTCAGAAGAATTTGTTAGCTATTACCACAAAATTTCTCAGCAGCAGCTGCAGTGATTAGTAATCTGCAGCTACCCAGAACTCAAATCTATACTGTCTGTATTCAGAGTGTGCCACTATCTAGTTCCTGTTAATCACTCAGTTAGTGCAATGGTGGTAGCTAAGGCTGATTCCCAGCCTCAGACCCTGCCCTTGGTGAACATAAAAAGCAAAACTCTCCTTGCCACTCCTTCAGGAAGCAGCTTGAGACAGAGCTCAGCTAGAAATCAAGCTGGAAAAAGAAGTCTGGGCTCTAATCTAATCAATGGAAACTCCTCAACTCTACAAAGCCAGGGTTTAGCCCTATATTCAAAAATAAGTATCAAGGATTTTTCCAGTGCATATCTGTGACTTTTTAAGAATGAGCCTGAATGGGCTTCCTCCAAGCAGCAGCAGCCAGCAGCAACCTCGGCAGCGGCGTTTCTGAGCCATGTATGAAATGTGCTCACCAAGGCTCGCAGTTATTGCACTCCCTCAGTCGTATCACAGAGCCGCTGACCTCAGGAGTGCATTTTGGAACATTTTTTAGCTATGGCCAAGCTAAGGTTTGCTTGGCTGGAGGGTGTTTTGGAAGATAGTGCAGCCACATGCTTTGAATAACGTAATTAACTGAATCTCACATGTTCAATTATATTTCCATTGGTTTCTACAGCTACTGGGACAGTGCAGAGCAGGACATGAGGTCCAGTCACATAGCTGGAAATGCAGAGAAAGACATGGGATTCAGTAATACCTCAGCTCTGCACAATCCAGTAACAGGAGTCCTTTGGCACATGAATCTTCCATTAAGTACATTTTTGGAACCAGGCTGATGGTCAGGGAGGGGTTTGTGTTTGCTTGATAGATTTATTTTGCTAACAGCTCTGCTGCCCAGGGTGCTGTGACTGCGCCGGTCGAAGGCAATCTCTCTTGGGACCTTCTCTGATCCCCAGAGCCCGATCGCAGCCACAGCCAGCAGAGGCGAGAGCAGCGTGAAGAGCAGGTGAGCACCGCGAGGAGAAGCCAAGCAGGGAGGACTCAGCAGCTCTGCATACCAACTAAGATTTATTTAGCTGATGGGGAGAGACTGAGTCAGGCCACCAGGAGTTTCACATAGAAGGACTGAACCTCCTATGCTCTACCCCCAGAGACCCCGAAACACAGGTGACAGGGGGTTTCATACCCCCAGGATCCCAGGGGTGAGGGACAGGTTACACAGCAAATGGGAAAACAAGGGAGTGGGGTTACACCTGTGAAGGCCAATGCATGGCCAAATGACAGAGACCCTTCTAGAACTTGGGGCAGGGGTGAAAGGAGAATGACAAGGGAGAGAGAGGGATTCTCTTGCTCGACCAGGGAAGGGGACAGATAATTGACAGGGAGAGTATACAGGGTCCGAACAGGGGTACATGGAACAAACCAAAATACACTTAACCAATAAAAACCGCTGCATCAGATTTACAATAGGATCTCATTGGCTTTCTGTTCTCTGTTTAGCTGGCCCTTGCTTCTAGTTAAGCACTGAGAGCAATACCCTTGGGCTTTGACTGCATGAGAACCAAACCTGCTAAAGTGAAATGGCTAAAATTTGAACATCTTTCCTAGGAGTCCATGAATCCTTGGAGATAAGTAAGGAATTCTTGTCACTGAGATAATATGGACACTCAGGCTGGCCAAAGCATCAAAGTGAGTCTCCATGCACTGCCATTAAATGCTGGAATTTGGGGTGATTTTTTCTGTCATGAAAGAAATGCAAAATACAGCTGTTTGTGTAAACCAGGATACACCTTAAAATATCTGCAGACCTCTGTTACAGCACAGACAAAACCCAGTGGAGAACACATATCACTAAAGGTCAGTGAGCAGAAAAACGCAAATGGAAATTGAAAGCATCGGAAATAAAGTGACAGAAGGGTTCAGGGAATTTCAGAGGAAGGGTGGGCATCCAAGATGCAAGTCACCAAGGCTGACCTCAGACCATGAAAGGAAAGATCATCACAGATGCCAGTAATGAAAGCAGATGGGGATGTGACATAACATTGGCTTCCCAATACATCATTGACTAATTAAATGACCAATACCATAAAGATGATTTCTACCACAAAAATCTACAAGTGTCTAAAGACTTCAAAGACAGTAAATTTATTTTGTAGGTGACAAATATTAATGAATAATTCAATTAAGACCCCCATAACCCTCCACTCAAATTTAAAGCTGCTTGCTCCAGTTACACAGTGAATTGCCGTGGTGTATTGTGAAACTCCTTATTTCAATCAGGAGATTTTTTTTTTCCAGTTACAGTAGTAATAAGCATGGCTTTGTTTTCTTTATGGTGGTGTTAATCACAAACAGTGAAGTACAAAGAAAACATAACCAATATATGTCAGGAAAAATAATAGTAAAATTTAGCCATTTTGTATTTGTTCTTGAAACAAATAAACACAATTGTAAAGATAAGTGGTGTTGGAATCCAAAACACAGAAAATCCTCAAAGCCTTAGGTCTGCTTACGCTTAGTATGAAATGTGTAGTCCATTTGACCTAAAGTCTTGATATAAAAGTAGTTATAAAATAAAGTAAAAAGTTCAGGGTGTGGTCGTGCAAGGTAAAGTAATAGATTTCTATGGGACAGTACCTAATTGGATAAAAAATGCCGCAGTGCAACATCTATGAAATGCAGGTATGATTAACTATTGGTGTGAAAGTGAAAACATTTGTTCGTCGCAATTATCTATTGGTTAATTAACTTTTAAGAGACCTTGTAACTTGCTGTCTGTAACTCACTTTTCACATTATGTCTGACTTCTACAAGCCTCTGTGAGGGAGTTGGCAAAACTCCGGAGAGATTGTAGCAATAAATCTCACTTGAAACCTGTCTAACTGAAAGCATCTTTAACCGAACCATCCACGATAACTGTTGCTCCTCTAAGACCGCTACAAAGTGGTTTGGGGTTTTTGGTTTGGTTGGGGGTTTTTTTTGTTAGTTTGGGGGTTTTTTTTGTATGAGGCTTTTACATTGCTTTCTATCTTAAAAAAGAAAAGGATTGCATAAAAAAAAAAATTAATTTTTCCTGCCTTCTAGCCGCAGATGCAAGCCACATTACACATTACAAAATTGTCTAATGTTGAGGCAATTCCTGATCATAGTTGTGTTGGTCATTTTAAGGAACCAGATCCACAACTTTGATTAGGAGTCATTGAATCTGCCAGTTCTAAACACAAATTCAGCCTTTGTCACGTTATGCTGGAAGTGTGGCTCAGGAAGCCACCCCAATAACCTTGCCTATTCATTCATTTGGTTTTATGAATGGAAAGCAGAGATCTGGGGTATGGGTTATAGTGGGGTGGCTTGGTTGTGGTTTGGTTTTATTCTGAACAGAATACTGCTTTTTCTACTGTAGATGTTTATGTGATTTTATATAGCCTAAATTCATTCAGATTAGGTCAGGGCATCCTGAATTTGTCTGCAAACTGACCAACATAAAATTACAGACAGATTGAAGAACCACAGTTTGGTATCTTTCCATGTGTATTTTGTGCAGATAAACATCACCTCAGAGAAGGACAACCAGCTTCCACAGAATTGCATTATATTTTACTAAATACAGAAGCTCTGATTCTAGCAGTCTGGCTTAATTTACAGAAAATTATTGATTTCCATGTTATTGTTCAGTTATTTATTTCCCCATTGTCAAGTATTTTATTTTTTTATTGTTGACATCTGAAATTGAACCCATATTTGTTTAGCAAAAGACAGCTACTTTCTTTCAAACTGTCTGTTTATGAGAGTTTCACCCTGTTGTGCAAGTTATGGTGTATTTCATACAAAAGGACAAGCTTTATCCATTTGCCAGAAAAAAGAGCTATTCAGCTATATGAAGGGACTTATCTAAAAAATACAAATATTAATCCCTAACTAGACTGCTGCAAAATCTGCTCTCCTTCATATCACCTCTTTGTGTATTTGAATAGATATTTACAGGGGGAGGCATCTTTCAGGTGATCTTCTCTTCCCTTCCTGTTGCTCTAACTCAAAATCAGCCAGTGTTCAGCCTGGCCGTTTTCATGTGGGAAGCAGGAAAGAAGGCAGAGAGATTTATCAGCTGTGCCCCACTGGCATTTGGGAATATCATGTATTTTATATAATAATTATGCAGCATTTTAGCTAAACTGGTTCAGTTCTTAATGAAGCAGATTTGGTTGCTGTGAAAGCCATCACTGAGGGTGATGGATAAGGTTCTTCTCCTCTAGCTGCCCAAGAATTAGCCATTTCCTCTTAATGATCACTCCAGATTCCTCACAAAACAGTACTCAAAACACCTCAGGAAGAGATGAACAGTCATTGTCAGTGCCTGTGTTTCTCTGTTGAAAAGTGAGAGAATCTAAGTGACCATCTTGAGGTCAATATCTAATACTTAGATACAAAAAGTTAGCAGAGATGAACTCAAGCATGAAAAGTATATGCAAAAGCTACTTAGCAGCTTTTAAAATGATAATTATATAAGCAGAACAAAAGAGATTTGACCACATATAGATTAAAAGAAACTCACTCTGCTGTAAATCTGTATCTAAAAATTGTTAGAACCAAAAATCTAAGACAAGATGTTAAAAATAAGTGTGACAGGTGTATATTTAGATATCTAAAGAAAGGGTAAGGATTTTTTTTTAAGTGTGTCTACCGAGTAGAGCCATATGGGCTCAAGGGAAGCTACTGGCATTTGGTGCTTTTGAAATGAAGGTATATGTTGAAAGCTTTAAACTGACAGGGAAAAAATACTTTATGTCATTACTTTTCTTATTATTGATTTTTTCCTAAAGTTTTTTTATTGTCCACAACAAAATGATCCAGGTTTTTTTTTTTACATTTTTATAACAGAATTAAAGGGCAGTGTTCAGATATCCTGAAATCTTGCCTCAGGCAAGAGACAGCCCAGGTGTTCACACTTGAAATTGGACAGGCAATTCCTACACTGCCAAGGAGCCAAAATTCACCATGCAATCACCTGCATGTGCTCAGAAACACCCCAGCCTGCAGTGACCATTACTTAATTTTGCCTTTATTTATCTGCAGACTCTGAGCTCTGCAAGGATCTGCAGGAGCACTTTGAACAAGTATGTGTGCCCTGACCAGACCTAATAAATTCTGACAGCAAGGGTGGACATTACCTGGAGGGTAGTTGGTGGAAGTGGGAATAGGCCCTATCTCACCAACCCTTTGAGCAATAGTGGAGCTTTCCCCTGAAAATCTCAGAAATCATAATGGATGATTTTTATCTGCTTCAAGTCACTGATGCAGAACAGCCCTCGCAAGGGAGAACACAAAACATGTTAAATGTGTGTGTCAGACAATCAGAGAATTGCATAACAAATAACCTTGAAAAGGAAAAGGCTGCTAAGATCATCGTGCCCTACTTTCTATGTGTGGGCATGTACCTGTGTCAGTGGCAGCATTTGTGGTCTGTGTGGAAATGGACTGATGTTTAGAGATGTTTTGCTGGGCTTCTTCAAGCAAACAGGACAAGAAGAGAATGAAGAAACACATGCAGTGCTCTTTAGCTGCCAAGTGATTAAAAATGGTAGATCTAGCCCAGCGATGGTAGATGTCTGTCCCAAGAACCACCACTTATATCAAAGCTGCTTCTGAAAGCATGAATCTGGATATACCCTGGAAGATGGAGGCTCCTGGAGAGCCTTTTGGTCTTATTGTGCATACAGAGAATTGTCTGCAACTACAGAGAGGAATATTTTTCTGTTCTTGATACTGCCAAAGGCTTAGATCTCTTAAACCATAGCCAGTAACAGGAACCAGCCTAACTAGGGTGATAAAACCCCGCACTACAAGAAAAACACTAAAACAACAAAAACCACATTCTTAAGACTAAAAATTAAAAATAAAATATAAAAGGGTAGACAGGGAGAGATATTTGCCACCTCCTAAGAAGATTTTTAAATCAAAGAGGGACACCGTGATTAGATTATGGCCCCAGAATGACAACAACTCAACTTTCTCTTTGAACTCGGAGAGGCTTCCAGGATGAAGTGGTGTTCAAAGACAATTCCTTTGCATGAATAATATGGGGGAGGGTTTAATTACCACCTCCTCTCATTCTTCATCTTCTCTAGCCAGAAAGCTCAGGTTTCAGCAGTTTTGTTTCTCACTGACACTGTGGTAGACTGGGGGAAGGGAGAGGAGGGTGGAAATACTACAAGGCTGGGAAAAAAGGGAAGCAGCCAGTGAGCTGTAGCAAAAAGAACAGAAAACAAAAGAAAATAAAAGAAAAGGGCACTGCCTCATTCATACATAAACCAGTAAAAAAAGAAAAAAAAAAGAAAGAAAGACAGCACTATCGCACTGATATAAATCTCTGGAAAGGGTAGTGTCAGAAATCACAATTCTAGTGCAAAACAATCCTGTGTCTCAAAACTCATCTCACTCAAAAGTGTTACATTATAGCTGTAATGGAACAACGGTGCATCTGAGCTGATTCAAACCTGATTTCGCTCTGGCTGTCAGCTTAATTAGGGCTACAACATATGCAGACCAAGAATGAGTAAATCCTAGTGTTTGCCCATGTAAATAAAGACTGAATTCATGTTGCCATTGTGTTGTCACTTATCCCCTTTTTAATGGTACAATATTAAGCACTGCTAATGTTATTGGCCAGTAACACCAGACAAAGAGAGAAGTGTGAATCTGTTTTTAACAGATTTCAAATATTTTTAAATAGAGTTGATTTGAGCTCATATAATAATCGCAGCTTAGATCAAAGGTAAGAAACACTCTTAGTTAATATTAGTAATAGTTTACAATCAGCCATGCTATCACTCGCCTCTGCAGATGTCTTCAAATATCTGCAATAAGAGTGCCCTCTCTGGACAGAGGAGTCAGCCCTCCACACACAATGCAGAGAAGGGGATCTGCTGTGTTTCCTTACTTGGAACAGTAAGGATCTGGCTGTGTTTCCTTACTCAAAGCTCTCCCTGACAGTGACAGTCAGTGAAGAATCACCTCTGTTCTCTGCCCAGCTCCTTTGCCAGCTGTGGACCTCTGCGATGCCTTGTCCCCGACGCAGGAGCTGCACGCCCTTCCTGACGTGAACTTTCCCTCGCCAGCTCTGCTGTGAGTCAGTTGGAACCAATTACTGTGTTGTGCAAAGCTCACGTTAGGCAATAGCAGCTGTGTGAGGGAGCAGATTCCTCCCAGGCTGTTCAGTTTCCAGTGGTTTCTGACTAACTATCCCTGTCCATGCCAGGTGTCGATGGGACACCCCACCATGAGGGAAAGGCTTCGTTTGCTCTCCTCCAGCCTCTGTCTTGGGTGGAGGTGAGAGGGAGCAGAGCAGGCAGTTAGAGTGCACTCGGCTGGGTCCACCCAACCCAAGGGCACCTGGGACCAGGAGGAAAGGATCATCCCATGTCTGATGTCTGAATTACCAAATAGATTCAGCCTAGAGTGTGAAGACCCCTCTCAGGACCTCGGTCTGAGCTCAGGTTTTCACATTCCATCTTCTCCTGTGCTAAACAGCAAGGGCTTTCCTAGAAAACTGTTCCAGCAGCTTAGCCTGTTGAGCAGAGGTCATATGAAGTCTCAGCATAAAGACACAGAAAGTTTTGACCAGGCATAAAGTGCTGGAGCCCATCCACACTGTGGGGAAGTGCTCCCCCAAACCTCCAGGACTTACCCAGAGACCTACATGGGCCAAGTCAAAGGCAGCTCCACAGGTGCTCATATAGTCAAGAAATATGGGCAGAAAGAACTGACACTTCAGCGTGGTCTCAGGGCTATTTATACACTGCAGAGATGGCCTGTGAGCCCCTTTTGTGGCTTGTACAAGACAAGCCTAACTCTGCACCACACAAGGTGCTGCTTGGGTGATTATCCCCATCAAGAGGGTGAGAGGGAAATGAGGAATATTCAGTGGGGCTCCTGGTTTCTGTAGGAACATAGGAAGACAGGAAGTAAGAAAAAATATTTTAAAAAACCCTTTTAGATTTTGCTTCAATGAATGATTCCTCTCTGTTCTGAGAAAAACTAGAGATGAGCAAGGATAACACGTCAGCATGAACCAGCTCTACGCACCTCCACACCTTGGGGAGTTTTGTTTCTGATGTCATTTACCAAAACAATGGCCAGTTGCTGAGGGGTTTTATCAGCCACCCAGAAGATGACAAAACAAATGACAGCAGATGAGATGGGGGTTCCCAGTAGCAGACACATGATAAGGATTCAGAGCACTGTGCAGCCCTGCCCTCCCTGCTGCAGCCAGCTCAAGCAGCCCACAAAACTGCTGAGCTGATTTTGGGGAAGACCAGCTCCTGGAAGAGAGAAGATAGAGACATAGACAGATCATCCAAGATTAATGATGGAAAAAAGTGAAAATACTTATAAGAGGAAGATTTCACTATGCCAGAATCATTATTAACCGCCTGCAACTCCCTGTGACTAAGAGCTGTTAAACTTCATTGGCATTTAAAAATGTAGATATTCCATTACACAGGCAAAAAACAGTTAAGATATTGGGATATGAAAGGGGGAATAACTGCAATGGGCACTTCTAATTCATTTTTTAAGAGTATTTTTTCAAAAGCATTTTTTACCTTGTCTGTAACTTCTGGTGAGTTGTTTTTACCTCCTCTATTTTAACTTTTTTTTTTTTTTTCTCGTTTGTTAGTGTTTCTTAACTGCCATGCCATTTTCTATGAAATTAATGACTGATAGAGCAATTTCCAAAATATTAAGGTATTTCAAGCACTGGCTTAAACGGTGTCCAAAAGATGACTAAAATCAATTTCCTAACTGAGATCAGCAGAGCCACAACCCTTAGTAGACATCACAGAAGCAAAACTTGACAGGAGGCAAGTCTTGATGGTCACAGCATCATTTGCTTTGATACAACATTGTATTTATAAAATTATCTTTTTCACTTTTTTGCGACCTTTTCTCTTCAGGGTCTTCTTCACAGGTAAATTTAATGTAGCATCTTTGTCTTTCATTGCTTTGTACAGCACACCATCTTTTGAATGACATGAGACTGAAATATTTGTGCAAAGAAGGTCTGGCATTCAAGTTTCCCATCTGTTCAGCTATAAGTGGAGACCATGGAGAGAAGTCTTTTGCCTAACAGGGATGATATCACATTAGGCACTACCAGACTGCTTATACCCCCCATATTCCTAACTCAGGTATTCCCAACAGATCTCAGCTGAAAGACCACTCTGCTTTTGAGGGCAGACCTGGCACTGGAGCTGTAGAGGACTGACAAAGCACCAGCACATGGAAAACCATTTGGAACCCTTTGTTGTGTTGTCAGTGGACAAAAAGCTGAGAGGGGCAAAGGGCTGAAACCTCCCCCTGAGGCCACAGGCACGCACACATGAGTTACCATCACTCCGAGCCTCTCAGTTCTGTGCACCTGTAAACTCTCTTTGAACATGCAAGTGGGGGGTTCTGACACCTTTAGTAGCTCTGACAGGGAGGATGCGATTCTGCCTCCCGAACCTTCAAGTTTGCCCTAGGCTTGCAGTGTTTGTCTGAAATGGAGTAAAGGGGCATAAATTCACCTCTTACAAGGCAAACAGTGAGAGTTCATTGGAACACATGGCCCTTTACTTCCTCTGTAAGAGAAGGGCTAGAGCAGCTAAGCAAACTCAAAGGCAGGATGCAAGATAAAGGCAGCTTTGAGAAGAAGGATTTGAGGTTTTGGTTTTCCATTGCTCCATTCTAAAAATAACAATCAAACTTCAGGAAGGGATGAGGTGTTTTTACGGACTCTGAGTGTTGGTGCACAGATGCTATGGAAGTATCCCTAGCTGAGGCCTGCACTTGAGCTTGAGTCCCTCAGGAATGGTTTTGTACTTCTGAGGAAGCAGTAAAAATGTTACAAGCCTCTTCAATGACTGGTGTTGGCCTGCCTTCACAAATAACCTCAATACTTTCACCCACATTTCCTGAATAAAAGAAACAATTAACATGCCTATTTTTTCCTTTGTTATGAGGAATTGTAACTAAAGGATGGATACAAATTCCTGCTGTCCTAGGTACCAGGAGAGAGAAAGCCTTGGTACATTCACCAACTGGGGACACCAGAGGGTGAATCTAGGGAAAAGCCACCAGCTGCTATTCCAGAGCACTAGGAGGAGGCAGGCTGTGGGTTCAAGGGACCCAACAGAAGTGTCTGAAAGGAAAGTCGGGAAAGAAGTGTCTGTTAACTGTCACTGCCCTTGGACCAGAATGCAAAGGGCATTGGCAAAATTTTCTCTTGTTCCTTTGAGAACAGAGATTTATGAGAAGGTGTTCTCTAATTTAGTTCTGCTTTTCCCATGATTTCTCTGTCTCCACTCAGAATGGGTCTCCTTCCAGCAAGGAGTAAAACTTACAAAAATGAAGAAAACCCCTGATCTTCAAAGGGCTGCAGCACATTGCCATAATGCTATCATAGCAAGGACATAGCCCCATCTATACAGGCAAGATCAAACAGCATCCTGCAGAGTCAGGATGCTATTGCATTACAACATGATTCTTCCCCATGACAGATTTGGCCAAAAGCCAGGCATGGAATGGGTCTGCTAGAGTGAATGGACTTAGGGTCTTAGACAGCAGTTGGAGATTTATGCTGCTGCTGTTGCAGAAATCAAATCAAGGTGCTGTTCCCCAGTACTACAGGCTTACCCAGCCATCCTGCAGACCAATGGTGTAAAATTTGTGCCTTTTGTGTCATCACTGTAACTAAACATCTTCTGTTTTTCTTTCAAAAAATGTGTTCATTGAGTTCATCATTAATAATAATTGATATCAGTTAATAGTAATCTTCAGAAAATGTGGGAAGGAAAATCCTTTGAGACTATCCCTAGGTGAGCCCATCAAGGGATCATGCTGTGCTCTCATTCTCTAATGTAACTGCCCATTCAATGACAGCTTGATAGGAAGTGGCATAGATCTTTTTAGTGGCACTTTGCTGCCAAGGTGTTTTAAGGAAAGGCAAGCAGCAGGATGTAGCAACCTGAAGTACCTAGCAATACTACAAAATCCAGACATTTTTGTGAAGAGATTTTATCTGTCTTTCTTCATACATTTGTACCCTTGATTTTGGTCTTGAAGTAATGGATATACTTAATATTCCTTGCAATATGCAGGACAAATCCATCAGTACTGTGGATTAGAGAGTAGAGAGTAAGAGAAATGAGCCTGTTAAGGCTTGGTGACTTGCAGGACTGAGACCCTTAATACATCTATGTTAAAGGGGCTTGTGTCTGCTGTAATCTGGAAATTGCCAAACGTTTGCTTCATGCATGTAGGATTGCACACGCTGGAATTCATGGTGCATACTCATCTAAGATGAGTCACAGAATATGATAAGCTCAAACGCAAAAAGAAAAAAGAAATTGCTAAGGGATTTGCACAAAAATATAGATTAGCATGGCCTGAATGAGTATGTTTGATTGGGTCACGAGATAGGTTGCAAGATCTTAAGCTGCTGTAACATAATTCCCAGCAATCATATGCCTAATATGTTATCATGTCTGTGTTTATTCTAGTAAATGAAATGAATTAGAGTTCACTGGTTCTGAAGGGTCATGTTATGGTTTCTGTTCTCAGGACTGGACTGGAGCCTGCAGCTCATTCGGTCTGGTTTGGGGCAGTAGGGACAGCCTGACCTGCTGTCATATTAAAAGGAAAAAAATCTTTCTTGACCTCAGAAAGCTAAAACCTCTACAGATGACATTAAATGTCATGGGAGGACACAGGCCTCTCTGGAAGGTACTTTCAGACCAGGGACTTTTTAAGCGTTAATTCCAGAAGGACCCAAAGTTTCAGGCAGATAGCTGATAGAGGATGGCGTGTTTTACCACTGGTCATAGAATATGAGTGTTTGCAAAATCACTGTTTAAATAATGGTTTAATTGTGGACTTGTCAGTGCTGGGTTAACAGCTGGGCTTAGAGATTTTTCCAACCTAAATTACTCTAGTATTTATTATGCAAAATTGTGTGTTTGCCTGCACAGTCCATTGTGTAATAAAATCAGTGGTGTAACTATGTTTAATATCTAGAAATAGGCAGATGACAGGACCACCAGAGTTACTTTAAAGTACTGTGTGTCCTCCAGCCACAGTGAGGAAAATCCACTCACTGAAACACAGGAAGATGCAATGGGGGGATGTCTCTTTAGCCTCTTAACTCCTTTAAGAGTCATTCCACCTCTTAATGGAATCCACAACAGCTCTTAATTAATTCAGGAAGGTGCTGACTTTCTGGGAAGATCTTGGAGAAACCATCCAGCCTGTACACCACTCCCCTCCTGCCAGGAGTGCTGTTCTCTCCTTTGGAGGGTCAGAGGCACAGTGGCTGCTTGTAGCCTGCAGTGGGGACAGTGGGTAGCAAGGCTCACAGCTCTCCCTGACAGATGCACACAGAAGTTCACAGTTCTTCTCGTGGCGTTGCTTCCATGTTGTATCTACCTGGACAATTTCTATTTCCCAGCAGCAGAAAGACTTTCCTCCACAAAGGCCAGAGGATCGATGTCACTTCACAGCACAGCAAGCAGCACCAAGAAAAGCTGAACTCTACATCAGGGCACATTAATACTCCCAGATAGATCTCTGGAAATTCACTGGTAGCTGTGACGTGTCACCTACTCCTGTGGCTTTGGTCAGGGAAAGACCTCATTATCAAGGCTTCAGTCTGACAACAGGCATAAAGCTGTGTCTTTGAAATCTGCCCTCATAACCAGAACAGAAAACATCACAGTCAGTGAAAGATCAGAAGAGCCAGAGGAATCAGCAGGCTCTGCAGACTGTCACTGCTCATGTTTGCTTTGTTATCAGCACATACATTCAAAAGTACGTTTGTCAAAGGGTTGTGGCACAGTTGCCTGTGCAAATCAAACCATAGCAGAAAGCAAGAAAATGTTTGCCTGTGATGAGATCTCACCTGCTTTGTGTGCAAACTGCTGGAGATCATTAATACTCTCCAATACTTGTTATTTGTAAGCAGCCCTGCTCTCTTCAGGTTCATTTCCTACTCCACAATGCAACACTGCCATACATTTTCACACATTCTGGATGCTTTGGGTAGCATGGAGCAAAAATCTTCAGCTACTGACTGCCTGACCATCTGATAACCCAAACAGCTCAGGTGTTGTATGCTGCAACCCAGGATTCAACCCAGACCACATGACAAGAGAATCCATGAAGGACAGAGAGCTCCACAAAATGGAACCTGCACCCTTCCCAAAGCCTAAGAGTATATGACAGGCAAGAAAGAATTTGGACTGGAAAAAAATCCAGACTCCTGGGGCAGGAATTGATTGCTGGTGTTGTCACAAAAGATGCTGCCTCCCATCTTGAGATGCACCTTTCTTTGGTAAATTGCGTATCTCACAGCCGTATTTCCACACAGCCACACCGTTCAGCAGCCAGCTAGGAGGTGCACAGCACCACACAAGTGTTAGTTTCACTCCTGATTTCTACCTATTTTTGATGAAAAATGTGTCATTAACTGAGAACTGATGCTCTGATGTGGGATTTCGTGAGAAAGGAATAAGAGATTCATGTGTCCTCTGATTTCTGGTGGATTTTGATACAACATGGGCAGAAAATGGGCCTCTAACTTCTGTGAGTGCAGCTGCATTCCTTGAGGTCTCCTGGGGTACTCAGATGCCTGCAGGATGGTGACCCATCTCTTATGGAGCTGGTGATGGTAGGGAGGGCCTATCAATTTAGTACTATTCACCTTCCTAATACTGGTCTGCAATATGTATTCTTGGGAAGTGAGCAAGAGACCATGTAATTATTTAGGTAAAGTGGCAACTTTGATTGAACTGTTTGGTA
The DNA here is from genome assembly GCA_013390045.1 of Picathartes gymnocephalus. Lineage (NCBI taxonomy): Eukaryota > Metazoa > Chordata > Aves > Passeriformes > Picathartidae > Picathartes > Picathartes gymnocephalus. Next base: position 55,789 of record WEKY01016195.1, read on the forward strand.
AGTACCAGCAACAGACAAAAGAGCATCCTAAAAATGAATAGGAGGGGTGTCCTGTGCCCCTGCCTAAATCTCATACACTCTAGGAAAGCCTCACTCAACTCTTTTTTTATTTCAGCTAATGAAAATTTCATTCCAAAGGAAATCTAAGTCAATGAAAATTTGTATTTAAATCCAATTATTTTTAAATTTTATTATTGTTGTTATTGTTGTTGTTGTCATTATACAAAATAAGCACCTCAGAGGTCCCATGTGGTGGCCAAGAATTGCACTGCCTCTATTGGCATCACTATTGGGAGGACAGCTGCAACCACCAGGCTGTCAGAGGCCAGGGCAATGCTGCAAACAGGCTGTGACTGGCTGCACCACTTCAGTGCCCTGCCCAGGAAGAAGGGAGATTAATAAAGGCCTCCAACCAGTTGTGGAGGCTTTGAAAAGCCGCTATGCTGGCATGTGTAAAACCCACATTCCAGTTTCTCCACCTGAAGGTGACTAGGAATGCACAGGAGTATTTGCCCATCCTGTGAGCAGCCCACTGGAGATGAGAGCCCAGGCATTCTTCCAGGGATAGTCAGACTCTCCAGACTGGTCAAGGTCAGCCCTGCCAGGAGCTTGGCAGAATTGAAATAGAGTGGATGAACATGTGCCAAACTTGAGCTGCCTGGCTCTGGTCAGTCTAGTTCACTAGCACAGTCATTGTGTATAGATCTACCTTTAATTGCTAGTGCTTTTTGTTTCATGTGGTGTTATCTGTGGATCCTACAGAATATAATGCTTCTACTTTAACATTGAGACGTTCTAAACTGGACTCTCACTACTGTCACGTTAGACTACAGGCATGTGATTAAGTCATTTCTCTTAAATTAGACTTACAAAAGAAACCTCTAACTGACCTGCTTTTCCTTCAGTTCCATGCTGGTTGCACATTAAAACTCATTACTTCAAACCATCCTGACAGGCATTTTTGCTGACAGTCACAGTCCATTCTAGCCAAGAGTTCTGGACATATCCAAATGTGCATGACTTGTTTCTAGTCTGAACCTGCCTGCTATTAACTTCTAACTTGCTTCGAGTTACGGCTTTCTCTGTTATATTAAAAAGAAATTGTTGGAACGTTTCAATTTTGCAAGAGTGAGTTAATTTTAAAGACCAATGGTTTTCTCTGGACCCTGTAAATCTTTGCATGTAAATAACATTGGATTTAAATTCCCAGAACACTGAAAGCCTCTAAAAAGGCTCTATATATGGTGAAAACAACTACACAGTGTTAGGTTTGTCTGCACCTAGTCTTCATAAGCCTTAAACTGCCCATGATGCCCATGCAAGTGGATTTTCAGTTACCATAAAATCATAATTTAGGGCATGACTCTGCTTTCATTTACACTCATATGGGTTTCTGTAACTCTCCCACTTCCAGCAGCATTTGCCACATGTGAAAATAGGTGTGGAACACACCTGACATGTCAGTCTGGTTGTGGATGGCTCCATGGAGTTTAGAGGTAGAAGGAACTGCTAGCTCACTTTGTCTGACCTGCCTGTTATGGAAATCCATTCAGTTATTCTTGTACTGGGCCCAATAAATTTCACTGAACTAAAATGTAGCTTCCAAAAAAGCATCCAGAGGATCTCAAAACATAGGAATCCACCACTCCCCTTCATCGTTCAGATAACTGTTTAAAGAAAGCTTGCTATTAAATGTGCCTTCTGTCTCACATGAATACATCTACCTTCCAGTTTTAGCTTTCCACTGTTACATGACAAAGATCCTTATTTTCTCTCGTTTTCTTACTGTGAAGACAACTATGCATTGCAAAGAGTTTGCTTCTTGCTTTTCTTTTTGATAAGCCCTACACAATAGCTGATCTGCAGTAAAAGGGTGTGTGTAAATCCCTACCTTAGAGACAATGCAAGATAAGAGCCCTCAGCGCCAGTGGGCTCAGCCACCTCAGCGTCACTGGGGACCAGCTCTGTTCCTCTCTTCCTGGCAGCAATGCTTCTGAAGAGGCTGTTTAGGGCAGTCTTGGTGTCTGCTAGCACTGGCTGCTCGTTTCCACTCGAGAGCAGCTCTGGTCCCTTCGCCCTGCACGGCCAGTTCACACATGCACGTAGGAAATGGCTCTGCAGCTGCCTTAGCACAAGTCACTCAAGGGATCGGGGAAGCACTGCAAACTCTGTCGGTCCAAGCATGTGTGTATGCTGGGGGTGAGTATTCACATATTTAGGGGTGACCGGAAAGAAGAGAAAGGAAAAATGCACATGGAGCCAGCCATTCCCTAAGGGTAAAAGTGAGTACTCAGTTGCTGAAGGGTGGCTTACATGCCATCAATCAATCTACTAATTTACTCTGCAGTAACCAATTTATTTAACCATAGCCTATGCTAATCTGCCCCAAAAATATATTTTGTCTGACCTTTCTCAAACAAACCCGTTGCCTCATTAGAAAATTAAGTCAGGTTAGTTCATTAAGATTATTCTTCTATGGCTGGTGACAATCAATGCCTGTGGACAGTGACAGCCAAGAACTTTTTCCTCACTCCTTGTGACTATAAATCACAATTAGGAGATAGGATTGTTTGATAATGGTAACCATGTAGACATAACATAACATATAAACGTAGATGTGATATACTTCTAATGAAACACATCTACATCTGGTTTCTATAGCGCTGCGTGGATTGGCATTAATCATATCCTCCTACTTTTAATTCCTTCCTGGTAGGCAAACCTAAGTTCCCAACCTACGTTATCCCGCTTGCCCTGACAGTGTGATCACACAACATGAGTTATGGCTGAGAAGGAAACAGCTATAGACATGAGAGATTCACCATTCCCATTATGTCATTTTCTAAGGCAAAGTTTTGGTGTGATTTAAATGCTGCTATTGCTGCAAAAAGATTTGTGCCTCACCTACTGTCTCTTGATCCCTGTTCAAAGCTAAGGAGCATGTGATTAAGCCAATGGGATACTGTGTATTTCCAGAGTAATATATATTCATGAGTAGAGGGGACATGCAGTCTTCAAATGTAACAATTAAAAGGTGGCATGAAAAACAAACAAACAACAACAACAACAAAAACCAAAACAAAAAATAAACAAATAAACAAAAACTGATTTCGTTATAACAAATACTCACTTGAAAAAATTAATCTGTAACATTTAGTTATAAATCAAACCAAACAAACTCACCATCTCCCTGAAACCTCATTTCAGAAACTATCCTACAGGTGAAGCCTCCTGTGCTGGACATACATATCCCTGAATCAAGACAAGGCCACCAAATGACAAGGAACACAAGTGAGGCTGGCAGCAACAGCTCCCCAAGGCACAGTGTTGAGAGCAGCCATGGATGGATGGACTAGGGACACCTGTGTTACAACTTAATCCTCTCTTGCCTCTGACAGTGACAGAGAAGGTCTGATGCCACGAAATCACACCTTAGGACTCACACAGACATCAAGGACTTGGTTATGCCTACAACAGTAGCAGAGCTTGCTGAGGTAGCCCCTTGCCTGGCTGAATGACAAACATTCATCATTCATAAGGAACTGGAGTGATAGGACAAGGAGTGACGGGTACAAATTGAAAGAGGAGAAATTTAGGTTACATAGTAGGAAGAAAATTTTCACTGTGAGGGTGGTGAGGCACTGGAACAGGTTGCCCATGGAGATTGTGGCTGCCCCAACCCTGTCAGTGTTCAAAGGCAGGCTGCATGGGGCTCTGAGCAACCTGGTCTAGTGGAAGGTGTCTCTGCCCATGGCAGGGTAGGTTGGGATTGGCTGATCCTTAAGGTCAATTCCAATCCCGAACATTCAGTGCTTCTGTGATCATGTTATAAGCCTGGCTTACACCAGATACTTGGCTAGCAGGATGGCTCCTGTGGAGAGGGGGATCAAGTAGCCCTCTTGACACCCTTCTGCCCTCTGCCCCTGTTTGCAGCAGACACTGCCATATGTCCCTTGCCTGATGAGAGAGGTGTGCAGGGCTCTGTATCCAAAGGTTTTGTGACACAGATTTGGAGGTGGTTGCAGTGTGGGAATGGAGCTGCCTAGGGAGGAAGGTCTGAGAAGGAGGAATACCTGAAAGTCCTGACAGACTCTATGCTTGTTAAGTCATGCTGTGCTTTCAAGGACACTCTAAACCACCAAATTCCAGATTATTGCCAAAGCAGTTGTTTTGCCTTCACCCAGTCCAAGTTATTTCTTACTTTATTGCTGCTCCCTCTCCCCAAACAACTAATTTCTAACCTAGGACAGTTCTCCTGACACAGGAAAAGGGACAGTGAGGAGGGTGAAACAGTTGCTTTCCCTGACAATGCCAGGTTAAAACTGCCCACAAAACTCTGGCTTAAACTGTCATCAGATTTGTTATTGGAGACAGATTAATTGTTCAAAGAGCTCAGCTTCAATGCACATCCTAAATCCACTCTCCCCGTGGCAGTGACCGAACACACCTGTAAATGTAACCACTTCCCCAAGATAGGCACTCAAAAAATCTCCAGCCTAGGAAACCACCGACTTTAAACCACTTATTGCACACGAGAAGCCCCCAGAATGCTCTGGAGTTTTCCCACACCAGAAGGTAACGAGGGGCGATAATTCGGCGAAGAGTCATCTCCGGATTTCCCAACGGTGTCTGGATACGGTTCCTTTTGTGGGCTCGACGCCCCAAAACGGCGACCTCTGCGGTCCTTGAGCAAACAGCACGGGGGAAGGGGAAGCTGATCCGCGCCATCCTCCCCCGCGGGTCCCCGCCAGGGCACGGCGGACGCGGCAGCGCCAGCGCGGCCCCGCTCCGGCCCCGAGCCCCGCGCTGCGGCTCCCGCCCGCTCCCCTGCCTCAACAGTGCCACCCAGTGCCTCTCTCCGGTCACTTGCAGTGGAAACGGGCACTCCAAAGCGGGGAAACCCGCCCTGGAGGCAGAGCGCAGTCACAAGGAGCGAGTGAAAGCGGCCGGCAAGCGGCAACGGGGTGTGCTGTGAGCTGCTGGTGTCCCCGGCCAACCGGGAGCCATCGACAGAATTAACACTTCTGATTTATAATGAAACAAGACCGAAAAAAAAAAAACCCAAAACAACCAGAACCAAATCCAAGCTAATTCAAAACACCAAAACAAAACCTACACCACAATTTTCCAGTTTTTAATGGCCTAACGTTTCCCGGCTTGTTTTAACACAAGTGGCATGGGTATGAACATCAGTGGGAACTTTCTTGGGTATTTACTACAACAAATCTTCCCGAGAGTGAATGGGTAAAGCAGGATTGAAAACTGCAAAGTTCATCCATTCATAGAGGCAATTCCCTTATTAATAAAAACCAGCAGCAGCAAAAACTGTGGCTGTGGGAGGGACAAATCCCACACCACAAGCCCAAGGATGCAGGGAGTGGGGAAAGTGGGGGGTTGCCCCAACTGCGGGGCATGAAGAGGAAACCAGTTGGTGGCAACATATGTGTATTGTATTTCTCTGAAAAAATTTGCAACTTGGCTAATTAAATTCCTGGCGCTGAACTGGTCCTTGGCTGAGATCATGGCAATTGGGAGGGTTGGGTTTTTTTTCCTCCTTACAGGAGTTCCCTCCTTCTTCCCATCCTCCGCCTATTAAAACAAGTCAAGTCTCCCTTGTTAAAAGACCCCATAACGTGGAAGAGGCAGAAAAGCAGCAGCAGCAGCAGGAAAGAAAAAGACGTCTGGAAAATATTACCCGTTTGCTGCTGCTGCTGCTGAGAAACCTCATTGAAACAGTTACTCGGGCAGCAAGGTATCACCAAAGAGACTTTATCTGATGCTGATCTCTCAAACTTTCAGACGCTGCCTTGCAACTTCTCCAGGCTCCTGGCTAGCCGGGTTCGAAATAAGATCTTCAGCTTCGACCACGAGAAACTAACTCTTAATTTATTATTTCTAACTTGTTGTTATTATTATTATTATTATTATTATTATTATTATTACTACTCCTATTACTTGGGGAAAAAAATCCCACAACTTTGAGCTAGAAACTGAAGCAGAGAAAGACAAATACATGATAATTGTGAAAACACGTGGGAGAAAATGAGCAGGACTGAATAGCCTTACACGATTTTTTTATTATTTTCATTTTTAATTATTTTTTATTTCTGAGCGTCTCAATAAGTCCCTGAAAAGTGCGATTTGTTCTTTTACCTCAAACTTGGAAACTAATCAGCAGGAGCAACGGTACGTGAGACCACACAGTTGGCTGGAGCCCCTCTATGACCAAAGGACAGACGGACAAACAAGGTAGGTGATTTATGATTATGCTTCTGTCAGCTCAAGAGCAGAAGACCCCCTCCTCCCATCCTCACTATTCAAGGGAGGAAAGCTGGAACAGATCCCCAAAATACGAGTGGGGCTGGGGGAGGATCTTACCGGCTCCTACGCTACACCTATTTCAGCAATGAATAGGACCGTCGTGAGGATGAATGAGGTTTTCAGCTTCAACCCCTCCTCCGTGTAATCCGTTTAAGACATTGCTGAGCTTCATGATGTGGAGGGGAAAAAAAACCACACGAAAAAACCAAAAAAAGCCAACCGCCCCATAAACCCTCTGAAATTAAAATAAAATCGAGCACAGGCTGGGCAGCCGCTCCGCTGATCGCAGCGGGGAAGGCGAGACCTGCTCAGAGCCCAGTCCGGATTCTCTCCGGCCGCCCCTCGCCTTTGCATGCAGGGCCTGGCGGGGACGCGACAGGAGCGGAGGGAGGGCTGGGACTGAGGGAAGGCAGGCGAGGCGGCGGGCGTGGGGCTGACGTCCCGCCTCGGACAGCGCTGCCGAGCCGCCCGGGCGCCGCGCAGCGCGGGAGGGCAGGGCAGGGCAGAGGGGAGGGGAAGGGAGGGCGGCTTCCCGAGGGAGGGCCGGGAGCCAAGGGCTGCAGGGCGGGGGCTGCCCGGAGCTCCCCGCGCCGCACGCCCGCGCCGGGCCCGCCCCGGCCGAG
>WEKY01016195.1:62838-157769 GCA_013390045.1 Picathartes gymnocephalus
CGCCGGGCCGGGGTTCCCCCGCTCCGTGTGCTGCCGGCGGCCAGTGCCGGGCCCCGGCGCCTCCGGCCCGGCTGCGGAGCCCTCTGTCCCCAGCAGCCCTGCCCGGCACCTCTTGGAGCGGCGGTTCGTGTCTCTCGGACACGGCCGAGAGCCAGCTCCTCAGAGCCTCGCCAGACTCCATAGCGGTGCTGGCAGAGCGGGCACTGGCCCTTGGCAGAGAATTTACCCCATTTCCCTGCCCAGAGAGGACCCCACTGTAGTACAGTACTCCTGATGGGCGTTGTCTTAGTCTAGAGAAGACGGAGAGGGCATCTCAGTAATCCATATAAATATCTCAACGAGTGCCAAGAGGATGGTGGCTAGACTCTGTTCAGTGGTGCCCAGCGACAGGACGAGGAGCAATGGCCTTAAACACAAGAAGTTTCACCTCAACAGGAGGAAGAACTTCTTCACGTTGAGGGTGGCAGAACACCAAACAGGCTCCCCGGGGAGGTCGTGGAGTCTCCCTCTCTGGAGACATTCCAAACCCCCCTGGCCACGTTCTTGTGTCACCTGCTCTAGGTGACCATACCTGGGCAGGGGAGTTGGATCTTCACAGGTCCCTTCCAGCCCTAAGAGTTCTGTGATTCTGCAGGGCTGCAGTGACCTCACATCTCTTAGGACACAGCTGCTCCTCCAAGTTTCAGGCGGCTTCATAGTCTTCTGCCTTTAGGATCGTTTTTCCATTGGTACCCATGCACTTTTTTGAAAGCACACATTGTGTGTAACATGGGTGCCTTGGAGGCTCTTCTGAGGACTGGATAAGGGTAATAAATGTTTCTTATCCTGCACCTAAGCATAGAAAAACCTGGGTAAAGGTTTTCCCAGTAGGAAGAGCAGCTCTATTGGATTCAGTAGAGTTTTCCAGGCAAATTCGCTAGCAAAAAACTCAAGTCCTCTTATCTGTGGCATGAAAGCACTTTTGCTTCATTTTGTTGCTATTCAGGATTAGTGTATAGAGCAGCAAAATATCTCTCCTTTCAGTGTAGTGAGACTTAAACAAGGTATGACCTGTGCTTTATAAACAAACTACAAGATAATAATCTGTATACACCAAATAATTACTTATTTGCTGGATTAAGGCATGAAATAGTAGGTTTGTGCCAAAAGCATCCATGGCCTTCATAACCAGCAACCAGAAAACGTTTCTAAACTAGATTTTTGTTTAACCACAATCCAAAATATCTGAGTACACATATGATTCACTTCTTCTTTTGTTTCTTGGAGCATTTGTCTGGGGATTTTTTTGGGTGGTTTTCTTTCTTCTTTTTTTGTTTGTTTGTTTGTTTGTTAATTTAACAGCTAGTGTATTATTGTGCACATTAGGGTCAAATCCAACCTGCAGCCATAGAATTCATTCCACTTTGGTTACTCAAACCTGTAAAACATTAAATTTGGGCACTTTAGTGGAAAATATACATTGAACAAATAGGAGATTCTTGATTTGCTGATCAAAGCCTGTGCATACAGATAGATTTTGCCATCATCAGTAATTCTATTCTTTACTTTAAATTTCACCTCAGAATTAACTTTAATCTTATGTGAGTACTTATATGAGGCCTTATATGAGCCCTGGCATAACAAAATCCAGAAGTTATAAATAACCAAAAGTTCCAGATGTGCTAATTGTATTGTAATAAAGGTGTACAGGTGGAGCATAACTTTTCAGTCTCCTCTCTCCAGGCTGTAGAATAGAAGAGGGAGTCTGGACAGCTATTTTATGCCTGTAATTAATATGTACCTAGAATCATTTGTCCAATGATACATGTTTTAATTTGCCACCAAATTAAGGCTATTAATGAGTCTAAATATTGTCTGAGAAATTGTAAGCCTCAAACACCATGTACTGTACACTACTGTACGTGTAGAGTGTGTCTGCAGGGCCAGATCCAGCCTGTGCAGGCACTCACACGTGCACTTGGACACACTTGTGTCACTGAAGCAGCTGCTCTGTGGCAGCCAGTGCTATTATTCTCATAAGTGAGGAGGTGGGTATTAAGGCTTATAAAGATTACATTCTTCCTTCGGTTGTGTGCAAAACAGCCCTTGGTGGCTGTGTGCACTTAGAGCTATGTGTGCTGGCTTTCATGGTGCCCACCTCACTGATCTCAGGCGTCCTGTTGAGTTAGAGTTGCATATTTGTTACAGAAAAATCCCCACAGACTATACCTTCAGGTGAATATAGGCAAGGAAAATAGCAAGGGGTGTGTTGGTTTTTGTTGGTGTTTTTTGACTAAAACCAGTTCTTTGCTAAAAATAGGAACTAGAGAACAGGTAGATCTCATATCACACCAGAAAGAGTAACCTAAGCCTTATGAAGAGTTTTATAGACCTCCAAAAATTTCTTGCGTGATCATGAGGAAGCTGTGACAGAGAGAGGTGAATTCACTTATCTAAGATCACCCAACAGGTGAATGACAACACTAGAAAGCAAATTCAAATTGTCTAGGCCTTGATCCACTCTTAGATTCCCTAATGTAAGAAATGCAGTGGTTAAGCATTGACATATCCAACAACCTTCATAAGGGAGGTTAATCTCTACAATAAATTTGTCAAACATATACATGCATTTTTATCCTGAGTGTCCCAGAAATAGCAGCTTTTCAGAGAAAGATTTTTTACTCCTTTACTACAGAAGTGCAAGATAAATTATCCACTGATTTCCCTCTTCAGCAAAATACCTAAGTGCACACTTATCTTTAATGACAGACTTACATACTTTGCTGAATTCAAAGTCTCAGCACTAAGGTTGAATAGATATTCAAGAATACAGGCATATAAAAATGAGATGTTTTCAAAAGTTTTCTGTGTTCAGCACTTCTGGTTTCCACAAAGGTTCCGGGCAAATCTGATCTGCAGATCTCATATGTGAGATTTGAATTATCAATTTATTTTCAATGAGGAGTGTGCTACTGAAGCTGCTGCTACAAGTGTCCCCCCTTCAACCAAATTGCTTGAGTTTCTATTGCAAAGCTATAACTGGACACCCAAATTGGATTCTCCTTGAATGAACTAATTGCGAGGTGTACCTCTGGAGGACACTTTTCAGGTTTTTAGTCCATTGGGTCTGACTATACCTAGTTCAGAGTAAAGCACAAAAATTTATGGAGGGTGGAATTAGGCCCTCAGCACCAGGCGCTCCTCTTTGCAGATCTATTCATGTGGTATTGCACTATCTGCTGCAATCCTCGATGTCTAGGGAGACACACAGCTCTTTGTAACCTTTAAAAGTGAAGGGGACTGTGGTGGGTTGACCCTGGCTGGCTGCATGGTGCCCTCCCAGCTGCTCTGTCACTCTCCTCCTCAGCAGGATGTAGATGCAGAGAATAAGATGGCAAAACCTGGTATGTTGAGATAAAGGCAGCTTAATAAAGCAAAGGCTGTGCATGAAGCAAAGGAAAACAAAAGATTTATCCTCTGCTCATCAACAGATGATGTTCAGCCACTTCTCAGGAAGCAGGGCTTCAGTACAGGTAGAAGTTGCTCTGAAACAGAAATGTCATAGCAAATGCTTCCCCCTCGTCCTCCTTTTATCTTTTGTATCTGAGCAGATGTCATATGGTACAGAATATCCCTTTGGTCAGTTTGAGTCAGCTGTCCTGGTTATGTTCCCTCCCAGGACCTTGCCCACCTGTAGCATATTGGTGTGGAGAGATGTTGGAGAGATCCTGGATGCTGTGGGAGAACTGCTCAGCAGCAGCCAAAACACTGCTGTATTCCCAACACCTTCCCAGCTACCAATACAAAGTAGAGCACTTGGAGGGAAAAAATAATTCCATCTCAGCCAGGCCCAGTGCAGGGACAAAATGTGCATGTTTGCGATCGAACTTTTATTACTGCTTCCTGGATAGATACTGGCTTTTGCAACTTACGGTTAGGGTCTTTCTAAATGTCTTCAGATATTTGGAATTGTTAAGTGCTAATTCTTTCAACCAACCTTTCAAATCATTACATGTTTTGTACAAACTTTCTGTGTCTCCCTCTCTTGCTTTTTATTCTTCTGGGGAAAAGCTATCCAGAATTACTATGTGGCAATGTTTGAGTGTTGCACATGAGATGGATGATGTAGTGAGATGCATCCCTTGTGTTACAAGCAAACCTGACTTCAGTTTGACCCCCATCAGTCACTGGTTCCATGTCCTGTATCAATAGATGCCAGGGACCACCTGATTGCTTCCTTTGTCCTCATAGCAGCTACACAACAGAGGGTGCAGAATTCAACAGGCTGCAGATAATATTGTTATCTTCTGGCACCAGTGCACGTTGGTTTTCTGGATATCTATTTGCCCCTATTCTGTATTAGTAACAAAATAAGCTTTTTCTTTGCCTCCTGACTTCATAAAGGGATGACTTCTCTTCAGGCCCTGTTACTCTCAGAGATGCACGAAAGCTGGTTAATAGCCATGTGGATGAACTTTGTCACATGATTTTGGAGGAAAAATCAGTACTTTACCATGGAGATTACCAGTGTTCTTTGCTGAGTAAAGACCCAGTTCAAAACAGGACATGAAAACCTGCTGCATTTCAGTCAAATGTCTAGATCTTATAAAAGTTAGATCTATGTAGCATAACTACAGTAAATGATAACCTAAATATTTTTTCAGAATAGAGAAAACTGAAGCATATTTTGCTATGTTCTTCTAATTTGGGATCTAAGGTATTATTCAGTCTGAGAAAGAAGTGTGATCTCCAATGCTACAGTTAATACCCCAATCATAAGAAGTACCGCGTAGGTATCACTCATTTGTTAACCTGATTTTTTTCATGAAAGCAATTGTTATAATACTACAACTTTTAGTTATGCCAGTTGTTAATAATAATGTAAAGTAAATTCACCTTCATCAAAAAAGAGAAATACTCTTTTTGTATATATTTGGCTTTATCAAGATGCCAAGAGACACAGTGCCAAACAATTCACTGGGTGGATTCTGATGTCAAGTACATGCAAGGGTTCATTTCTTGGTCATGCTTTTCCATAGGAGCCTGCAAAGAAAGGCACTCCTTGCCTGCTACTATACAGTCACTACAAGGCACGTATATACTTGGCACTGCTTTGTGAATCAAAATGTGTGACTGAATCAGCAACAGCCTACACAGCACTAGGATTTAGCATCTGGCTTTCACATCAGTTCTCCTAGATGGGCTGGTGAGCACTGCTCAGCTCCATCCCTGAAAGGAAAGAGCTGCAACGTCATGACAACAAATTGCTCAGTAATAGAATGTAAAGGCTCTTTACATACACTCACCTTGTGCATGCAAAGCTTGGGTCTGCTTGCTGGAGGCTGTGTAAAACTCATACTGGGTTCAGCACCACGGGGTTAGGTGAAGGTGCCTGTAAGAAATTTATGTGCCCAAAGTGCAGGATAGAATTATTATATTTCACTGTGTCAGACTAGGCTAGATGCTTGTAACAGCACTGTCTGGTCTTAAAGTCTCTGATGCAGCTGCTGCCTAGCCTCAGTATTAATACTTGACTCAGCAGTTCATTTTGGGTCCCAGACTTGTACAAGCATCATTTCCTTTTAACTTCTTGGCTTAATTATTGGAGATGGGTAGAGAGTTTTTGGCTTCTTTGCCATTGTTTGGGCATGTTAAAGTTGATAAAGATCATTTCTACTGGGCAAGCTATGAATACCTTATGTTAAATCTTGAGAATATTGAGCAACTTTTCCAGTTCCCTTGAGATTCAGTCAATTAAAAGACTATACATAAAGCCCTCAATGGCACATACAAAGGGGAAAGTTTCTTTGATGAACACCAGGAATTTAGATCAAAACACTGTTTATTTTCCTAAGGTTGACAGTGAAAGGAAAAAAAGAGATGTTTTATTGACACCAGAAATTAATTTCTTGATCTTAAAAGACTGGATTTTTGCAGTTGAGAGGATCTGTTCTGTAATGACAAAATCAGAGAGTTTGGTGGTTTTTTGTTGGTTTTTTTTTTCCTTTTGTGCAGAAGCACTTCATAGGTAGAGCAAAACAATAACAAATTAATGTAAAAGATGCCTGCTACAGTATTTACTCATTCAAATGTAGCCACTTCAGATCTTAATGTAAATCCTGTTTATTTCAGCCATATAATTTTTAATGTAACCAGACTTTGGGACCCCAAATGGGAAAGCAGAGTACAAGTGAACCATTAATGAGACATTTACCCTGATGTTTGTGACATTTTGCATGCTTGAGGGATTAGTAAATGCATGGGCTATTTTACTTCGAGGTAATCTAGAGTGGATCCATTACTTAATCTGTTTTCTAAAGCAAGTCTATTTTGGGCACTGAGTTTCAGTTCACCTATAGTGGTGGTAAGCATAAGCTGTCTTTTATTAGGTGTCTTTATGACCCCTACTGTGAAAGATTTTCAGACAGACGAGAGCAGGGAGGGTCCCTTTTGCTGGTGGGTGATTACAGCACCTGTCAGAGCCCAGCCTTAAGTATTCAAGGAAGTCCTAGAGACAGGGTCCGATTTCTTTAACAGTGCCTCCAAATATACATTTAAGAGGCTTCCTCCTGTCTTGAAATTTAAGACCCTAAATAGCCAGTGGAAAAAGACAAAGTCTTTGTAACCTCAGACTTCATGCTTGTGTAGTTTATTTTTATGTTGTAAGTAATTCTGTGTTAACTTTTTTGTTCCAAGCCTGTAACTTTTCAGATATATATATAATTGATGACAGCTATGCTGCTGCGTCGTGGTAGTAATTTTTCAAGGAAGAGTTAAAAACATATATGATGTAAGGAAGTCCTGTTCCAACTTCAGCTGTGGACAACAGATGGTGAAACAAACATGAGCAGCAGATGAGTGAGATGATAACAGCAGGGAAAATATGAATAATAGTAAGAAAACACAAATATTAAATCCATTACTATGAGAGGACCTAATTCAGCAAAATATTCAAGCCTGAGCTTTATTAACTTGCAACACACTTGCTGGGTTAGCCTTAAACAGACATAATCTGTTTTATGTGCTTCACATAAAAGGCATCTATTGACAGAAAACATTGTCATTAACTTTTTATAATTCTGAGAAAGCTGTTGCATATAATGGTTAATGTGATTGTCAAAAAAGGTATTTAGGTACCAATATATTCCACCTGCCTGCCTGCCCATACTGTTTGTTTGTTTGTTTCAAGAATGCCAGAGCACCCTCCATGCCAGCCAGTTGCTCCATAGCCCAGAGTTTAGGTTAGAAGATTTTACAGCCAGGTAACCTAAATGTGTAGAAGTGGTCAGAAACAGCTGATGTCCTAGTGAATTTCTGAGTCCAGGGTGGAGTGTTGGCTCTGTTAAATTTATGCATATTTTTGCCACAGACTTAATCTCAGTTAAGCTTTAGCTCCTATACACACATGCTCATGTGTGCATGTATCTATGTACACAAATATATGAATAATACATTTTTGCAATGGTATTGAGAAGGTCTTTTAAAGCAGATGTCTGATTATATAAATATAAATTATAAATATAGTCAGACATCTGTTTAAAAAATTATAAATACATTCAGGCATCTGTTTTAAGAATGTCTGTTCAATATTTTTGCAAACATAACTAAGCGACAGAAACAATTCAGGGTGGGATGCAGTCATGACATGGATGGGGGATGAGGGGCTGCCCAGACATTCAGCTGTTCTGCTCTCCTGTGGCCATATGAAGTGAGAGGTGGCCCAAAAGCCCCTTCTCCAACCTCCTCAGGATAATATGACAGAGTGTCTTATCCAAGCAGCCCAGGCTGCCAAAATAAGATCCTGACACAGATAGCACCTTCTATGAGGACACTGTAAATAGCAGAAAATATCTCTGCTACATTAAGTCTGTTTGGATTGTACTTTACACGGAGGAAGTACTGCAAAGAGATGTTCAGTTGAGCAAGGGGATGCAGTGAGTCTGTGAGCCAGAAGCTCAGGGTGTATCTGTTGATGCTGAGATCTGTGTTGCAGCCATGTGCACCCCTTATTGTATAATGTCTTATACCAGCAAGTGGTGGCTCTGCTAATGGTTTCCCTTCTTCTTGCAGATGTATTGTGAGAGGTTTATATGTATCCTGAGAATACTTGGAACCACACTCTTTGGGGTGTCCCTTCTGCTGGGAATCACCGCTGCTTACATTGTGGGCTACCAGTTCATCCAAACAGACAACTACTACTTCTCCTTTGGACTCTATGGTGCTATCCTGGCATCACATCTCATCATCCAAAGCCTGTTTGCCTACCTAGAGCACAGGAAAATGAAACGGTCACTAGAGACTCCAATCAAACTGAACAAAACAGTTGCCCTTTGTATTGCTGCCTATCAAGAAGATCCTGACTACTTAAGAAAATGTTTACTTTCTGTAAAAAGATTGACCTACCCTGGAATTAAAGTTGTTATGGTCATTGATGGGAACTCAGAAGATGACGTTTACATGATGGACATTTTCACTGAAATCATGGGTAGGGACAGTTGTGCCACTTATATCTGGAGTAATAATTTCCACGACAAAGGTCCGGGTGAGACAGAGGAGTCTCACAGAGAGAGCATGCAACACGTATCTCAGCTGGTCCTGTCCAACAAAAGTGTTTGCATCATGCAGAAATGGGGTGGAAAAAGAGAAGTAATGTACACAGCATTCAAAGCACTGGGGAGAAGCGTGGATTATGTGCAGGTAGGTATTAGAGCACCAGGTCAGTGCCAATTCAAACATGCTTTGAAAGAAAGCAGCTTTTGTATATTTTGTGCAGCATGTTAGAGGCCATCCTAGTCCCTGATGAACACAGTGCTCCTTTCAGTCTGTTTGGAAACAGCTTGACCGTTAAAAGGGTATTTTGCTAGATTTTAAAATGCCCAGTCTATCTGTGACTGTTTTAAATCTGTGCACCAGCTACTGGAGAAATCTGAAATCCTTCCCCTGCCTTCAGAACTGCCCCCTAATCCAAGTGGTTTTGCTTCAGGCAAAGCCAGTGACCTCCTGAAAGCCCCATCTCCGCTCCTGTAGGTGAAGTAAGGCTTCATTTTGTGAGTTTGTTAGTGGCCCCGTATACAAGCAGACAGACAGGTATTTGGTCTCACTAGGGAATATCTTGGAGAAGTGGTGAAGTCTGTAAAAAAGATGTGGATATATTTTAAAGGCTTTGAAGGCCATGTGGAGTATTCAATAAAAGGGTCAATGTGTAGGTTTGAAAGAAAATTTCTTCAGCTAAAGCCTGAAGGAGCTTTTGCTTCATCACTTACAGCTGCATTACCTCAGTCACTGTAACTTGGCCTTTAAGGCCCTTATGACACACTACTCACTTAAAAATGAATTAGGCTGGGTCCTCTCTCCATGTTTCCAAAGCAGCAGAGGCACATTTCTTTCCAGCTGCCTTGGATGCCCTGAAAGATTGTCTGCGTTTTTGCCTTACGTACATGGAAGCACTCCTTGCTCCTGTAAACAGCCCTGCTGACTGTGGGAAGGAGGAGGTTGTGTGTGGAGGAAGGCAGGTGGGATCAGATACTCTGGCAGGACACTGAGGACCCTTCCTTACCAATACAGGCCAACAAGGCTCATTTGACTAATCCCACTGAATAGGAGATAATTTTTCTAATGAACCACTCTCAATTCTTCCCAGCTTCTCCCACACTCAGAGCATCCAGCAGACTCCTGCAGTGGAGCAGCAGCTCCCCACGAGGTGCTCTCTGCTGGCTCAGGGCAGCTGCATGGCTGAGCCATGTGTTTCTGGGGCCTGTGCCCAGCCTTGTGTGGCTGTGTGTACACGCTCTGCACAGCACAGCATCCACGCGCAGTGTCCTAGGGACCTGCAGAGGCTGCCAGCAGCTGGGCTGAGAGCAGTGAGTCTTCCATGCACAGGAGGGGCAGAAACTGGAGTGCCAGGAACCGCTCTGTTATTAGAGCTAGGACAATAAGGCCAAAATTGAAAACCCATCCCCTACCACTTCCCAAACTGAAACTGATTTATTCTTTGAAAATAATGGGCTTAAGCACTCCATTGTCTGCACTTTAGTTTTGTGCTGTGAGGAACTATGATGGGATAAAAATGCCGATTTTCTTTATTAGCATGGTTTATAATCACTTCACACAGACATACCACATTGCTGAGAAAGAAAGCAGAGACAAAGCAGATTCTTTGTAAGTTTCCTCCCTCAGTTCAGCTCTTGTATTTTTCAGAGAACCTGGAAAAAGCGTTTCTATTTCAACAGTTATAGCATAAACTCAGAAAACAGAAGAGGTATTTCTGTTCAGTTAACACTCCTGACCTGGCTCAGAAGTTCTAATGAATTTGTCAGGGACTGTAACGCTGCTGCGAGCACAGTCTGCAGTACTGACTGATGCCACAGTCGCATCTACAGGCATCTCTGTAGTAGAAATGCAGCCCCTCGATGGCCCTGGCTACTACAGAGTCATAAAAAAATTGCAGCTAAAATGTGGCTCTGCTTTATGAATGAATAAATGTTGAAATATTTCAAATGGTCCTTTGGGGTGACCCAGGGTAAATTACTTTAGACAAGCCAAATATTTAAATGGCTAAGCAATCTGCATCAATGATTTAGCACTTTAAAAAGTGGCCAGTCAGCACCAGTGCCACCCCCAAAATTGTAGGCCTTACAGTTCTTAAAAGATACCCTGGAAATGCGAACGGGTAATCATAAACTGTCAGACCAGATAACAAGCTGTTACTCATTAGTGGTGCATCATTAAGTACTGAAAACTGCTGTGAAGGCTTGTTTCCCTCCTAGAGGAGTTTTTGAGTGTGCAAGTAATCAGGAGGAGGAATCAAACTGTCAGGTATCATCAGTGCAGTGTTGTGAGATAACCAGGGTACAATTACCCTTGGCTTGATGGAGGTGCTTGTGTGGACAGTCCAGTGCAGTCTGAACTCAGAGCAGCTTGGATTAACTGTCACTGCCTGTAGCAAGTAACAGAACAACTTCCTTAAGGTCACCTGGCCCTTTTATGTAACTCTGTGACCCAAGGCAGTGATGTTTGGGTCACTCAGCCCTAATATGGAAAGGTGGCAAATTGTCTCCTGGGCTGTCCTGGGCACACTCTACCTAGGCAGGTGTCAGTGTTTATTTGGGCTCCTAAGTGTCTGTGTTTCTCCGGGTGTGTCCTTTGTTCAGCTGCAAAAACCTCATCCAGACGGAAAATGATGGCTTGTTAGATTTGTCCCAGAAATCTAGACATATCCACGGTGCTGGCATGCCTATGACATGTGATGGTATTTTGTTAAAAATTCCAGTGTTTTCAGGGTTCCTAATCTCTAATATATTAGTGATATGAGCAGGTTTTTCTGCCATAGGCAAATCCACCTGATGGGGTGGGAGCTGCTCAAATGACAGGTGCTGGGGGAAAGCAGAGGGGCTGGGAGGCAGCTGATCCCAGTGCACCACTCATGGTCACAAGAAATGGCATGCATGTCACTTCCTGAGCACCCTGGGAATTCAGCAAACTACAGATTCCTTGTGCAAAACACTCAGCAAGAGGTTTGTCCAGGAAGACCCAGGTAAAAATATAGGCATTGTTTCCCCTCTTCAGCAGAATTATTTTGCTCCCCTTCTATCACCCAGTAACTGCCATTGGTGACAGCTTTCCACTAAAGCTGGAGTCACACCTTGGCCAGGTCACATAGATGCTGTGGGATGAGACTATTGAGGAGAGGAGACAGGTGCATCAAGTTAGTGGGAGCTGGAGATGCTTGTGGCTTTTCTCCTGATGGAGATATGAGAGCTTTCATCACCTTTCTCCTCTTGGTCCCCTCTGAGTGAGCATGGAGGGGAGCATGTTGGCAGAATCCTAGCTGCATCCCAAGCTATGCAGTCCAGCTATCCTGGGTAACATCTCCTCTTGAGTCTGGTCCAGAGTAGAGCCCCAATGCTCTTCTCCCCCTTCATAGAGCAGACATGAAGGTTACCTCTCCCCTGGAGTGAGAGGGCTTAGGTTGAATTGAAAGTTTCTGTGAAAGGACACCAAAATTAGGATACCAATTACAAAGCCTCAGCAGAATCTGTGTTAATATGCCATTTATGCAGAGCTGCTGAGTTGCTCCTCCTGACCCCATCTGAAATCACGGGAATGCAATGTGGGGACAAACTGGAAGCAGTATGAGAATTTGTAGGGTGGGATTCAGCCAGTCAGAAGGGTGTTTCTGGGGCAGTCTCTGCTCCAGTTCCTGGGTGTCTGTGAAATGAGTTCACACACGATGTGGCCAGTTCTTACAGCTGCAGCAACTGAAACAAGGAGACACCCTCTTGTTTTAAACAGGCTGCAGCCCAAGTCATTCTCCTCAGAGCAAACGAAAGCAATGCCAGCTGCCTCACAGACCAGCCAGCCTGTCTGAGCCCTCCTCCTACTCTCCAGGGGAAAGCCAATTTCCTAATGTACACAGTGTTTAGTTGACTAGGAGTGTTTGTGTAGCTGAAATGCCTTGTGTGTCATCTACTTCTGCCTTGGTCTTTTGGAGTACTGAACTTCGGGACTCACGCCTTCTGGCCTTACATATTTTTTTTAAAAGAATGCCAGAGAAAAATAGCAAATAATTTGTCTACATCAAATGTCAAATCCCTGCACTACTACTAACACCTCATGCATCTAAATTTAAAAATTAGTTTGTTCTGAAATACAAGGTACATATTTTACATGAACTGTTAAAGCCTTCTGTGAGTGAAAGAACTGTTAGCTTTCTTCCCAGACTCCTACTTGGCTTTTTGTTATAACAAGTGCCTGGGATTTAACTCCTCACTCCTTCCCTCATATGGCAATGGGAAACATTTGACCAGGGTGCTCCAACTGTGCAGCTGATGTAGGGAAACTCTATGTCAGAGCACAACAAGAATCTGCTGCCCACCCACAAACACCATCTTACTCTGCAATGCCCCATATCTTATTTGAAGAAGCCAGTCCAGTGTGCCAGTAAAACAAATGGAGCTGATACAGAGGATTGTTTGTGTGCACAGCTTTAACAAGCTCTGTGTTTTGTGCAGCACTACGCCTTGCTGCCTGGTACAAGTGACCTTTAACAGAAATATCAGTGCAGACTTCAAAGTCAGATTTAATTGCATTCAGGAGAATATGCATTTAGAGTCATTATAACCACTTGCATGATTTTTATTTTCTTCAGTAGTGTACTCCTTAACCCGTTTTTGTTCTTGTTTTTTCTCACTTGTAGGTCTGTGATTCAGATACAATGCTGGATCCAGCCTCATCAGTGGAGATGGTAAAAGTTTTAGAAGAAGATCCAATGGTTGGAGGAGTTGGAGGTGATGTGCAGGTGAGTACAACAATTTTCAGACGTGTTTCAGCAACTATTTGCATTGCAGAATATTTCTCTGCCTGGAATAGCATTAAATATCATTTATGTGTATATATTATATGTATATATATGTAATATGTGATACCATTATAGATGCTCTTATCATACCTTAACCTTTTTGTCCTTTGAATAGAAACTCTTATTCTTGGATGTAAGCACTGTATGGTTTTAACATCCATAGCAAGCAAACAATAATCTGCCCCCTATATATGAAAAGGAGGTTACTGGCATTGTCAGGACTGTTGAGGCATCTTTGAGTCTCTGGGTATAGCTGCTTACTCAAGAGAAGCTATAGCAGAGCAGGGAACTGAGAATAGGTCTCCCAAAGCCAGGTCCAGCACTTCAAGCTCTTCAATTATATTACCACTGACAGCCAAGATTGTTAGAAATAAAAATAATTTTGAAATGCTGGGCACTGTGCACTCTGTGTTGCTGGGTCTCCCATCTCTGTCAGGCAGGGCAATAGAAAACTCCCAAGTCAGACCAGCTTCACCTGTGTTAGAATTTCCAGCATTACCAAGCTTGGCTGATTACTACAGCAAAAGGCTGTTGGTTTCTTTTGACACAACTCCTTCTGCTACAATTTATAAAGAGAAATGTGTATGAATATTTCAGTTGGCCTTAAAATCAGTCCCCCATACTCATTTGGGCTTTGTATGTGAGACAGAGGAGAAAGAGCCATGTAAACGAACAAGCACTTGCTGATGAACGCCCAAGTAGTCAGAAGTATTTCAGGCATGTGGCTCATAACTCCAGAAATTAGGATTCCCACAGAAACCTGAATAACTTTGGAGCTGCAGACTGACCACAAACCAGGTACACACAGCCTATGCATGTGAAATTCCAGGCACACATGAGTACAAGTGAAGGGTGGCAGTACAGGTTCAACTGTGACAGTGAAGATTCAGAAACATGACAGAGTGAAGGCTCTGGGCTTTTTAGGTGGCAGAGTGAAGGCTCTGGGCTTTTTTTTTTTCCCAGTTCATTTTCCAGCATACACCAAATACATTTGAGCCAGGCTTGAGCCTATCCCCAAGCCCTGCTGCTTCTAATATGTTCTGGAATTAAAACTGACAGAAATTAGGACCATCAGAGCAAAAGACTATTTTTTTTCTAGTTGCAGAGCAATGCTTTATAGTTGTAGAAGGCCAAAGATCGGCACGCTTCCTTGTCACATCCTCTGGCACAAGGTGTGTGTTGAGAATGTGGATGTGAAGCCACAGACTTGTGCATCTGCACACGCTCATACATCTGCGGAATGTTCAGACTCTTAGAAGATGTCTATGTTAAGTGTAGGGCTGAGCTTTTGGTGAGTTTTGGGTTGTGCAAAAGAGACATTTATGTGGGCCTGAGGAAGACTCCACTGGAGTGTCACCATATGCCTTGGGACAAGGTAACATTGACTGGTACGGCAGAGACAGAACAGGTTGTTCCTCAGAGGACCTACTGCTGGATATGGGACACAGTTCAGGGTTAAACCTCTAGGACCAGCCTTATGATACCAAAAATGGAGGGTAAAGAGCATGTGCTCAGCTTTTCTCATGCTCCAGCATAGTTTTGGGCAGGCTGGAAGGAGTCCTGTGAGTCCCAAAGATGTGCATGGGCGGAAAAGCAACAGAAGGCCATGAACTCACCAGCTCCTCTTGGGAAAGTCTAAATCTAGCAGGTCTTTAACTGGGGGCAAAAAGGAAGGAAGAATGAGACAAAAAATAAGGAAATTTCTTGGTGGAGAATAGGAGAGGTTTCAAGGAAAAAAAGAACATCTTGATGAAACAGACATTTGAAGGTTTTATCTCACCCTTCCTGTCAATGTCCTGGCTGAAATGTTTGTGTAGCTCCTGGGTTTGCCATGAGTTGGACACAGGAGTGAGGTTTCCACCACATTTCATCTGATTGTGCTCTAGTCTCAGCAAATTCCTTATTTATACAATGTGCATATTTTCTGTTTTAAGAGCTCATCTAAAAGGAAAACTTTTTTTTTATTTTGCAGATTTTGAACAAATACGATTCCTGGATCTCCTTTCTGAGCAGCGTGAGATACTGGATGGCATTTAACATCGAAAGAGCCTGTCAGTCCTACTTTGGCTGTGTACAGTGCATCAGTGGACCTCTGGGAATGTACAGAAACTCTTTACTCCATGAATTTGTGGAAGATTGGTACAATCAAGAGTTTATGGGCTCCCAGTGCAGCTTCGGAGATGACAGGCATCTAACTAACAGAGTGCTGAGTCTGGGCTATGCAACAAAATACACAGCTAGATCCAAGTGCCTTACGGAAACACCGATAGAGTATCTCAGGTGGCTGAATCAGCAGACCCGCTGGAGTAAATCCTACTTTAGAGAGTGGCTTTATAATGCCATGTGGTTCCACAAGCACCATTTGTGGATGACCTATGAAGCTGTAATCACTGGATTCTTTCCTTTCTTCCTTATTGCCACAGTCATTCAGCTCTTCTACAGGGGAAAAATCTGGAACATCCTTCTCTTCCTGTTGACAGTTCAGTTAGTTGGCCTGATAAAGTCTTCCTTTGCCAGCTTCCTTAGGGGCAACATTGTCATGGTTTTCATGTCACTCTACTCAGTGTTGTACATGTCAAGTTTACTGCCAGCAAAGATGTTTGCAATTGCCACGATAAACAAAGCAGGGTGGGGCACGTCAGGAAGGAAAACCATTGTAGTTAATTTTATAGGACTCATTCCAGTCTCCATATGGTTTACAATCCTCCTAGGTGGCGTAATTTTCACAATTTACAAGGAATCAAAAAAGCCATTTTCTGAGTCAAAACAGACAGTTCTCATCATTGGCACAATACTCTATGCATGTTACTGGGTTTTGCTTTTGACTTTGTACATGGTTCTTATCAACAAATGTGGCAGGCGGAAGAAAGAGCAACAACACTACGACATGGTGCTAGACGTATGATGTTTCTGTGGGAAGTTACCCAGAGTTGTAAAGCAACCCAACGACCTTGTAGTATCTGTGGCATCAGACATATGTTGCCAAGGGAAATGGATCACTGCTGCTGGGAATAGGACACTTATATTCCTCTGGGTTCATTTTCATCCTGCCAAAGTAAGGAGAAAAAAAAAAAAAAAAAAAAAGGAATTTTTTGTTTCCAAGGGGGGAAGGACACAGACCACACAGTTACGACCTGTTCACAAGAAAAGGGGAGAACTTCTATTTATGCACTTTTTTATTGTGCATATATGCCTGACAGTGTTACGTTCTATATACCTCACTGGTCATGCTTATGTGAGTGGACAGAAAGAAAGGGAGGTTGGAGAATCAAGAAAAGGACCATACAACCCCTTGCAACCTAATTTATGAACTTCTCTTTTTTTATAGTTCTGTTTATAGGAAGGGTCTTTTGTTTTAGGCTGCCAAATGTAATGCCAAAGGTAAATTTTAAGAGGCCATTGGCTAAGCTGTATTTTTATATTATTGTATTATTTGTGTGTGTGTATTTTTAAGCCAACTTTTTTTGAAATCACATATTTTATATTTTACTATCTGCCAAAAAAAGCTGCCTCCCCAACATTTTGTTCTTTAGCCTTTTAAAATATATTTGGGGACAAAAAAATCATACATTCTCCCCCAAATTTCTGCTGAAATGGTATTGTTCACAACAGAAAGAATAAAAAGTCTCTCTGCATTTTTGCAACTAATGAATGGTTATTTCTGTGAAAATGCATTTAAATGTGCTCTTTTAAGACTTTTATTAGGAAAGGCCCAAAATTGTCAGGTTTTTCATATTTGTGCATAAAGAGAAGGCCAAAGGGGTAGATATGTGCAATTTGGGGTTTTTGTTTTGATAACATTGTAAAAGGGAAATTTGCTTCTCTGCTGAGAACTTAATATCCCTGGCATGCACAAGAAACCATAATGCAAGGCAGGCCTCCATGCCACTGGAAAAGACATTGCTATGGAAAGCCTCCCACTGATTTTATATGGGACCTCAGCAGTCAAAAACTTCTGACCTGGAAAAATCTTGGGCACCTGAAACTGCTATTGAATTCACTGATGGTCATAGTTGTTCATAATCTACTAGTACCAAGCAATTAGTTCAGGTTTTTTATTAAAAAGGAAAAATTTACCAACACTTTCAAAATGTGTGTGTTGTACTATAAAACTTCTGCAGAGCCCTTCAGACAGTTTACAGAAAATAAAAACATCACCTTCTCTGACATCCAGTGTAATACAGACCCCCTGTACTGAGCCCAACAATTTGTTTTTGACTACAGTGTATCTACCAGAAAAGAAGCCAATTTTTTAATCTGAAAACATCAAGCCTTAGCAAATGCATCACTTACTTGGTGCCTAATAATCAGTCTTGAACATTTATTTTGGACCATAGTTTTGAGAAATAATATTCAGAACTAAATTCTGCAGTCCTTCACCAGCCAAAGGAATGTGATATTGAGCCCTAACATACTTTATAAAGAACAACAGAAAGACTAGCTGCCCTTTTTAGATTCTGGTATTAAAAGCACTGTGGTAAAGCAGAAATCGGCATATGATGCTTAAAGAACTTAGAAGCATTTTCAGCTTCTCTTTTTTATGCAGACATGGATAAATTCTGCTGTAGGATGAACTGCACACACACTACCTTATTGTCTGATTATCTTGAGGTACATGATTGCTTGAAAGTCATATTAATATTATGTTAATGATTGGAGAGTTGATTCATGTTGATTACAAAATAGAACAGTATTAAAGCAAGAGAAACGGTAAAAATCAAAAAAACTTGACTATGCCTTTTAACTATTTATGATGTAAGTTAAAGCGTGGGTTAACATTCAAATGTCAAATAAATCTTCTCATTCTATAAAAAGATTGAATTAATTGCCTGTATTTATTCTAGCAATTATTCAATGTATTTCCAATATAGGTTGTATAGTATAATTGTTACTTTCATAAATAAAATATTTTTGATAAGATTATGACTAATTCATGGTATTTCTCACCAGCACTTGTACTTTGAAGCCACAAATCTGCACAGTTTGAAGGCTGTTGTTCTCACGTCACCAGCCTGATTTCCCAGTGGGAATTTGCCATGGAGCACCCATGGAGTGCAGCGTGTGCCTGAGGTGGCTGGGGCTGGTCCCTGCTCTGAGAGGCAGCGCAGTGCATAGGCAGCTCTCAGAGTCTGTGCCAGCAGCTGCTAGATCAATTCAGTCAAAACACTTCCTTCCCTTTTTCCTCAGCTTCCTGATTTACAAAACAGGAATAGCAATCCAACTTCCTTTTGTGAAGCACTTTGAAGTTTATGGCCAAAGTACTTTAGTATTTTATATGGGAGCTGGTGTTTTTCAGCCCTCCTGTCCACTGGAAATTACCACCCTCGATAGCTTGGGAAGCAGAGGAGGACAGGTCCATGGCCTTCTCCTGCTCGTCATTACTGCTGTTTGTAAAGCCCCCTTTGCCCTGGCACAGCTGAAGTGCAGGTGTGTATTTTCTGTCACTGAGGGTTTTGGGCAGCAGCCACTGCTGCAGGGACACAGAGGGAAAAGTGAAATCTCACACAGGCTTGCCACAGGTGAATTACTTAGGAGACAGCTTGTCAGCCCTCAGTGCCCAGTATTGAGTTCCCCAGTACAGGGACATAATTGATAAACTGAAGCAAGTTCAGTCCAGGTTGGTTTGGGCTGGAGTGGAGGGTCTGAGACACCTGGACTGGACAAGGGATGGCTTTGGCAGGAGGACCCTAAGGTTGCATCCAATTCCTATAAGGAGGTTTGCAAGAAAATGGTTCCAGGCTCTTCACAGTGCTGCTTGGTTTGACGACAAAAGACTCCAAGTTGAAAGGGGAGAGGTTCAAGGTTCAGGGTTCACCCTGGATATGAATAGGGACTTCTTCCCCAGGAAGACATTTAAGCAGGTTGCCAGGACAGTGCATCCTCCCTCCATCCTGAGAGAGTTTCAAGACTAAACTAGGTAAAGTCCTGAGATGCCTGGTCTGACCTTGGAGCTGCCCCTACTTTAAGCAAGGGTTTGAGGTAGAGACATGAACTCTCCTGTCATCCTTTCTGAAGCACATGCTGATAGCTCCCTCCCACACGGAGGCTCATTCCATCTCTGTTCCAGACACATCCATCCTGATCCCAGGCACACATAGCTCAGCAGCAGCTGGTACTGAGTACCCAAAAAATCAGAGCCCTTCCTGTGACTAGGTCACTCTCCTCACCGTGTTTGCGGCTGTTTAGAAAAAGCAGAAAGATAGACTATGAAACAGTTCTTATTGAAAGTGTTCTCAAGTAAATTAAGATTTTTAATAACATTTCCTGGTTTTCATTGATAGCAAATATATTTTAGAGATCTCTGTCAAAAAAAGAAAACATATTAAAAGAAATATTCATGCTCTGTTTTGAACTTCTTTAAAAACACAGATTATTTTTTTTTAGTCACCTCTGATAGACAGATGGTGCTGAAAAAAGTCCTACAAATTATGAATTCTACATAAAAGTTTAAAAACAACCTTTCAAAAAAATGCCATGAATTGGCAATACCTCAAGTTATAAATCATTTCCATGGTAGACTAATTTGTGTTTGAGAGCATCTGTTTGCAGAGACCAGGTGTGACACAAAACCTACAATAATCAGAGGTGCAGCAGGGAGGAAGGACCCCTCCTCTTCTGTCTGCTAATAAGCTTCATTTTGGCCAAGAATCAGGTTTCTTTCAATGGGAAATGCATGAATATTTAACAGAACTTTTCTAGGAGGCAGAAAAATTCCTGTCAGACATCTACTGCCAAACATGTCCTGATGCACAAGCTGTTGTGAATCTGTCTGTTAAAATTTTTGGTCTGAATTTTTTCTTAGCAAGAATTAAGACAGTAAAGAGGAGACAAAACCACTGAAAATTGTTGATGAGATTTGGTATTGCTAAGGCTTTGTTGCAAATGCCACTTTTCTCTGGAGTTAACACTATTATTTTAAATGTAGTACATTTTTCCTCCCAACTTTTATTTAGCCTAAATTTGCTGCTTCATCTTTTTCATGGATGGATGGATGGATGGATGGATGCGTGCCACAAATTGTTCTTGCTTCTTCCAGCTGTGTTATACTTTTTATAACAAATATTATAGTTTCTATAATATTTGTCTTTGCCAAATAAATCCAACTTATTCTCCTAAAATAACACTAAGATTCCATAAGTTACCAAACTGCCTAGAGGAAAATAACCTTGTAGTTACATTGTCACTAAATAAAGGAGAGGTCCAGGCCATGTTTCTGAGCTTCAGTACATGACAATACTCTACTGTTCAAGTGTAAATAGAGTCTGTGGCATGTTTTTATCATAGGCCAGAGAGTCCTGCCCCAGAAAATGCTGGAGAGAGGTGGGATTGATACATGGAGCAGGAACTAGCCTGGTCTGGGAGATTGTAGAGTTTAGGTGTGATCCCTGTCATCAGCTGTTCTCCAGATTGAAAAGAGTCCCTGATTTTTTTTTTTAAACTAGATTAAATACAAGCTGTCACTACCCCACTGAGAAGCAAAAGGCAGGTCAGCTCAGTCCTTTACCAGATATCATGTGGGATCTTATTCTTTCAAGACTTCCTTAGAAGTCATTTAGTTCTGCAGTTTTCACACCTTTCTTTTTTCCACGCATTTTCTAAGTCCTTTGGCCATGTGCAGGAAGCAAGAAAAAACACTAACCAGAGTCTAGGACCCATTGGATTAATACTTCCATTACTTCTTTTACAGCATCCCTAGTATTTCAGTTTGTTCCAGCTGAATACACTCTGTAGAAATTCTATGGTTATGACAGGACCTCCTTTTGGCTGCTTCTCATAAATACTAGTGAGAACAGGAAGCATTAAGAGCTTGCCCATGATCAGTGCTGCTTTATATAACCCACGGGAGTGAAGTCTGGAATCTGGCATTATCAGACACATTATTAGAAATTACAAAACGCACAGAAAGAGCATGTGAAAGAGTGACAGCTAGCAAGTGAATCACAGGAAATTAGATATTGTAAGTTCCTCTTCCTGTATAATTATTTATTTCATAGTCTTTATGAGTAAAAGTAGTACTTCTTTCTATGTCTTGACCCTAAAACACTTTGGGGACATACTGCTACATGGAACACTAATCATGAAGAACTGAGACAAATGTGGCTAAAAATAGATCAAATGGGCAGCTTGGTCTAAATTAATTACAAGACTGCGGCCTGTATCTGCTCCCCAAAACTGTTCTTAACATTTCCATACTGATTCTTTTTAATGAATGCAGTTTATAGGCTGAACCCATCCAATGAATTGATGCTGCAGATACCAGTGAATCCTGTCTGTGCTTATTCTTCATTGCCTTCCACAAATATTGCACAGCATCTTGTCAGCAAGTGTTGGTCCTGACCTGGAGTCTGCCACCATCTGTGATACCTGGATAATCATGACAGCACTGTGAGATGTATTAGAAGATTGGTCAGCATCGAAAGAGAAAGTCTGTGAAGATTATAGGAAAGGGGTTCTCCTTCACAAAAGGAAACATTTGATAACAGCAATATAAAAGCAGCATTGCATAGTACACAAAATGCTTATTTCATGCTTATACTGTAGAGAAATAGACCTTGTTCCCTGCAAGTGCCTGTTGCTGTTCACTGCCTATGGAAGGAGGCTCAGTGGCCAGCTCAGATCATCGCTCATACTTTAATTCAGGTTGGAGGAGTCTCAGGAGATCACCTAGTCCAACCTTTTGCTCAAAGCACACACAGCTCTGAAATAAAAACAGCCCAACAGAAGAGTCAATCTCACAGTTAGCACAGCCTTTCCCTAAATGCTGACTATTGCAGATGCTCAGATTTGGTCAAATGTGTAAAAACATCTGCACTCTGAATACCTTGTCTACACAAGAAAGTGTGATGTAACCAAAGTCTTGTGATTTTACTTATTGTAGTCTAAGTGTTACTATACTTGGTTTGGTTTGATTTATGTTTCTTAGGAAATTATGCCCACAACTGTAAAATTGAAACTTCTGTTTACTAGCTTGTGCAAAGAAAACTTTACTTAAATTGTGGTAATAAATTGATTTAATCAAACTGACAGAGAGACATGACATTTTATGTCAACCTATGCCAGATCAGTCTCACATTTACCTTAAGATAAGCCAAGTGAATTTACAGCACTATTTTTCCATGAGGACTGCCCTGGGCAATTCCTTGCTCTGCAGTAAGCATGAGGTAGTTTAAGCCTGCAGCATGAGAGTCATTAGTTATATTGCATTTGCCATAGGGCATAAGAGGAAATATGGACAGATAATGCATGATAATTAAGGCAGTGTAAACTCATGCCGTAGGCTATTCAAAGATTTTAGATTTATATGTACCTTAAACTGCTCAGGACTGCTTTCTAGGTAAGCCAGGGGCCTGTGTCATGTGCACACAAAGACACCTGGCACTTGTGAAGTGAATTGTGAAGTGAATTACCAAAATTTCAGCCTGATTATTTAAACTGTTGGAAGACTCCATCGAGAATGTGTTTTTAGAATAAGGGCAATTCCAATTTGATTTAGTAACACCTTCTCCATATTTTTTTTAGGTAATACTTTAAGACAGTTTACCTCTTTCACACTAGAAGTGTGACCAAAACGTGCTCACAAGTGTAGGATATGGGGTTGCCCTCCTGGAGGCACTGGAGAAGATGCTGAAGATACCACCTCCTGCAAAGCAAACGAAGCTGAGGTAGTTGCAGGTGTGCCTCTGGACATGCACTGTCTCTGCATGGCACTTTGCACAAACAGAACCAAAATACCTGCCTCCCACTGCCAGCACCCACTTTGCTCAGGCTGGGCAAGAAGCAGGCTGTTGGCTGAAGGACTCCATATGCCCCTCTGAGGCAGCTCCAGCATGACAGATGCATAGGCTGCGTGTATGTTGTACCCGTGGTAGAACAGAACATGCTGTATGTGCAGCAAACCCATATTAGCCAGGAACCAGAAGTCGGGTGTGCAAGTAAGACATCTGGTCCTGGCAGCAGAGGAGGGAGAAGAGGGGTTTCATCAATGAAAGAAACATGAGTAAGCTGTAAATAAGCTAACTCAATGCATAGCACATCCCTTTGTGGCCAGATGAGCATTACTGTGGCTGCTCTGCCTGCTGGCACTGGCATATCAGTGTGTTATCATAGGAGGAAAAGACTGTGAACCTACAGTGCCTTGTGCTGGGTGCAGCTGTCACAGTGCATGGTCTTCCCTCTTGGCCCACTGGAAGGACTTTACTCTTTTTCTGACAGACTGTTTAATACATATTGCGAAATGACAGCATGATCATAGGCAGCTTCCAGATCCATTCATTTCAATTTTTATAATTATTAGTCTTTAATTCTAGAAATTAATTATTTGATGGCCATTTGGCTTAACACAGTTCCAGTTCTAAAACAATCAGATGGATTAATCCCATAAAGAATGAATCACCTGCCCACCCCGAGCTGAGTGTACTCCCCAAGCAGCCTGACAGATCTCACATGGGTGTCTTTACCTGTTGGGCAGCCCATGTTGTCCTCAGCTGCCAGCTCTGTCCCTCTGTTCCTTTGTCACTGCTCTGATTGCTACTTATGTTCTTAATTAAATAAAAGGAGTGTGAGGTCCTGGTCAAATTAATCATGGCTGGGAATCAACGTTCATATTTTTCTTGGAGCTTTGAAGTCTGTCTAATCTCTCCTGTTATCACTATAATATCTGAGATGTGATGAGGGCTTTGTAAGTACACAGATTAGACAGATTGCAGTTAATGGGGACATATGGGTGTTTTTTCTCAGCCATTATTCTCTCTGTAATTGTGGTGGAAAGAATCTGTCAGCAGAAATGCACTCCTCAGTAATACATTGTGTAGCATGTTGGTAAATGTTGGGGAGAGTGCTGGTCTCTGCGAGTGTGTTCTGCACACACGACAGATCACTTCATACCCTTTGTTTGTTTCGGTTTTTTTAAACAAATAACTAATGAAGAAGTCATTTGGAAATATATCTGGTATTGACTTCAGCTTGCCAAAAACTGTGGGAAGTTTTCTGATCAACCCAGTGTTGAAATAAAACAAAAAGCTTGTTATCCTTGCGGGTTTCTGCCTGTGAATTTTGAGTGATACCCTATGTGCTAACGAGCAACGCCCTGGGAAACTCAGCATCGTTGCATGGGACACCTGTATCCTTTTGTTTTCCAGCCACTTCCTCAAATCTAATTTGTTACTTCTCTGTTTAAATCAGCAGAGCCAGGCAGGTATAAAACTAAAGTCTTAACCACCCATAGCAATTACACATGTTTCGTAAGATTAGGCAGGAAACACTTCATAAATTCCAGTAGTTAACACTTGTTTTAATTTAATTGCTCCTGAAGCTTGAATGGAACTGGTATTTCTCTCCTCTGAAGGTTGCTTTTCCCAAAACACAGCTGCATAACAACAAACAGATGTTTTCCAAGGAAGACAAGGCCAGTATTGGTAAAGTGATGCCTCTGTTTTGTACATTTATGATGTACTTCCGCATCTAAAATAATTGGAAAAAACCTTTGTTTTGATTCAGCTACATTGAACCCCCTGGCATTAATAGAAGTTTAAAAAGATCTTGCAATTATCTCGAGTTTAATGTGTATTAAATAATTTGATCTTAATTTGTCTTCTTGACATCAGGCAGAACAAGTCATCATGATGCAGGGACACCTGTCCTTTTCTAAGAAAAGCAGAAAAGGAGCTAATTTTTCTCTCCTTAGAGCCATTTAGGCTGCAAAGCATGCTATGCTATAGGACTGTATCCTGGCAGAACAGCTTTTACCTGTTTGTATGAGGTAAACTACTAAAATAACTTGCCCGGGAATACTGTGCTTTAGAAGACTTGCATCTAGACTGATGATAAATAGTTCATATTGATTTAGAAATAGGTGAGACATGCACAATGCTCCCACCTTTATACCTGTTGCCACAGAGATTTCATGCTTTGCATCCTCACCTGCTTCAGCACCAGATCAGCCAGGTTAATGCAAACCATGCTCATCAATGCTTATTCAGGTAAAATATTTGAATAGCCTTATCCAGACAAATATCAATCTCAGTCCCTTTTATGACCCCAGCTGTGGAGACAACAGCAGCAACCAACAGCCAGGGTTATTTACTTCTTCGAGAGTTACAGCTCCATCAGAAAGCACTGTCTGTCTTTGCCCTGATACAAGTAGACTGTAATCCAGCTGGCATCATCCTGTGCTGCTGCTGCCAAACTTCTGAGAGGGAGGGGCTGCATATTTTAAAAGCCTTGTCTGCACATGTCAGTTTATTTAGTATATGTTAAGTCATTTATTTTAATCAAATAGATCAATGAAACTCTTGAGAGTTTATTCAGGCACACCTGTTTTGTTTTTTCTTTTAAGCCTATGCGATTTGGAATCAAAGCCAAAAAAGCCATTCTTACACCACAGTAAGTCTGTTCAAGAGTAGAAGAGGCCTCTTCCATGGATTGTCCTATTATTATTATATTTATGCAGTAAAATTCAGACAGTAAAATTCAGACAAGCCACAACTCATTGCAGACAGGAACATACAAATGCTAAAATGCTAGAAGGAGCAGTCATACATTACTTAAATAGGAGCGGAATGCTTTGGAAAAGTGGGTTCCAACACCCAACTCTCAGAGTCCTCCAAAACTGGTTGTTTTCAGAGGAGACAAGCAGCAGAGCCAAGCTCTTGCTAAAAAAGAGACCAGCAGCAAAGCTGAGCTGGTAACTTCTGAAGTTTTGTAACTTCCACCTATGAGCTAATTGCAAACTGAAGAGAACTGAAGAGAGTTTTTGTCCCAGCTCTAATGGCTATAAGGTCACTGTCAAATTTCTTCTAGTTATATTCAACACTAATTTTGCTTTAGTATTTAGGAGAAAGGTAAGAAATTCTCCATTTAAGAAACTCTGAAGCCCAGTGAAATGCATTACCATTTAACATACCTCTGTTAAAAAATGAGTCCTCAGAAATTGTTTTCCACCTAAAGTTCTGAGTATGTTTGTTAATTTTATACAGATTCTGTACATATAAATAATCAAACCAGATTTCCTCCAACGGAATTCCAAGATTTCAAGAATATTTTATAAAACTGTGTGAAATGTTTCAAAGATGCATCAACTACCATCATTCAATGCTGAATAATGGCCAGTTAGATAAGTTAGGTTGTGGCATGTCCTAGAGTTTGAATAAAATTTCAATCACCATTTGACTGATCCCCAAATGCCACAAACATAAAATGGATTCTAGGCAGATCTTGATTGTATCCTTGCTGAGACATCTTCTTTGAAATGCAACCCCTTTTTTCAACCAGGTGTCATATAATTGTTATCTATATATTTTCACCAACCATACAACTTATAGTGGTTCCTTTGGATCATAGATGCTAGCTCAAGACATTGACCTGTGAAATGTCTTGAAAGTCTCATCAAAACAAGAAATTGATGTCTACAGCTTCCCTCTCTTCTGCAGTCTCTGCTGTTGCACACTTTGACCGTATTTGTTCCCAGAAAAGACGTTAGCTAACTTTATCACTTATTGTTTTCTATATTCCTTGCTTTTTCTCCTTCCTTCCTTTTCATGATGTCAGCCTCCAATCTACCACAGGCTCCCATGTCCCAGAGAGTTCCTGCTGGTCCATAAAAGGTTTCGTGTTAACGAATGCTCAAGGCCATGCTAAGTTGCATAAATAGCTTTTTTAGCACAGTGTTTCCTTTTAGGCCAGACTGTAGATATTGGGTAGGAGTCAACAGAAGGCACGTGAGGCTGGACTACCTCCATTCCTATCAGCTGTGCCCTCTGCTCCTTTCCCTGAGGTAGTTCCCAAACTATAGTCCAGAGTCACCCCCAATATTCAGGCAAACACAAGCCCCACAACCATGTCAAAAAATATGAAGGTGAATATGACAGAGTTTGAGGCTTTCTCGATCTGTTTTCTCAAACCCCAACAAAACTTAATCTTTCCTTCTACATTTATTGTTGCAACCAAATCTTTCATTTCACCTCTTCTCCCTGACAAGTCTATCTTACTTCCCTTTTTTGAGCTACCAGAACTGAAGGCAGGTAGTTGCTACAACATGTTTTGGAGTGGTTCAGAGCACTTTACATCCTCTATCTGAATGTACTGTGCAATGATGAAAATTTGAGTCTGTGCTGTTCTTAAACCTTGAATCAGTTCTATCTGTAAGCCAGAAGAGGATTCCCTTCATTTTCTCTCCTAGACCAACACAGGACTTAATGAATTCAAGATGTGTATATTCTAAGTCAGCAGGGACACTAGAATAATGGGAATTACCTAATTGACACATACCACCACCCACACACTTCATAAAATCCAGTCTCAAGTTTGCTAGTATTTCATTCAGAAGTAGGCTTTTCCCAGTGTAGCTCCATGTAAAACTGTTCCACGTTTCTGGTCCAGTGTTGCATAGATACAGGTCCAGTCTTGTGAGGTACTAAGCCCATACATATAGTGGAGTGAAGTCTGCTTGCATCTACAGGTCTAAATTCAATGTGCATTTTACCTGAGGAAAAACTATTATTTTTTATTTTACTTGTCTTAATAAAAATTCTTTGAAGTGCTAATTGTCCTTCTGCTGCCACTTGTTGGTATTTGCAGAATGTACTGCTTTGTGATATTTCTATCTTATCTGTTTACTATTTTCTAGTGAGTGGCTTGCTATGAGCAATTCATTCCTTCATTTGCTCTTTTACCTCCTTGTAACAACATTTGAGTTCAGGGTGGAAACTTCCACTTCTCTGCTGGAAGAGATCAGACAGTTGACAGAATTTCTGCCAAGGTATACAGAATTTCTACACGGGCTTTTTCTACCTACTTGGCTATCTGTAGCCCGCTTAGTCCTCTTATACTTTGGTCAAGATACGATCAGTACTTTCAGAAATGTTGCTTTTTTTTAGATTTGCTGTTGAAGCCAGGTTTCAACCCCCTCCCCCACAATTCTGTTAGGTGAGCTACATGCCAGAGTGCAGCATATTTTAGCAACTGTCCTTTATGCACTTCATTAAGTTTAAATGTAACAAGCATCTCAGTGTTCTCCATAATGAAAGGATTCTTTGAGTGTTAAATAGTCCTTTGGTTGTTTTTAATCAAGCTTAATATGTGTGAAATTTGTGGGAACGACAGTCCCATAGACTAACAGCAACAACAGGTACAGCCGGAAATCCCAACCTGCATAACATATCCATAACATATCACCACTTTGCTTACCCCTTGGCCTACTCAGAAGACCTTGTTGATCAATTTTGCTCTCATGAACATTCAATTGGAGTACTCCCCATTGTCTTCCAGCAATGATATCCACAGGTGGCTTTTTGACATTGGAACTTAAGGAGAAGATGTAAATACCACTTGGTTTCCTTACGCAATTTAATTCACTGTGGAACCCTGTCTGTGCTTTCACAGCTGGCAAAATGGGCAAGACCTTTTCACAGCTGGACAGTGCCATGTGAGCCATCTGTGAGTATTCTGGGGGCCTAACTTGCCAGTTAGATAATCAGATTTTAGCAAAAATCTCCCAGCTAGGGTTATCTTGAAGCAAAGACACAGAGCAAGTGCGACAGGTTTATAGGTTGCTTTCAACTTCACTTAAAACAATAGGCTTGAGGTGTTATTTGCCTGTTCATTTCAAATGGTTGTTAACTAGATGGCCAGTGCTGATAAATGTCATCACACTATGTCCTTTTTACAGTATGTTCCAGATCAAAAACCTGGACTGAGCACATGTACCCTTCTTGTGTTGCCTGCTTACAGAGCAATTATGTCCTGGGCACAGTTTAGCCACTGCAGAGCCAGGCAAACCCATCTTAAGTTGCCTGTCCCAGGGGAACTTGTTTCAGGTTGATTTGGGAGCACTTAAAAAAACATGGTAAAGGTGAAGAAAAGGAGAGATGGGGAATCCTAGGAAACTCCAGCAGAGAGGAATACAGGCAGGAACATCCAGCAGTCTTTTCCTGTGACATGACCCAGGCTGAGTGTTCACCTCTCAAAGGGCTGCACTAAGCTGTGCACTAGAAAGAGCATTATACAATAAAGCAAGTTATATTTACAGTCTATTCAGTGCTGTAGCTCGTCTTATAAAACTGCCTGCAGACATAATGGGCTGACAAATATATTCCAAAGACCATGAAACAACGTAGCTTAAAATGAATGATGACTGCCATGTAAATCAAATGCAAAATCTATTTTAATGCTCTGAACTGTATTTCCCCTACTTTTTTTTTTCATTCTTTTTCATTTCATCTTCACTTTTTACTGTTTTCACACCTTGCCAGAGCAGTCTCCTAGATACAGGGACATCTTTGGTTGTTTACTCACTCAGTAGCAGTGAAACATTTTCATATAACTCCTTTCTTGGCGATATATATATGTATATTTTGTATAGAGTTTGTATATACATTTGAATGTAAGAGGAAGAAAAGGTATCACTTTTCCAGCCATAATTCAATAAGCAACTGAACATCAACAGCTTTTAAAACTTGAACTAAAATTTGCAAATTTCATTTTTTCTGGTCATGCCCTATCTCATCTGTCCCAGTGATCGCCACTCTTTCCCATCTGTGCTGTTCCCTGGACACCTACAGTCCTGTCAATTCCCTCTCTCACCAAACCGATGCTTTAGTAAAACTCGTGTTTTTTCCACACACCTGGCAAACTTTTCTTAGGTTTTAAAAACAGAAGTGGAAAAAAAACCCCATTCAGTAAGTTGTTTTCACTCCCAAGTTCCCTGAATGCAAGGAGTGGGAAATAGACACATTCTCAGAAAAAATGACACATCCTGAGGGACAAGGCCGGGACCCCTGAAATAGCTTTACATGCTGAGCAAGATGGATCTACTCATCCTTGTCTACTGCACTGTGAAAGAGAAGTTGAAGTGAATTTGTACTGTGCCAGTGCAAAAGCAAAGTGAAGCAGCCCCACATATTTTTTCCCTCTGATTTCCAACCCATTTGAGTAAAATCTACATCGAGCCTCACTAAGTCAGAGCCCTTTTCTTTTGTTCCTTAGCTCCAGCTCGAATGATCCCAGATTCCCCCAAATCTTCAAACACATCTCCTAACACTCCCTGGCCTTCACAGAAAAAGGAAAGCTGGCAACTTCAAGAGCAGCGGCCGCTCCTCCCAGCTCGGAGGCCGCTGCACATCCCGGCTTTGATGTGGCTGACCTCCCCAGAACTGGAGAGGGCTGCTGCTTCTCGGCTCGCATTGCCCCGGGGCGATGAATTATCCTGACAAGCGGCTCCTGACAGCCGACACCTCCCCGAAGGGCTCTGTCCTTCTGTGGGAACCGGCACTGCAGGGGGAGCTGGAATGCGTATCCCAGGCTGGAAGTGGGGCACTCGGTGCTTAATGAATGTTTCCATTTTGCTGAGGTACAACCACAGGCCCGAGGGCCTGAGCTGGAGTCTGAAAGATTGAAAGTGTTTCGATGTGAGGACTCAGCTGGTCTCGTGACAAAACAGAAGCCAATTGTGAAATCTGGAGACATTTCCAAATTTCCCCAGTTTCTCAATGGGCATTAAGATCAGTTCAATGTATAACTTCAACAGGAAGCCTCCATGGGTCATTGGTTTGTGACTCCCTTTACCTCTTCTTTTGTGACATCCTTCCCCTGCACATATCTTCCACTTTCCACTTTAAAGAAATAAGAATTTATGAAATTATTTTTCTTCTTTACCGAACTCTGTCCACAAAATATTTGCAGAAATGAAAAGTGTAAACAGACAGTGGTCATAGTTATTTATAAAATAACTTTGTATAATACCTATATTTTTGGCCTGGGGAATAAAAAAAATCAAATTGCATAACAAAAATCAAAGTTTGTTGTTTTTTTTTAAATTGACATGCTAAATCCACTTACATTCTGCCCCAGCTGCAAGCTTACACATGGACAACACGATAACACATTCAAAAGATCATTCAAAATATGTGGTTTAGGACTGGGCCAGTCTATGAATTAGGGTTTTAGGTAAAGAGCCTTTTATTTTTTTGTTCTGGTATATTATATTAGGAAACATGAACTGTAAGTAAGTCTGTATAGTGCAGGTGACTTGACAGATCAATCAATCCACCCCAGCCATAAAATCGTTCATCTAGAAAGAAAAGGAGAATAAGACATCACCAGTGTCCTGTATTATTTGGTTAAAAGCACAAGGTGTTCTTTAAAATTTGAGCACCAATATATAAAACCAAAATATCTCCTTATCTGTCAACATGGCCTGGGACCTGCTCCTTCTAGGCCCAAATTCCGTAGAAAGTCTTATCTTGAGCAGGTGAAGTAGAGCACAAGACTTGAGAGAAGAAATATTTTGGAGAGCCTTTGGGAACAGCCTATCTACAGCCAGGTGTACTGGGACTAATTCACCAACCTCAGACATTTTTTCATCAAGAATTGTAAAGAAACATTAAATAGAACATATGAAAATCTACTTCCTCAGTTTGAATAAATCAGCCTTATTTGGCAGGTTTATGCTGACTTACACCAGCTAAACTAGTAATGAGTTTTGGAATGCATTCTACACGGTACTCGTATAAATTAGGATATTTTACTAGATTTTTACCAATACTTTTTCCAGCAAACCGAAAAGGGCTTGGACTGTCCTTTTAAAACAATACAAATACTTCTACATGTCTCAACTTTGAGAATGTCCCCTTCTTCACTGTCGCTGATGGGTAGCAACTGATTGCAGCTGATACTTATCTGCTAGCCAGAGGATATAAATGTGCTAATCTTACTTCCAATATAAACAACAGCTGGGGCAACTTTTTGCAATGTAAATGGTTTGTTGGGTGCATTTTATGACACAGCTTGTGTCATGACAAGCACTGGTCATTGTTTGCTTTTCTTTAAAATTAAGTCAAAGTATTTCACAGCATTGTTTGACCCCAAAATAAATTAAGTCCGTTTGTGTATGGTCTAGGTGCAGTTGTGCACGTAGGTATTTGTACTCAGTTTTTGAAAAGGGATGCAGTTTTCAAGAATTCAGAAGACCTGAACTGCATGTAAGGACTTACAGGGTTTTCTCAACAATGAAGAGGACTAAATACACAGAGAAGAAATATGTAGGGCTTTTGTTTTTTTTCCCCCCGGTTACTGAGACATCCACTAACACTGGATTTTTGGGCAATTGTTCATGTAAAGAAAAGATGGACATTTACCCTGGTTGGTTACTGTTTGCTTAAAAATTGCACTTTATTTTCTTCATATGAATTTGAGACCTATAAAGCTGCCCAAAACAACCCCAAACCCTGCAAGTCAGAAAAACTGGATTTGAGTCTTTCTGTTTGTTTATCCAGAGTAATTTTAAGAGACATTTAAAAACTGCTATTAACTGAAGTGAACTTCACGTTTCCAGTCACTGAGCTCACTGTGAGATGAAAGGATCCTCCTGGCCATTGCTCAGCACTTTCCTTTTGCACTGCCCTGTCCCACCATGGAGGTTATTAAATTTTACAAGCGCTGCTCACATCCTCTCTTTGATGGATGGTGCTAAGCTTGTACTTAGATTATAGGATTTCCTAGCAAGGCCGTTTTGTTATTGAGAGGGAGGAAATTTTAACACAAGGTGATTTTTCATATCAGCCCCTCCATTCTCCCCATAAAAATTTGCATGGGGAAACTGTTTCAAGGAGTTTCACACCACACCAACCTGAGGCCTTAATGGACAGTCATGGGTGTCACAAGCACAGAGTGCAGTAGTAGGTTTTGGACTAGTCCTCCCCTGCTTTTCCTGTCCGACTGCAAGTTACAAGAGGGCTTTGCCCTGGGGCTTCCAATGCTGCTCTCTTGCAGCTGGGACACAGGAAACCTGGAGTGATGCATGGGAACCCTGAAAGAGAATAGAGAGGAAAGGGGCAGAGAGAGGGGAAAGAAAGCACCCTTTTTCCTTTCTCAAATCATTGCCCTTTTTCAAAGTGAAAAAAAAAAAAAGAGAGAGAAGGTGGAGAGGGAGGCCAGAGGGAAAGAAATTTTCCTGCTACCTCGTTACTCTCCACTCACTGTAAACTCCCAGCTGTGGCCAGCCTAGCTCCCGCCCTTCTCGCCCCTCTGGCCTCTGCACTTAAATTTCTCACAAACTTCTTCCTAGCTGGAAATGTAAATCAAGACACATTCAGAACAAAACAAAACAGAACAGAACAAAACAAAACAAACAAACAACAACAACAATAACAACAACAAAAACCACACCCAAAAAAAACCAAAAATAAACATGAGTAAGAATGCCCCATTCTCCTTTATGGATTATGTAAAACCAAATATAGCTGGTCTTCACCGTCTCTAACTTTCTGTGATTTCTAGCTGAAGTTTCATGACTCATGAACTTACTTTTCTATCTAAAAAACTTAGTGACTTTATTTTTTTTTTTCCTTAGTGGAAAAAAAAAGCTGACACCAGATGTTTCTTTAGACCCTTCCCGGTCCTGAGTGAGTAAACACCAGAGACAAACAGGCTGTTCTGTCATCTTGCTCCTCTCCAGAACACCAACAGTTTTAACACTTAGTTAAGAAAAAGAAATTTAAATGGCTACCAACTGCATTTCCAGCTAAAGATATGTAAGCCTTCACTCTTAAAATTCAATAGAAGTTTTTGCTCATGAATAATCTAACAGTTTGTGAGTGTGTGGTATGATGCACAGATACAATCAAGCTCTTGTGCTGTCTGAGCCCTTGGCTCAAATGAGTGTGTCTCCTGGCCCAGGAAAGCAACAGCCTTTTCTAACAGCAGCCTGTCAGTATTTTTAAACCTTCGCTCCTAAAATAACATGTCGATGTTTGCCTACCTGAATTTACAGGAAGACTGAATGAAAATTTGTGGGCACACCACTGTAAATTGATTTTGTCACCGTTTTTATGATGTCATCAGATTATTTATCCCGCTGTGCTGAGAAACTGAGAATTGCATTTCCCCCTGCAGCCCCCTCATCTCTGAAGACATTTTTGAACTTTTTTTTTTAACGCCTCTACAAGTGAGGGGTTGAAATAGTGGAGAGCAAACTATCCCTACTGAGGTGAAGGTGAACATGTTGGATTCATTTTGCCAGATGGCATTCAAGCTTGCCATGTTGCTTACAAGTATATTCCAAAGCGAACCTCAAAAACACCCACCACACAGACAATTTTAATTCCTTTCCTGTCAGTAACATCACTACATTTGTTTAGCAGCTAGGCATGGGATTGTGTCGCTAGGTAGTATTTTATCTTCTATTTATTTTATACCAAGACATTTGAGAGAGATGAAAGAGTAAACAAGCTCTCAGGTCCCAAGATACTTTTGCACTGAGACCACTACATCTGCAAATTACAGGTATTTTAAACTTTTTTTCAATTACACACACATAAAATATTAGATCACTGCATGGTTAACTAATATTATTTTAATATCATCTTTCATGTAGAAAAATGTTACTTCTACCTCAGTCTGCTTAACAAGTAATTAAAAGAACAAATCTTGGGTGTAGGTGTTTTCTCAGCTTACCAAAATAATTTAAAATTAAGTTTCACTCTATCCTCTTTCAGCAGTCAGAAGATAGATCTATGTATCTTTTGGGATCTACTCATCCTTTCAAAAATAGATGCCTACTTTCACCTGGACACAGGTAGGGTTTTTTCCACTAGGATCCTGGTGTGCCCCAGGGCAAGACCTAATCGTGTAAGCCATTGTTTTCACTATAGGCAGTAAAACACATTTATGCGTATGTGCATTTTGCAGCAGGAATTGTACCTGATCGTTTGCATCACAATTCCTGGAGCAGCTATTCTGCACAACCCCAGGGGTTTGGGGTGCAGCACTGGGATGGCTGGAATGTGTTTGTGGATGGTGTGGAGGGATTTCAGACTGCAAAAGCTGTCTGATACAGGTCTGGGGGACATCTGGGAGTGAGGAAAGTACAGTCTCCTACTGTCAGTGGGAAGCAGACCCTGGAGCAAACCCTCTGTAGCTGGGTTATGTCTCAAGGGAAGCCAGTTGCTTCATGCTGGGAAAGGTCCTGAGTGAGAACTAATGCACAAAAACTGTGGGTGATCTGGGGAGGGAGAGATGGGACAAGGGAGGGAGCAGGGTCACTAAAACAGCCAAGAAGTCTGTCTGGAAACTGCTGTTTCAGTAGTCCCAAGGTCTTCAACTTAATATAAAATATGATTTCTCCTTTGGTTCCCAGAAGTCTATGCAATGCAGCCCTTCCTGTGGAAACCATGTGCCTGAGTTTGTATTTAAATAACTTGCAGACCTGAGGGGCAGCCATGGGGAGAAGGACACCTTCTTGGAAATGATATTTGTGAAACATTAAGATACAACATGGTAATTTTTGGGGAGCTGCATGAGAGCTGGGGTTTTGTGGCAGGGTGTCAAAAGTTGTTCCTTGTATTGTTTTGGTTTCCTCTGAGCTTGCAGAGTAGTCCCACTTCCTTCAGTATTTCAGCCATCCAGATGGATCAGGGTGACAAATGGCGAGAAATTGCTCCTTTATTTAGCTACATATGGAAAACATGCTTTGAAAAATATATTCACTTCTCTTTTTAAAGGTGAATGTGGAGATTTTCTAATCTTAGACGTATTTTTGGGTCTTTAGTGCAGTTTCACAGTACAGATTTATGTCTTGATTCTTGTATTAGTTTTGCAGTCAGGAAAAAAATGTTTTATATTTGCTTGTTTCACATTTCTGCACCATTAATTCATGGCAAGATGAAATTTTAAGACATAAAATGACTTTTTTGTTATCCTCTCCCAGGTAGGACTTTATGACAATGGCAGATTGAGAAGTGAAGACTAATTCCTGTCCACTTAGATAGAATTAGATCCATTTATGCTTCAACTTACACATCCAGACCACATTACTGCAGCTGGCACTGAATCACCTGTTGTTCCTACTTTACTGCTGAAGGAAGCAGGGTCAGACAGACTGGAAAACCCCAGTCTGAAACGGCCTTTTAACTTTTGAGGGATGACAGCATTTATATGGATGATCTGGATGTGGCCTACATCTCTGATA
This sequence comes from Picathartes gymnocephalus, assembly GCA_013390045.1. Taxonomy (NCBI): domain Eukaryota; kingdom Metazoa; phylum Chordata; class Aves; order Passeriformes; family Picathartidae; genus Picathartes; species Picathartes gymnocephalus. The sequence goes on from WEKY01016195.1 coordinate 99,135, forward strand.
ATATAATTACTCTCTAAATCGAGAGCCATTAAACACTATTTAACTTTGGATAGAGATGCAAATTCTTTGAATATTAGTTTCCTGAGTGTTTAGAAAGAGCATATTAGCACTTAAGAACATTATTTGATGTTGTAAAAATGTATGGCAACCCAGTTCATAAGCAACATGAATAAGGATAAATGAATGAGGAGATATTTTTGTTCTACTCACCAAAACACTGTGAGTCAGATGCAAGCCATTCACTTTCTCCAGTATCCAACAAAATATCCATGCAGTGAGCAATTTCACACAATATGAGTAATGTGCTTCTGCTGTATTGTATCACTGCATACTAGCAAAAGAAAAAAAAAAGTGTCAAAATGTTGATTTCTTTATTAACCCAAATTCTGGGATGAGTTTCAGAGCACCAGAGAAATGGCAGTACTCTCTCATGAAGTGTAAACAAGGTGGATGTGTTGTCCAGGCATAGCTGCTCTGGAAACTAATACTGTTGCTTCATTCTTTGTCATTTCATGGGGTGCTGGTTCTTACTATGCGGCGAGAGGGAGTTTTCTTCTTGTTGAAGGCTGCAAGGTCTTTTTGAGCACTCTTGGATGTCCACCCTAGCATGCAGCACAATGTCACATGCAATTAGTGCATCTATGCAAAACATGGCCACAAGCCATAAAGAAGTGGTGGGAATACTCATCCATGGGCTGCAGGAACCCTATTTTGCATGCACAAACCTTATGAGCTGAGGATAGTCTAACGCATTTTGTGAAGTCTTCTATAATGAAACAGGGTGTTTTAGGAAGTAAATACATTGAAGAGCATTCAGGATAAAATTACTTGCCTCTGGCATTATCAGTCTTAATGTTGGTAGTTTCTAGAGAAGATTTAGTTTAAATATACAAAATAAGAGACTATAAATCCACTTTTTGATGTTTATATGTTTTCTTTGTGAGATTGATAAAGTCTATTTCTTGCTTCATCTTATCTTCTCTCAGTTACTCTTAATTTTCCAGATGTAGTTGACACTCAGTTATTTCAAACACTTCAGATTCCTGTTACGAAGACATTACCTTACAGAATTCTTAACTGCAGAGCTGTCTGTATTTAACTAATTTCAAGGTTTCAGATTTAGGGGGTTATGAGAAGTATGGTCCACACATGCAATATCTTCCTTCAGGATGTCTGAGGTTATGTTAATTAATCAAGCATCCAGGAGAGGAAACATTAATCATTTGTCTCTGTACATTGCTGGGATTATTCCAAAACCTCCTTCCTTTTCTCTGTCAATATAAACACAATAAAGAGAGAAGAGGAAAGTTTAACATATGGTCAGAGATAGAGATCATGTCCTTTTCTCCAGAAGCATACATCAAAGATTCGCAGAGATTGTGCTGATTCATCAGCGGCGCACTTAGGCCAATATAGGGCCAAAGATGTGAGTTAGTCACAAGCAATGTGACTTTAGACTTCCATAAACAATTTTTACAGATGATACAATGAATTTGTGTTTTCCTTGCTCTGCTCCTCCATTCAATAATCTGCTATACTCCCTTTATATAATTTCCTTTCCCCCTTATCTCCAAGACGATAGAAAGAGTCATGGATGTAAAAACCTGAAAATCTCCATTCTTGAGAAGAATCCAGGAATCAAACTCAAAAAGCCATATCATGAACCAGGATGCAAGCAAATATTTTGTCAAATCAGTGTCCTTAGGGTTCATGTTCATGGTGTTGATAACATGAGTGAGCTGATAACATTACAATGTTCTTGAGGCACATTGTCTGTTCATGTCAGACACAGATGAAGTTCTCCAGAAGAAACACAGCTAGCTAAGAGTAAGATTGGCAGTTCATAGAAAGATCAAGCTGAATGCCATCTGCATGGAGAATTTTTCATCTAAATTTAACAGTCATATTCTGTTCTCAGCTACATGAGAGAAGCCCAGGTTACTACAGCTAAACCAATGGAGCTGCTCAAAATTCTAAAGGTGTAGATGTACTTCCAGAAAAGTGCTAGGAGCCTTGTTATTAATTTCCTTTTATTCTCTTGATATGCTTAATTTCCAAGTAATTCTTCCTATTTCTCCTTTTCAAACTATAGGCAGTAATCCAGGTTTTCCATGTTTGAGGGAATTTACAATACCACAAGAATCTAAGCCATCTAATCTTCTTTTCTTAAATCTGTGAGTTTGTTTTCTACTACACTGTTATGAAGAGTTAAGGTATCCTGAAATTATCTCAGTGTCTAGAATTGCATGGTCTTAGTTCATCATAGGTCAAAAACATCAGTCAAAGTCACAGTGGAGACATGCAATGTATCACAGTTCTACAGCTTTCTTACATTAATCTTCTTTCCCAGAAATGCAAAGAAAGGAGGGTAACAGAAACTTGGGGACAAAAGATTTTCTCCTGCTCTCTGTGGAACTACAACTAATTGGAAGAATAAATATTGGATAATTAAAAGAAACAACAGGCTCTGAAGGGAAAACGTCCTTATGATCAAAAGGCTGCACCATACCCTAAGCTAAAGAGTTTTTCTATTTATACTGTTTTAAGTTTAGCTACTTGGATTTGCTTTTGTAAAAAAAATGCTCCATGTCCCTGAAGGATAAAACCGTGTGGGAAAAGAGCAAATGGCTGAGATTTTTGTCCTGCTCTGGAATTGCTGGACCCTTGTGCAAGAGAGTGAAGCTTTCCTCAAGCATGTTCCATAATCACTGAGCCATTCTCTTGGTTTCAGTTGTTCCCTGAGGCATCCAGTCCACATCAGCAGTCAGTTGCAAATGAAAAAAGGTGATTCCATTAGTCAAGACCCCAAATCCACACTGAAGCAGCAGCATGCCAAAGTGCACAGTTGCTAGAAAATGTATGCATTGTTCCAGTATTGCTTCAGAAAAATGCAGTGGAACCCATTACCTTTCCTTCCCACAAAATAAACTCTTTTGAAAAATAGGAAACAAACACATGGCTTTAAATGGAACTGCTGATTTTGATGTTTCTTAAAAGGAACACTGGAAACAACATGGATTTTTCCTCATTTGAACTGCAGGAGAAAGGAAGGGTTTAAAATCTCCCATAAGAAATTTGGAGCTTTTAAAATAAAATAAAAATCTCCATTTAAATTTTTTGTGTTGGTGAATTCTTTTCAGTATGACATACAGACAGAGAGGACTTTTTAGTTAGTATTGTTTTGGAACAAAAAAAATAGCCATTTTTAAAATAAATATTTTTTGAAATAGTTCCACTTTTGCATAAATCTCTGTCCTTTCTCATCCTGTTTTACAGAGTTCCCTTTCTGTGCAGATCCTGGCAGAAGTCAGCCTGCTAATTCCCAATGACTTGAATTAGCTGCATGATGGTTTTTACAGATCTGCTAAAACATTTGACTCCATTAATTGGCCAATAATATATTTACATTTACAAATGGCTGGCTTAGAAAATTCCCAAGGAATAACCTATGCATTGAAATAATTTTTGCAATAGATCCAGCCTCTTTTACTTCAGTTTTGGGAAGCTTCATGTAAAGGCAGTGCCTGCATTCATGTGCCTGCATGCTTAGATGCAGGGGACCAAACCAACAAATTCTTTCAGTGAGCAGGACGCAGAATTGAAATGTCCAAGTGTAAACCTACAATCCACAAAAACTTGCCTAACCCTGCAGGAGATAAAAAGATCCACAAGAGAGTGATCATTTCCCCTGTGAAGTTCACTAGGTGCTTCAAGTGCTTGACAGCCTGGTTTGCTGGTATCCCTCCAGAGCTGAACATTTTGGTACCTTTCTTATGACTGCAGTCCTTTGAGACTTGCAAACTGGCCAGTCCGACACTCATGTCCCCAGAGGCCCAGTCCAGCCAGTGTTTCCTGGAAAAGCTGGTTGTGTATTGACAGCACTCACTTGTGCACAAAGCACAGCCGGCCTTGCATGAATCCTGCATCTGGAAAGGAAGCAGAACTGTTGCTTTTATCTAACAATTTAGAGGTTTAAAGGATTTCTCAGAAAGCTGAAGCTCAAGGTGTTACTCCTCCTCAGTCAAAGGCAGTTCCAGCTCAGCTCTGCAAGCTCCCCCAGGAGCACTGGGAGGGAACATCCTCCTCTCAGTATGTCAGAACTGGTGTGGCTGAAGAACACTGAGTCAAATGGGCAGGAATAGAGTAAACCACAAATGGGTCATGTTGTCCTTGTGTCTGGGAAGCACAGACTTCAGACTGCACAACACAATAAACATCTCAAAGAATGTTAATATTTTTAGGCTAGAACCCCAGTGAAGGAAGTTACCCTGAACGCCTAACTACTGTCCTTCTGCTGTCTCAGCTGCTGATCAACATCCTTCATTTTAGACAGAACATTTCAGGTAAGCACTTCTCATTTTGCGGGACACTTGCTAGAATTTCAGTTAGCAAATTAAAAACAAATTCTTGGAAATAACTTTTCTCATGAGCTCTAAGGACTTCACTGATGACTTCTAAATCACTAATTGTACTTGCAAATTAATTTCCTCCCACTACAATGGAAAGAGATTAGTTATTAAAATTTGGCATATTAATATAAATTATGTCTGTGGTGCTTTCTAAAGTAAATTGAATATACTTTTGATGTTGTATGTAGAGTTGGGAGAGTGTTTCAACCTGCCCATTTCTCTAATAGACTGAGAAAGACATTAAAATATCTGTATGGTCATGAAGCTAAGGGCACAGTGACAGGCACTAGGGGAGATTCTATAAAAACTGAGGTTTCTGATCTACATCTCTTCTTAATCAATGGAAGAATCATGTAAAAGCCAATCAGACTTTTTAAATTAACTAAACCGCATTTGTATGAAGACTTTTAAGAGTTTTTTTCAGTTCAGATAATTTTGCAAGTTAATTTAGTAAAATCATAGAATTGTTTAAATTGGAGAAGTCTCTTAATATTGTCAAGTCCAACCCTTAACCCAGCTCTGACTAATCCACCACTAAACCATGTCCCTAAGTGCCACAACGACATGTCTTTTAAACACCTCCAAGGATGGTGACTCCACCACTTCCCTGGGCATCCTGTTCAAAGCTTGACAGCCCTTTACGTGAACAATCTTTTCCTAATATCCAATCTAAACCTCCTGTGGTGTAACTTCAGGCTGTTCCTTCCTGTCTTATCACTGACCTGGCAGAAGAGCCAGATACTCGCTCAGCTATGACCTCCTTTCAGTGAATTGTTGAGAGTGATAAGATGCTCCTGGAGCCTCCTTTTCTCCAGGCTGAGCTCTCCCAGCTCCCTCAGCTGCTCCTCACAGGACTTGTGCTCCCAACCCTTCACCAGTTCCATTGCTCTCCTTTGTGGATACCTTTGCAATTTCAGAAATCTTTTGCTATTTTCTACCTATCTGTTTCAGTTAAATAACTACCTTCACTAGAAGAAGCATCTTTTCTATGAGATTTCATTCTGTATCCAGAAATAGTTAGAGCAGTGCTTTTTCTCACAAAAAAATATATTTTTACTTCACAGGGAAATATGTTTGTGCTAATGATGACTTATGAGGTAAAAAATTACTCGAAAATACCTAAGGACCTTACTACATGTAGGAATTCTTTGAAGGAGGAAGTTCATAAACCATTCTCCCATATTATATAACTATAATACATCTATATGTGTGGATTTAATTAGCAAGTATGTAAAACATACATTGAGTGCTGTAGTACTTAGTCCTACAACACTCAGCCTGAAAAGCTATTTTTAAATTTAATACTTAGAAAGTGTATAATCTGGATTTCAATCTCTAAAGTATAATTTATACATGGAAGTCACAGATAATCTGTGGAAAAAATTAGCAATATTCAGAAACTGAATAATCTTGTAGCAGATCCAATATTTGAATTAAACTTTTCATTGAAACTAGAAGACGTTAACTATGCATTTGATAAAAACTTAAATCATATTTTCCAGAGAAGGAAACAGAGGGAAAATAAACATATGGAGGTCAGTCTGGGTGTGACGTCCATTACCACAATCTAAGTACCATTAGTCATTTCAGTGTATATTTCTTTTTACTTCTAGCATGTTGACACTGAGTGCTTGTGTACATTGTGGGAAAGGAAAGAGAAGAGAAAAAGGAAGAGGAAAGGGATATGGGAAGGAAAGAGGAAAGGGAAGGAAAGAGGAAAGGGAAGGAAAAGGAAGAGGAGGGGAAGGACCGCGGGAATACACACTCTCTGGGAAGATGGCAAGATGGATGAACAGGATACAGCATGCAAATAAACTTCTCACAGTTCACGGGCCCTCAGAGGCACAGTTCTTAACTGTGCAGGTGTTCTGACTCCTTATTAGTTGCTCTCAGGGATCCTGAGCTTATACAACATTGTTGGCTACTTTTGAAATGTGATCTTTGTAGTGCTAATGTGATAATTAAGTGATGGCCATCTCTAATTCCCTGCCTTCCCCCCTTTTCCCATAGAAAGGTGGAGACCATTCCCAATCTGGGCAGAGAAATGATGGCTTCACTGAAAAATTTTAGAAGTATCCATGAAGAGAAGGTATCTGCTTTGCAGGACAGCTCAGAGAAATCTCTCAAAGGACAAGAAAAATGGCAGAAAGCACAGTGATGTGGCAGTGATGCTGTCACTGAAATGGGTGATGATATGGGAAAGAGCAGTCACCTGAATCATCTCATGGTTGCACAAACTGTGACAAAAAGAACCGTGGGAGCATTTCAATAACCTTGTCAAGGTGCATGTGTGCACCCCTGACTCTAAATCTTTCAAGAAAAAATAAAAAATATCTTTAAATTATGTTCCACAGAAACATCAGGATTCTACAGACTGAACTTTGTCACCCTAGTGTGATAGTCCTGGGCCTGGTCAGCACATCCAGAGATGAGTCAGAGGACTCCTGGAAAGAAAGTCCTGCCATTTCTCCTGGTTTGGTCCAATTCATGGGCAGGAGGACACAGCCATGGGACTTAATATTGGCACAAGCCACCCTAGGCAACCCCTTGTTCCTCACTTCAGTTTCAAATGAGAGAGTGCACTTGGCACATGGAGACTGATCACAACACTCATGTGAAATAATGCTTTTGACTTTGACCTTCCTTCTGCTGAATTTGCTTTACCCATCTGTTGTGCTTTATCATTGAGCTACAACAAGAACCTTTTGTAGCAGAACACCATCTTCTTCCCGCACCTTTGTGCAGCACTAAGCAACTGTAATATTTATAAAAACAGATTTCAGGTGGCCTAAGCACTCTTTTGGTTTTCATAAAAGGGGTAATTATACAACTTGTGTAGAGTCAAAGCTTGGAAACAACTAAAGTCACTGCCCAAGGCAAGTGGGCCAATTGTGCCAAAGCTGGAGTATGAACAGTGTATTAACTGTGTTTCCCTATAAGAAAGCATCAGAGTATAAAGTATGGGTTTTCAGGGATCACAGAGCCATGAGAAGCAGTTGCAGGAGGCAGCCTGGCCAACAGGATAGGCAGAGATTTTCTTCTGCCTTCTCATTGGAAGTAAACCAGATGACAGCAAAGATGATGCCTTGTTCATGATACCAAAGTTTCCTCCAAAAGAGGAAGAAAACCCCAAAATAGCCCTGAAAGTTCCTGAAATTTCCTGTAATATATTCATGACACAAGGGCTGCAAAGGCTCTGAGAGGGTCTATAAGAGTTAATGGATTAAGTTTTAAGTGGTTTGAAGTCTTGCACTAATGCACGGAGGGAAGCTCAGAACACTTGCTCTGCATGTATTTGCAATTCCCTAAATAAAGACCACAGTGCCAGGTCTTGAATTTCACACATTAATCCACAGGGACCTGCAACCCAGACAGATGGCTCTGAGGCAGCAAGGCAAATAGTTCTTTGCTGTTTTTCAACTCTATTTGATTAGGTGGATTTCCACAGTATGAGCAACCTTACAGCGAAAGGACAGCCACCTCTTTAGAAAATGGCTACAAGCAAAACTTAGTTACACTCTGTTAGAAAAAAGGTAGTGTCTGTCTGCAACCACCAAAAGGACTAAATCTGGGCTGATTTGGATTCTGTTTCCCACAGTGAAAGAGTGGGAAAATTATCTTCCCTTGCTCTTGGGATAGAAATGGTATTGGATGAATCAGCCTGTTACAAGAACCTTTTGGACAGAATACAGGAAAATCTTCATATGATTTGAATTTGGTTAACTCACAAGCGTTATTATTTTACACTGTTGGCAAACATAGTATCATTAATAATAGGATCTGCCAAATGCTACTACTTCATGGGGCCTATGACAATTGAATCCATGCCTCAGTATCTTAGAGAATCACACACCTGTTAACAGGACTCATCCTGCCCAGCAGCATAGACCTTGCCCATGGGTGCAGCATGTCTTCAGCTTCCACAAGAGCCAGGCCAATGTAGGGCTCTCAACACTTTGCAGGACTGATTTTTATATTTCTGTCCTTTGCAGCAGACCCCTGGGGTATTGAAAAGAGCCAATAAACAAAACAAAACAATACAAAAGCCAACAAGCAAAAAAGACCAGCATTTGCTGAAAATGCTGACCGACATTTACACTGATTCTGTTAATGTGCCCCTGAAATTTCCTGCATGTCCTGCTGTGTAAATGCAAAAAAGGAAAAGAAAGAAAAAGCTTTATTTCTCCAAATATTAGGGAATATTTTCTTTGGCTTTACTCTATATATATCATCATTCCTCATATCCTACATTTCAGAGCAGGGTTTGAAAAGGACTTGCCTGGGGAATATTTCACTTACTTTGAAATTTGAGTTTTTATCACACAGAATTATTTAGGTTGGAAAAATCCTCTAAGATCATTGAGTCCAACCATTAATATAATACTGCCTAGATCCTAAGGACCAGGTGAATTTAGCAGGGTGTTTCCATTCTCTCTGTGAACATGGTATGCAACATTACTTACTGATCATTACCTGCTGCCAGCATCCTTGTTCTTATCTACTGAGTCTGTACAAGAGAATCATGTTAAATTGTTTTTCCTAGGCTGTGGCAGGCTTTGGGGTTATGACAGAGTAGCTTGAATTTCAAACTATGGATTGAAATCAGAGTATCAGACAGGGCTGAGAGCTTCTGGGCTCAGTAAGCTGGGATCCACCCCAGCTGCAGGCCCTCTCCTCCATCAAGGGATTGGATGTTCAGATCCCATCTGTGGGCAGCAACTGAAGTCATTCCAGCACTTAACTTGGAAAACCATCTCATTACCATGCAGCTTGTGCCATGCATGCTGCTGCTGTCATAAGCCTTATTTTAAATTTGTCATTCTTGGCGATCAGCAAAAGAACAGAAATATGGCACGCAGAGCAGAATAAACTCTGTACTCCAAGTTCTGGGCAAAGCTGCTCTAGTAGGTTAAAAAAATATAAGTACCATAGGCAGTCAAATCAAAAGCTTGTCTAGCCAAGTATCCTGTCTCTGACAGTGATTATTAGCAGATACTGAAACAAAAGTATGAAAATTAGGGTATATAGAGTCCTTTTACTGCCTTCCAGCCTCTAAAAATCAACAGTGTAGAGATTTCCTGAGACTGAAATTACATCCAGAGCATAGTATCTAATAGTCAACAAAGCAGTCATCTTCCATTAATGTGTCAAACCCTTTTGGCATTTATTTATTTATTTAATTTATTTTGCCACAATGTAACTACAAGCCACACAAAATATTTTCCTTTTTTGCCCATTTTTAGCTGTGCCTTACAATTCTATTGGGTGCCCCCAAAGATTTTAGGTTCTGAGAAACTGTGAGCGATCAGTCTGATCAGTTTCTGGGTTTTTTCCCTGCACCAGGCAAAGTTTATGGAACTGTGCTCTATTCTGCCTCCATTATCACTTTTCCAAACTGAGAAACCCTATGATTTAGCAGAATAGATACGTGCCAAAAAGGAAAAGAGACTTGTGGTAGGACCAGTTGTGGAGGAGTTTCTAGAGACAGGACTTGCTGCAGACATCTTCTCACACACACTGTAGATCTGTGAAGCTGAAGAACAAATACTGTGTCCTGACAGCAAGGAAGCATCAGGCTCAAGTGTCAGAGTAAGAAAAACCAAGGACTGGTTTCCCTGCTCTGCAACTCTGACATTTCCCCCCACTAAGATATGAAGGTGGATGGCAATTTTCACCTAAGGGCGGCATGAGAACCCATCAGCCGCCAGGCAATAAGGAAAGAAAGGAGATGTCACTGTCTTCTCTGATGTATGTGACTGCCTGTGTTGAAGGTCTTAAGGAAGCTGGGCAGCTGAGAGGCTGAGGACAGGAGGGAATTTTCTGTGTGATTTCACAGGGAAGTCTTAAAACCCAGTTGACCAGGAATATCAGGTTGATGATACCTTTTATGAGCAAAGAGGACATTGATCCTAAACACAGTATTTAGTGTTAGGATGGGGTGAAGATTTGAATTGCTGGGCAGGAAAGGAAGTAGATCATAGGTTGTGCACAAATTTGGAGAAGGGGCTGAAAAAATTGTTTTGACAAAATGGAAGTAAAAATTCACCTTGGTCTGATAGTAAGGCACAGAGAAAGTAGAGGATGAGTCTCTCAAAAGAGAGTTCACAACTCTTTAAAAAATGAGAAGGAAAATAGAAAATACCAAGTTTCATAGAGAAAGTCCAGGAAACTCTGGACTTTCAGTCCATGGCTGAAATTTCATGGTGCTACAGCCAGAGCAAAAGACAACAGGGAAAGGAGGGATGTAGAAAGCTCCTGCATGCAAGCTGGGAGTTGTTCCCAGGAATAATAGTAATAATATGAGCACAGCCTGTCCCAAAGCAGAGAAAGGGTAGGAAATCAAGCAAGAGATCAGCTTTCCTGACTCTTACCTTTACTGACTTTAACAAATTTTATTACTGTTATAGATAAAAATTAATCTTTATAGGAAAGCCTCTTTTCCCTCCTCTTATCAGTTCAGGTCTGGTTCTGAGTCATAAACTCATATCATAAACTTGCAACTTCAGCTTCAGTCCCTTTCACAAAGATCTATGTTATAATATAGGCCTGTAAGGTCATTAAACCCGAGTGTATATGGAGGAGATAAACAGCAACAAGCACACTGCCAGAAATAAAAGCCTGTACAGATATGTATAATGTTGTTCTGACTGCAGAAAAGTAAGGTGCAAAAGGAAAAGATGTCCAAGTGTAATTATTTAACACCTTGAATACAAGATGAATGATGGGTCTTTTTCACCTCATGGATAGGACAGGCCATGGGAGGGATCATGCCAGTTACATGTGCACGTGAAAAATCCAAGGAAACAAATAAGCCACAGTCTGAGGCAGCCTCCCTGGTGCCCCTTCCCGCTGCTGTCAGAGCTGCCTCCAGAACGAGCAGAGCGTAACACCCCAGGTCAGCTGGCTGGGAACAGCCTGTTCTACAGTGTCTCACTACAAACCCTGCCTGCATGACAATCCATCATTGAGGATTTTCTGACTGTTCATGGAAACATCTCCCTCACTCACAGATTTCAAACAAAAACCCTCATCACTGTGAACTGGTGGCCAGAGCACATGTTTTCATTAATCAAGATGTTAATCACGGAATGACCAAGAGCTCTGCCAGACAAATAAACACCCTCAAGACATCCAGGACTAGTAAACTTTGCCCTTTGTATGACTGCTTTTTCCGTGATTCTTTGTCTAATTGGGTTCAACAGTAAGCCTCCCTGTGATAACTTGCATCATTGGTTTTTTTTACATAGAAAATAGTGCCTAGAGAGGCTGCTTGCCATAACTTTAGGATATTGCCTGCTAAGAATTGAGTTCTTAATTTGACAAAAAACAATAGATGATACCCTAATCTGGAAGTAGCATTACAAAAGGAACTGCAGCCTCACGACCTTTAGCCCTGAATCCTGTAAGTTTGAGCAGGATGTCTTGTTAACAGAAGGACAGTGAAAGCTGCTTTCTCAGTCATAAGTTTTCTCACTGCTCCTCTGCCCTGCTCCTAGCCTGTGAGCTAATCCCTATTAAAAAAAACCCCAAACTACCTCCTTCATTCAGTAATTGGAAATGGTTTAAATAAAAGTCCCAGTTGGTCATTCCTCTTCTCAATGCTACTGCAGGTTGCCCTGCCCACCTCTGCATGAGCAATGAAGATCTGTACAACAATGCAAACAGTTTTGAGATACACTCTGTAAAACAATAAGGTTTGTAAAATACCTATTCTCCTGGTACGAGTAACTTGTGATCTGTATTTTTGATTTTTTGAAATAAATTTTTTACCATCTACCTCAGGGTCATGGTGCCTGAGACCATTGGATGCTGCCATGTAGTTAGCCATTGTATTTACAGAGGTTGTGGTCTCTTTCCTTTAGCCATTTTCTCTGCTGAAACCACCTTCCCTACAATTTTTGTACCAGAATATTTGACTCCACTTTGCAGTAGCAAGGAGAAGACAGAAGATCTAGTCTCTTCTCTTGTTATTGCCCTCTCTTTGGTATAGCTACTCTGTAAACATCTCTTGGCCTAGAGAGTTGCAGCTCTGATTTGCTCTCCTCTCCCTGATAAGCCCCAGGGAGAGGAGAGCAAGACTTGGTCAGCAGCTGCCTGAGCCAGCGTAGACATTGTGCTAGCTCCTGATCCCTGCCTTTATTAGAGTGGTGTGTCCAGTGAAGATACAGAAAGTATTTATAGGTAGTGGAAGGATCAGATGAAAACAATAATACTTATCTGACAGAAGAAAAAACAAAACAAAACAAAACATTTGGTTTCATTTTATTTTGTAAAGGAATTGAGATGTGGAAAGCACAAGAAGTCAGACAAGCCCCCAGAACAGCTCCCACCTCTGTCAGAAGAGTCTTCATGTGGATATTGACAGCTCAGGTAAGCGATCTAATTCCTGCCTAGAGCATCAGTGTCCTACAGGCATTTAAAAACATGTTGAAAAAATCTTCGGGTGTCCCGTTTGCTGTCTCCCACCTCTAAAGAGAGACCCTGAAGCTTAAGCCAGCTTTAGAGTTATCTTCTCTGTGTCCCCAGAGTTGCTTGTGAGCTGACTGCTTGTTCTCCCTTGTCTCATCCATTTTTACCCACCGTCTCACCCACAAATGTCAGCACTTCCTGCAGTTTCCAGAAGTTCTTATTTCTATGCTAAGAATTATTCCATATCTTGACCAGCATTACCCAGGATCAGATTTTCATGTATGTGACCTGCTTCAGAGCTGTATGAATGAACACTGCAAGTATTTGACTTAATGGAAGAAATACACAAACCTGCTCAGATAAGACTCACTCAGTGAGGTCTATGCTATTTTAAGTTCAAGATCTAAGTTCATGGCCAGCTGAATATGACTGGTGTCAGCAGAACTGTCCCTGATGAACCAGCCTCATCCTCTGCCAATCCTCCCATCCAGACATTTTCTTGCCAATGAGCAGAGGGTTTTATTGTAGAGCATCATTCCTCTAAGGTTTTTCACACATCTTCAAAACAAAATGCTGTCTTAGGAATTTATCTAAGCTGAATTTCACTCCTGTTGGGTCCTGAACCTCCCTCCACTACTGGAGGGAGACAAAAGTGGAATGTCCAAAGTTAATGTCATAGATTTGAAGAGCAGGCGTCCAACTCAGTTTTGTGGCCACCATGTGTTTGTGGGCTGCATGATTCAGATCTGATTGGCTCTGGTGTCTTTAGGCCACTGAGATGGGTTGGACAGGGCAGGATGCCATTATTCCCCAAGCAGGGCACGGGGCACACATAACAATGCATCACATCACTGACTTGTCCAAATACCTCCAGACCCAAGAGACAAAAAACTGGCCATGATGCCAATACAGTGCTATCAACTTCCAACTTCCAACTTTGTTGGCTCCCATATTTGGAAACCGGTTGAGCATGAAGTTATGACAAATTCCTGATTTAAGCTGTTGAAAATTAAGAAATGACAGAGTGGTTTTCTGAACTAACCACATTTGCCTGCTTTTGGTTTTTTCCCTTACAGTAAAATGAGAAGAAATGGTAGGCAATTCTTAATTTGACATGTTCCTCCTAACTTTGCAGTTCACTTCTATTAACTGTAGAACAGCTACAAAATAAGAAATTAACTAAGCAGGAGATGGTACTTTGCAGTTGGAAGTGATCAGATCACATTGATTAGGACAAGCAAGTCTAGTATCCAGCAAAGCACACACATTTTTCCTCTGCCTAATTTCTTGTGTCTGTTCACAAAGCCATTTGTTTCTAACTGCAGGCAATGCTCCCCACAAAATGTAGAATCAAACAAAAAAGTAAACATCACCTCAAGCTGTTACCAGAACAATTTACAATTTACTCATGTTCCTTTCTCAAATATCTTCCTTGTTTATTCCAGAGCTGTCTGGATGAAAAAAAAAAAAAATCTGTAGAAAGAAACATTTTTCAAAGGTTAGTTTAAACAGGTCAATAAATGAACAGGAAGGAAACGTAGGGTCTGCTTGTGCTCTCTGTTGCTGCATATAAAACCATTCTGAAATATTCAATTAACAGTTACAAACACATTTAGCAAACTTCACTCTCCATCACTGTCCATACTCTTCAGCTCTGCAATCCTGATTTAAGGCAGCACAAAAATCACCCCCGCAGAAGAGCCAAGACCTGTTGTCTCAATAATCCAAGGGAGTCGTCGCTTTAAATTGTGGTTTTAGAGGTGGACCTTCAGCTGAGACTGTCTCTATAGAGCTTCCTTCTGGTACCCTGACAAGTCTATCCTCTAGGATTGCTCACTTCATTTATCTGCCAGGAATATGATAAGAACAATAAATAATAAGGCTATTATTATAGTTTGCTGAAATAGCTTTTTATCATTTAAATTAAAAGCTTAACTTATAGTCACAAATGGCTTAAATATTTAGCCAAAGTAATACTTCAAAAATTACTCTTTTCTTAAACCCATGAAGTAATTCAGAAGATATTGTCTTTTGGGAACCAGAATAAATATTATGAAAGTCAAAAGATGTCAAATCTTCTAGGCAATGAAATAGCCTAAAATTAATTCTAGCAATGAATTTTGATACAATGATTTCTAACATGCCTCTTTGGAGTGATAAACAACCTGACTTCAAAACCAGCTCCAAAATCCAATATTCAATACATTTATGAGTAACCACATGGTGAAATGACAGCCAGTTTCTTTCAGTCATGGAGTATGCCTCAGCATAGCTGCTTGTGATAAACTTTCCAGTTCTTTCTTAGCAGGATTGCTGGAAATTCGCCAGTTACAGAAATCTCTGGCAGTTGTGAAGTGCAGCTGTGGCTATCTGCTTAATTTTCCATAAAATTAATTTGCATCAGGCAATCTCCAACATATACTGAATAAAACACACACAGGTACATATTTCGGAAGTACTATGGTGATCTCACCTGTACCATATAAATCATTTTCATACATTTTTATTGCCATGACAAATAACATAAGGCCAGTGATTACAGTTTTTAACTGCTTCAGAGTTCACATGAAACTTTTGACCATGTAGCCAAAAAGAGAAACAAAGAAAATGAATCTTATGTAATTTTTGTGCAGAGTCAAAGCCTGTAAGTCAAAATGGATAACTGGCATACAGCAACTCTTTTAGTGATATGAATCCAACTCACTCCATACACATAAATAAACTATAAATATATTTTAAAATTATTAATTCAGTGAAGTCTTTGAAGGTTGCAAATGTTCAAGGGAAAGGAAGAAATAGAAAAAAATTACTTTTTTTGTCAACTTCCAAATCTTCTGCCAATCTTTAGCTGGTAGTACGAGCATGAAATTAGCTACATAAGAAATTGGCCGCTTCCACCTGTACATTTATTTTAACTGATTTAAGCATTATTTCATATGTTTCTCTCTTTATTTGATCAAGCCTATACTTCAACCAGCATAGAGATTTAGTTAAAATTGCAATTTCTTCTGTGTCATACATATATCAGCAAAAACCCTAACACAAGCACAAACTGTATCAGCTTTAAAGTGTCTTTGCCAATACTGTCAGCTCTCTGTTCTCCAGACTAATGGGAGGCCGGAAATAGCTCCCCATACAAGGGATCTCTGTCTGGACCCTCCACTGGCTGGACATACATTGCATGGCCCCACAGCTGTGCTTCTGGGAGTTTTACCCACTGGGAGTCAAACTGCACGTGTGCACCCATCCTGCAACCAGGGCCAGCTGCTGCCCGCTCACAGCACTGCCCTGTCCCTGTGGTGCTGGAGTTGCACCTAGAAGTCCCACTGAACTCAAGCTCAAGCTGGCCCTGAGTATGGCTGCTCACATGCTTTTGCATCCATGATGTGGATCAGACCAATTAATTAAAAATATTGTTTACAAGAAGATGGTCTATTTACCTGGGGAACTGTTAGAACTTGCATATACGCAAGGAAGGCGTGCTGATGCAGCAGAGCAGTGTGAAGACTGCAGTAAATAATTTGAAGTCCTGAATACTGTCTTTGTTTATTTTGTCTGGTTATGTTTCATTGATCTGATTCACCTGTGAGTGTTTGATTCACCCTGTCTTCATATGTTAAGGCTTTGATCTAGTCTGTGCTGCTTGTCCTGCTCTGTCCATATATAAAAGGGTTTGAAAAAGTTTACCCTGAACTAAAGGTCACTCAACTATGACTACTGAGAAGAAGAGGGAATGCTAAATACTTGATAATTTGCTTTGGCTTCCCCTTTTACTGCTACTCAGCTGGTCTTTCTATTCATGTCAGCTATCTTTAGCTACAAATACAGAACAGTTGTTTTATACTGTATGACTTTTTTCAGACTTAGTGGATTATCTCAATTCATGACATCTGTTTTACAGGTAATGGTGCTCAAAGCAAGAGAAGCAGGATAGTTTGATGAAGTTGTGTTTCTGTCAAAATGTTCTTTGCAAAAAGGATGAGTATCTCTTATTCAAAAGAAATGTTTTGGTGACCTATGGTATCACAGAGGGAGTTCAAGGAAACTATTAATACATATTTTTAATAGACAGCAGCTTTCCAGGACCTGCATCTGTTCAAACATACCACTTAGTCTATAGAGATGGGCTAACACAGACCACTGTGCACCAGCAGAGGCTCGGAGTCCTCAGTGAGATGTGTCTACTGTATTTGTTATCCAATGTTAGCAGGTGAGTTATGATATCAGAAGTTCGAGAGCTGGAATCAGGAAGATTTCACTTTCTCACACATTTATATTCACTTCATATTAATAGGGGATTAATTCATTTGCCAAAAGAAAAGTGACACAAAAGTGTCACAGCCTTCTGCTGCTGCTCCAGAAAGATACATCTTGTATTGGGTCTGTCATCTTTATACTGGACACACTACAACATCTCACACAGCACTAGATGTTTAGGCAAAGGAAGTTGCACTTAGATAATAGCCTAGGTTCTACAGAAACCCAGAAATTCAACATTGAAATAACAAGTTCCTGAAGGAAAAAGGAGATCTAGGAATTGCAATACTGAGCATAGCAACACTCCAAATTTAGGCATCCCTCTGAGGATTTATTCTACTCAACTTTGGGAATGTAGCTGAACCATGTAGATTTCAAGGCCATTTGCTGCAAATTCTCCCTGCAGTGAATAGAAAGAGGCCAGACACCTTCAGAGATGACAAAAACCTTCCGTGTAGATGACCCATGCAGTCCCTCTGAACTGTACAGTCATCGTTTCTTACTGTAAATGCCACTGTCAAAGGAGTAAAATTAGGCATTATGGGCCTTGGGCCTGGTCATGCACTATGACTCCCAACCATGAGACAAGGACCTTGACTCCCTCTCATGGGGAAGGATGGTCTGTAGAAGCCAGCAAGCTGAGTGGAAACCTCTTTGAGCAAGGCAGGAGAAATTCAAGAGATGCAGAGGTAACTTGCATACTGCCATGGGAGCAGCACTCACAGCCTCATACTCTTCTCTGAAGTCAGACATTCGCCTAGAGGTCTAAGGAGGTTTCAGCTGTAGTTACCATCGCTTGTCTGGGGGTGCAAACAGCTGGTTATTTGCTCAAGTTTATCATGGCCTAAAAAAGTAAATACATGAAATATCTGGTGAAAGTTAGCACCCAGAGTCAAGTGGGTTGAGTAATTACAAGAGGAAGGACCTTGAGTGATCTACCAGGCCTTGCTTGAAGAGAAGAGTTGTTATTGCTGTGGTTTGTTTTCTTATGATAGGAAAAAACAAAACAAGGAGTCTCCAGAGAGGTAATCTATGAATTAATTTAGATATATACAAAGGGTCCATCCTTATAAAAATAACACCTTCTACATTGCAAGTTCATGTCAATTAATTTTCCTTATAGTGAAAAACTCACCAGCATTGAAATTTTAACTGATGAAAATGGACAGTGAAAAAATAATACATTATCAGTGACATTAGCCACCAAGGTGCCAGTATATCCATGGTGTCCCAAAAGGCCTTCTTTTACCCCTCTTCTGTAAGTACAGTACTGGTAGAGGTGAAATCTAGCATATTTCCTGTTTTTAGGTCAGGATTTGTGAATACAGTAGCTCTGACCAAGCTCAGACACCAACAGCATCTCCTTTCTGAGAATTTGCGTGAAAACCAGGGGCAAAGCAGACCAAAATATCGTTTCACTTAACCACAGGATTAAATTATATAGAGGAAAAAAGCATGTTAAAACCCCCAGCATGCATTCTAGGTCTCTTTGTGTCTGTCCCAGCTCTCTCAGACACCCAGTTATATGACCAAAAGGAGCGTTATTCCCACAAACAACTTTACTGCCGCTCTTGTAGGAGTTCCCTTCTTAAGCTGCTGCACTTCTTTTGATCTCTGCTGGGCGTAGGCTTTCTCCTGTCTTGCCAACGTCTTTTAAAGTTCCCAGGCACTTTGCAAAGAAGCAGTCTGGTGTCAACTATTGAGTTTTGTCCTATGTATGTCTTTTGTCTTTTTTATAGCTTCTATGAGACTGTGACAAGAAATTAATTGTGAACATCCTACAGTAACCAGGTGGGCCTTCAGTACTCATGTATCATCATAAAAGGACATTTTCCTTGCCTTCTTAGGGCTGACACATGAGAACTTTTCCCACAAAATGCGTCTGTTCCAGATACGATGTTGTCATGTGCATTTCTCATGTGAATATGAGCACGAGGGTGTAAGCTCATCCTTCATAGGCTCTATCTATCTGTCTCCTGAGAGAGAGGGTCACCAGCAGAAGACAAAGATGGGATTTGTGTCTGTGCACAGCAGACACAGTAGCACTGTAGACAACTACATGTCAGCAGATGATGAAGTGTTATTATGCAAATTTCTTCATTAAACTAACATTTCCTTTCTGCTCTGGCTCAAGTCTGTGTGTGTTTTACTCAATAATATCTCAGCTCCCCAACCCATTCCACACACAATTAAGATAAATATTGTTGCACTTAATTAATAAAGCATGACATTTAATTGAAACGATCTCAAGTTCAACTACCATATAAAACTGGCTAAAAGAACTGCTGTAAATATGGTGACATCCAGAGCTGAATATTTCTTAATTATGCACCAGTTAGACATTTAGATGCTTCTTAATATAAAATACATAACTTTGATATGACAGACCTTTCCAAAAGACATTCTTATTTATTTTGCAAATTTACTATGATTTTGCTTATCAACAAATGCTAATAGGGAAATTAACACTGCTATCGACCACCTGTAGTCTACAAATCATTGTTTAACTCCATTCATTTAACTATCAGTATTGGCGACTTTCTATTAAAGTATGAAAACTGGTTTTTTAATAACAACACTCTGGATGGTGTATAAAAGGTTAGTATAATATGGTTAATACCATATACTTATACTGATTAGAAATCAGTGGCAGGTTGGTTTTATGACCAGCAGCTCCTTATCCAACAGAACATATATGCATTCAGTGTTCTCTGCATACAAATCCTGGTTAAGTTTTCTTCATGCAGGCAGTTTATACTGTACTGCATTGCTGTCTCAGACAGCAATCCTTCATTTAACATTTTTATTATACTGTAATTGGTTTTAGAAATTTAAATTTAGAGATGGATTTCTTTTTTCAGGGGTAACTTTACCACAGTTTCCAGATTGTAATTGGCAGATCATTAGTTTCTACTGCCTTGATCATTTTGGTAGTCACACTGCTGTTGGTCTGTAGTTGGAGCTATCTGTAGCAGGATGTCATAAAGGAACACAATCTGGATAATTATGCAGTGTGTTTATGGCTTGGGGGGAGTGATGATTATCTGTGTGATCTTCCAAATATGTGTTCCCCTTATAAGGCAGTTCAATCTTATCTTCAAGAGGACAGAGGATTAAAGTTTTCTGAGCTCTTGTGGACTAAAAAACCCACATATCTGCTTAAGGAACAGTGACTTATCAATACTGCAGTGGAAGCTCTCCTCCTGTTTGATATCAGAGAATTTACATGATGAATTTTTATTAATACTCCAGACCTTAAGGCATTAGAAAACAGGTAAAAAACATAATCATAAGACACAAATTCAGTGGATGTGAAGCTTCATTAGTTTCACTGATCGTGGAACAAATCCTTGCATTGCTAATAAAACACTGAGTTCAAGTCTGTGAATTCATGCCAGCTCCCTCTTTACAGGTTGGAATATTCTGATTTAAGGATTTTTTTCCATTTCTCTGATTTCTCTGATTTTAAGCACTTCTGCCAATCCAATAACTTGTGAAACAGTCAGTTACCACTGGAAAAACTGTCTCTGGTTGGCCAATCTAGCTGTACTTAACAATGTTATTTTGGATTTTTGCACCATTCCAAAAAATATAGACAGAGGGAAAACTACAAACCATTTTGCATACTAAGGTAACATCAAAGCAGGATTTGTCTGCAAATGTCTGCCTTCAAAAAGACTACACCTACAATAGTGAAGGCTTTCCATTTACACAGAAAACCTGTTAGAGATCAATTCCAATCTACAGAAATCTGATTAAGGCTTCTCGTTTTACAGTTTATTCAGTCCCAATTTCCATCCAAAGAATTTACTTGAATGAGAACTGCAAGATTGAGCTGGAAGTTCAGAAGTTTAGTTTGACTGTATTTGACTTCATTCCAAGTGTTTCCCCATTCCTGGCTCCTACACACAACTTTCATATTATGTCATAAATACTGTCATCAAACTAAATATTCTGTGCTGTAGATAGGTCAGCTAGAAAGAGATTATCACTATAAATGGCAGAATGTTGTAGGAAGGGCTGGAGCAAAGAAAATTTGGTAGGAAACATGTCTGATCATCTACTCAGTAGGATATTTTTCTGGGTTTTTTTCAGACTCATCAGAGGCCACATCAACCCCAAAGGAAAATAAAGAAATTTCAGCAAGGATTAGGCAACAAATGATTTAGCATAGCTGAAGGCACTCATTCTTTTTCTATAGCTGAGACGGCATGACAAAGAGATTTGAGCATCCCTTGCATGAATTTGCCTCATTGTGTCTATATATTTTCCCCAAGATAACCTCAATTAGCTCGAGTCCAAATTCATTCCATTTTTTTGATGAGTACCCGAGATTGGGCAAACCTCTCAATAGAAGCAGTTCTGCTCAGCAAAACAAAGGAGTCTGAATTGCTGTAATCTGCCTGCCAGGGAGGACAATGGCCAGGAAAATGCAGCACCTGAATGTTATCATCTGCTAATAACAGGGTTCACATGCTTTAGAAACACTGGCAATACACTTTACTTAAATGCTTCTTCTAAAGCTTATATGATGTCATTTTTACTGCTATTGCCACCTTGGCTTGTCAGTGCAGGGATGCCAGACCTTGATAAAATCATAGGGTGATTCTGCTGTGCAGACAAACTCTTTATATTGCATCGTCTGAGAATAGCTGGGGGTGATGCTAACCTCCAAAAAAATCGTGATTCTAATGTACCATTTCAGTCCCATCTAGGCCCAAAAGAGTAGTCTCTTGTCCCAGAGGAAATTTCATACCCTGTGCTGTTTAACCTTGTTCTTCTTCCCATGGAGGGTTGTAAATGGGCTCTTTATTCCACCTACAAGCCTTAGAAAACTTTTTCATAAGGCTATCTCTGCCAAAGACATAGTGATCTCATTGTTGTGGTTACCACTGAACAGATCATTCTTGCAATGATACTTCCACTTCAGAGCCCTACAGTACCCACCAAACAGGATTTAGCAAAAGACACTTCAGTCTGTATATCCATATTTTATTTGTTTGTTTTGCCAATAGATTGGAAAGACATTTTCTGTATAAAGCTGCAATGTTTTGTCAGCAGCAGCTTGGTCCACATGGGTTTTTACAATGCCAGTCATTGTGTTCCTATATTTCAAAGAGAAACTGTGGAACCGTCACTGAGATTTTTGTACTATGGGAAAAGAAGTTCCCTGAGCTTGCAAGTTCCTAACCCAGGGCCGGGAAGCCTGGAAGCCACAATGTCCCCAAGCTGAAGGCTGAAATCCCATAGAGGAGTACTAGCCCAAGCCTGTATTTTGAGGAAGCCCGGTCTGTACATAAAGTTGCACTGGAGTCATGCACCCTGACCATGAGCCAAGTGAGTTGTCAAGAAACCAAATAATTTTCTGATGGCAGCTAATTTCCTGGCAGGAAGGGTTTCCTCAGAACTCTCCATGGGTCCTGTCTGTGTGCCAAAACCCAGCCATGTCACAAAACAGTTTGATTTCAACAAATCCGTAGTTTCCAAAAAGACAGGAAAAAAAATTAAAAGAATAAAGAGTTGTTTAAAGACAAAGTTCCCAACCAATTCAAATGATTTCACTTAGTTTTCCCAAAGCTATAAATCAGTGCAATTGCTGTGTTTCAAAACAGAAGCCTCCAGTTGTGTTAGCTAGTTTGGAAGAGTACAAGTACATAGCAAGAGTACACACCAAGTCCTGAGATGGCTAAGAGCACTGCATTGTGCAAATGTCCTGACCAAACCACATCAGTATACCTGGATATAGCCTCCTGCTCCCTTGTGAAGATCCTCCCACGGTCCCCAGCACAAAGTCTATGTGCTTGTTCCCCAGGAGGATGAATGGCTACAGAATTGTGCTTACCACAGAGCCCTTCATTCAGAATAGAAATTTCAGTCTCTGGAATGTGGAATATGTTCACTGCTTTGTTGTGCCCTGCCACCTTAGAGCGTAATTTAAACAGGACAGGTAACAACCAGTAAAGGCATCCAGGTAGGTCTGGCAGTCACTAACCAGCAGAAGATAAACTGCCCAGCCAGGGTCACTGAGTATCTCATCTGGCTCATTGTCTGAGCTAGGTTACTCTCACAACATAATTAGGTAAAAATAATCCCAATTTAAAGTGCTGGTAGAGCCAGCCTAGAGGATTCTTAACCAGCTTTCGGCAGATTGCCTTTTCCAGTGATTCCTCACATTTATTCTCAAAATGAGCTTCTTGGGAATGCTACCTCTGCAGAGTGATTGACCTAAAGGTCTTACGCAGAGTAAATAAGAGACCCTGGCACATGACAAGATACATGCCACAAATGATCAATGCAAACTTCAATCTCCAAAAGCATTTGTGTGTCTGTGAGTCAGACACAGCAGGGTTGCTGTGCAAGATTTATACCTAAATGACCTTCTGCAGCTGTGATTGTTTTACACTGGCATGCTTTGCCTGTGTCCAGAAGCACAGTTTTTTGTTCCTTCAGAGCAAACCCCTATGTCCATGTGGTGTGGATTTCTACCAGCTTCAGGCCCAAGGTCAGGTGATCCTCTCCTCTGCACCATGCAAGTTGTCCCTGCATTTCACTTTGAATAGTTAAATCCGTGTCCATGACAAAATACTAGGAACATGCTGTTCTTTTACTCAATAAATACAAGGCAATACAAGTCCTACAGCCAGTCCTTTTTCATCTCCACTGCCCCACCCTGGATCCCATCCCGGGATATCTCCCTGATGCTCCTTGTATGCATGTATGCTGGCACCTCAGGAGCAAGGAGGAGGGTGATTTAGGGGAGCTTTTGAGCTTAAAGAAGGGCATCAGTATTTAAGCAGGGAGTAACACATTAATTAAAGCAACTGGCTGGGACAGGGCATAAAGTGGGAGAAAGGCAGGAAGGGGACTAGCAAAATACATGGGAATGAAGATGTGACAACATAAGTATTAGTGTACTGTAAGTCTCCAACAGTCCACCAGTCATATTTCTATAGCAAAACAAGTTTGTAGAATTATAAACTGCCCATGCAGGCAGGCCTTTAATGTTTCAATGAGAAAAGCAGGAACTGGAGTTGCTCAAACAAAGCCAGAGCCTTGTGTATCAATATTTTGCTGCTTCTGGAAGTCTCAGCAGCATTAAACTGCTCCATTAAATAGGTTTCCTCCACATAACAGAACTAGATGCAGTTTCTGCAAAAATCCTGAGTGCTAAGATTTGGGCTGGGAAAGATGTCTCTTCATTCAGTATAATTGAACAGAATGCTCTAAGAATACCAGGGAAGACGGGCAGCACTACCTTAGCACTAAAAAATAAAGGTATCCTGGGTAATGACCCTGAAACAAAAAACCTACACTTTTTATGATGACTGTTTCTAATAATGTCCAAGTTCCTTTGTTCAGATCTTTTCCACCTTTCACAATCAGTGGGGCACTTAGACTGTGCGAGGGATTGCAAGCAGACAGACTTTGCTCTGCACTGCACAAACACCAGGTAGCAAAGCCCTGGAACAGCAGAGGTAATCCATGAGCTGGTTTGAAGACAAACTCCCTGCTGTATCTCTAGCCTACTCGCAGCCTCAGAAGAATGTGGGGATGTTTACAGACTCGGCATGCTGAAAGCCAGCGCAGCTGGAATTTCAGCTCAGCTGGCAAAGCGCTCCCACCGAGAGCCAAAGTGGCCAACGTGCTGCTCCCAACAGCCAGTCTGCTCCTTAACGTGGTTTATTAGCTCCACTTCATGTGTGCAGCACTTTGGAAATGTTAGATGGGCACAATAGAACAAGCACATCTCAGGGGGAAGCCAAAGATAAAAGGAAAAGCTGGGACAACCAAAACCTGGGCGTGCAGCTGGAGAAAAATGCCTGGCTGTGCCTGGATGGCTCCTTTGGGGGTTTCCTGAGGAGGATGAGGTGAGCCCAAGCCCTGAGCTTCTGTGCCCTCTGGTGGCAAAGGAGTGGAGACAGAAGAGGTCACTCCTGTCCCACCTGCATCAGCACAGGGCTGGCACAGCCCTGCACAGCCATGCCTGTCCTCTGCAGGAAAGGCCTCACGGGACTCACAGCTGGTAGCAAAGATGGCCAGGTGGGCATGGCAGGTGAAATGCCTCTGCTCCCTCCTCTGGCAGGGAGAGTGTGACAGTGCTCTCTCCAAACAACATATGTCCCCAGTGGAATTGATAAGGGAGGAAAAAAATCCACTTGGGAGAGTTGGAGGCCCCTTCTCCACAGTCTGTTCTCCCGCCAAAAGCATAACACTGAGCTAATGGCCCTGTAACTTTGTTTTGATTTCCTGAGCAGTCTTAGGTTACCTAATATCTGGCTGGCTTCCCTTAATGGCTTTCCAACAAAGTAATTCTTACACAGTTTTCATCAGATACCAGCTGTCATGAAGTTAGTTATCGTGAAACTCCTGTTCATATTATCAAATGCCTTGATGGCAATCTTGCCTTTCTTTCCTTTTTTTTTTCTTCCCTGCCTGCATTGATTATCCTCTTTAACTTATATAGACAGGACATACACACGTACATAAGTTTTTGTTTACCAATACACATGCTATAGAATCATAGAGTTGTTTAGGTTGGAATAGACCTTTAAGATATCAAGTCCAACCTTTGTGTAGATGTAGATATAGACATAGTTGTAGATGTAGATGTAGATGTAGATGTAGATGTAGACGTAGATGTAGATGTAGATGTAGATGCCTGTGAAGGAACCATGAAGTACCACAAGCCTCTGGGCCAGCCTCTCTTTCCCTAGATTGCTTCCCAGCCACCTGTAAAGGGGACAAGTAAGCTCAAGGACCTCGGAGACCATCCACTTGACTCATTTCTGAGAGATCATAACTGTTTTAATGCTTATTCAGCAGTAGTCCTGTTGTAATGATTTTGTGGCTAAGACACAGCTGCTCCCAGAACTCTTTGGCAAGCAGAAAAAATATGAGTAACCTGTCCTTAAGCTGGTGTCATGCCCACTTCTGCATGCATCCAGCCAACACAAACAGTGAGAGGGCTGGGATAGGCAGTTCACCATCCTCCTTGTCCTCTAAAATATTTGAATCTCTAGGGGAACTAAGAATGATGTTTATGCTTAAGCCATGAAAGAACAATGGACTGCTTAAAATCTAATATTCCTGTATTTCCTTGTGCTGACCGTAGAAGTTGTGACAACAAGTCACACTAAAGATTTCAGTGTATTTCCACAAGATACCATTTCAAGTGCCAGAATTAAACCAGTGCCCCATTCTCTGAATTTATTTCAGAAGGCATCAGTAATTTCACTGGTTACTTTTTATCAGAGGATTTTAGAGCAACAGTGCTACAGGGGAGCTCTAGCTCTGCATGGCTTATCAAAGTTGCCTGTTCTCCACTCAAATCTGAAACACATATTTATAGCTCAAATTGGAATGAGGTGGTTCTGCACCAAAGCAGAGACCATGTTAGTCAAAGTTCTCCTGGAAGATTTTTTTCTGTTTCATTAGGAACCACAGTGATAGGTCAAGGAATAAGGGGTACAAACTGAAAGAAAGAAAATTTAGGTTAGATAGTAGGAAGAAATTATTTACTGTGAGTGTGGCGAGGCACTGAAACAGGTTGCCCAGGGAGATTATGGATGCCCCAACACTGTCAGTGTTCAAAACTAGGTTGGATAAGCCCTTGAGAAACCTGGTCTAGTGGGAGCTGTCCCTGCCCATGGCAGGGGCTTGGGACTGGATGACCTGTAAGTTCCATTCCAACATTCCAATCCCTGAACATTATATGATTCTAAGACAGAACTGTTGTTTGACAAGCATTCTGGCATCAAGCTCATAAAACCCTGCTACAGATCATTTGGAGGAAGAAATCTGTCTCAAGGGTGCTCTGATACCTCATTTATAGCCTTTATTTGAATAGGGCATAAATTTAGAAAAAACTGGTTTTGTTTGTTTGTTTGTTTGTTTGTTTTTTAAAGAGAGTACCAGTTTTCCCGTGACTGTGTGAAGAGAAATAAGCCATTTATAAAATTTTGCTCAGCACATCTGAAGAATTTTATCTTTGAAGACTTAGAAAAAACAGATCATTTTTGTAACAAGGGAGTCTCAAGCACAGATATGCCCCTTTCAAGGAACTGCTTTTGTTGCAAATATGATTAAATCAGGGGACTGTATTTCAAGCAGTGATGTCCAGATGTTATGGTGAAAATTCCTTTGATCTTGTTATTGTAGTATATTAGTCCATTAAGGCCACATTAGATGTGTTAGGAGCTCCTATCTGTACAGAGAAAGCAGTCTCTCAGCAGACATGTAAATTATTGTCAGATTGTCATGCAATGAGAAAACCATCCAAGCTGTTTTGTTATGGCATAAACAAGGCATTAGATTTACCTGCAAACATGACAGCCCACAAGCATGCATAAGAGAAGTCTATGAATCAGATGAATTTTCGTAAGTTTTAACATAGTAAGAACTTGCTCAAACGGTCCTATCACTGAGTATTTCAGCATTTGTTACTTTTTTTTTGCTGTTTCATAAAGCCTGCAAGAAGTGGAAGCAGAGCCTGCTGTCTGGAGAAGCAATTAGACTGGCCTGTGAGCCGTATAGCAGACTGAAACCGTAAATGAGATGGCTCCAGGGCCTGAGAAAAAGAGGACATGGACAGCCAATGATCAGCTGCCTATGGAAAAAGAATTGGATTTAATACCACTTTAATCAAGGCATTTATCTGACAGGCAAGATAACACTGGATAAGCATCTTGTAGTAGGATTCATTCAATCTGTCATACTATGGGAGCTGGGGGAGTATAAAGTTCTAAATAATCAATTCACATAAAGAAATCACTGTTTTACTGATGGAATTCTGTCAGCAGAAGGACAAGACCTGTTCTTAGCTGAAAGACTTCATCCCCTGTTTCTAAAGCAATTGTGACTCATACTGGCCTAGCCTGTGTTTAGAGCAGCGTGGTCTCCCTGCTCTGCCAAATGCCTACTCAAACAGGACCCCCTTGAGCTGGGCCTGCCACCATGGTTCAAGGGCATTTCGATGACTGAAAATGCACTTGACTGCTGTCTGGGGCACAACCAGTTAAAAGCTCTCAGAAATCTCTTGGCTTTAGGACCTAGTTTGTTTTGCTATATAGAAAGATTGTGGCCAGCAGACCCAGGGCAGTGATTGTCCCCCTGTACTTGGCACTGGTGAGGCTGCACCTCGAATCTTGGGTTCAGTTCTGGGCTGCTACAAAAAGGACTTTGAGGTTCTGGAGCAGGTCCAGAGAAGGGCAGCAGAGCTGGGGAAGGGTCTGGAGCACAAGACTGAGGAGGAGCAGCTGAGGGAGCTGGGGGTGTTTAGCCTGGAGAAAAGGAGGCTCAGGGGAGGCCTTATCACTCTCCACAACTCCCTGAAAGGAGTAGCCAGGTGGGGGTTGGTCTCTTATTCCAGGGAAAAAGAGGAAACAGCCTCAAGTTGTGCCAGGAGAGGTTTAGGTTGGATACTAAGAAAAGTTTCATTATGTGAAGAAGGGGTTGTCAATCTTTGGAACAGGTTGCATGGGGAAGTCGTGAAGTCAGTATTCCAGGAGATGTTTAAAAGTCTTGTAGATGTGACACTTGGGGACATGGTTTAGTGGTGGACTTGGCAGTGCTGGGTAAATGGGGAGATTTGCTGATCTTAAGGTCTTTTCCAAAAATGTAAAGGATTTTGTGATCTATGATTTTAAACTCTTCTAGATGTGTATCTGAATCCTCTCTGGCTTATCTGCCTATTTTCTTCTGCTCCTGGATCAGGAGTAGGACTGGTTTGTTTAAGTGGAAAAATGAGAAAAGGATATAGTCACTGGCTGAAAGTGTTCACATTGACTTTCATTGTTGAAAGAATGGGTGAAATGAACAATTAATGCAGACAGCCACTCCCTGTCCTTTGCATATACTCACCTGTAATTACAGCCTTTTGTCACTGTCAGCTTCAAAAGGATGGGAATGCTCCTGACTACTCCCCATAACTCCTGATGGACTCTTGCAGGATCTCAGTGAGGCTCATAATCCACAATGTAAGAAAAAATATTTTAACATATCACATATAAGTAGTTTATACAGAGCGACTTAACTATAGAAATTGAAACGTAGCACAGCAGTCCCCCTACACTTCAACATCATCCAGAAAATATCAGATTTTTGCATCTTGGACTTAGTAGTGAATTCAAATATCAAGGCCTAATTCTTTTTTCATGTCTCTAATTCAGAAGTAATATGAGAGGAGAATTTTACCACTGAAGTTAAGATGAAAGCTAGATATGAACTACAACTTTCAATTTCAAAAGAAAATATTTTAATTATGATGCAATGCAGTGGGTATTAAAGAAGTTAACATTACTGTTTATTCTACATGATGCCCAGTCCTTTTCTATTTTCTTTTTCAATTCCAAGGCAAAGCTCCCATTGACTTCATTATGAGCACAGTGTGATATGCCTCAGCTAACATGGGAAAGCGCAACAGATCCGTGTGGTGGATATCAAGATACAGCACTTAGACAAGGATAAAACCTAATTCTATGGTCACACAGAGGTAAAGCAGGGCAGCTTCCAGTTAAATCAGGGTTACTTCACTGGTAAAATGTCAGTGCAACTCTATGTATTCCTTTAAAGAGGGAGTTGATCACCATTATTTTACACTCATTAATCTGTAGCTTATCATAACTTTAGGCCACTAAGCAGAATAATTTGCTGCAAAACACACACCCCCCATGCCTAATGGCAGAGCACAAACCAACTGGGGTCCAAAAGCCATTTGCTTCAACACCTACACTAGTAAATCCTGACTCTCAGTGGCCTTGCTGCCAGAGGCCAAGCCCTGGAATAGCAAGGGTACATGGTTTCAGTGCTCCAAAACTATCCATGATGGTTAGCCTGGAACTTTCCAGGGTCTCATAGTATTCTGATAAGAACCAAGCCCATATTAATCTTCCTGACTATGCAAAAATCATGATGTATTTGTTCATTCTGAATTACAATTTTGAAGATATTCAGCAAGGAAAGTCTTAAAAATATGATAAATATTTGGTTAATTTAAACATCTGTAAACCAAAGGCTTCATGAGTCAGATTCTCCAGCAGATGGGATACAATTTACAGCAGTGAATAAATTATTTAAAAGTTAAAGATCTGTTTTCAAAGATGCAGGTGCTTAAATATCATTGAAAGTCAAATGGAAACAAATTTGTGGGTCCAGTTCAAAAATAGTATTTCACTCTGTGTGAAAGCATTACATACTCATCCTTGAGAACGTATTTTATTGGCAATTTAATGAATCCAGCGTCTGGATTTTGATCTGGACCTGTACACATATGAAAAAACAGAGGAGATCAAATTCTCCCTCCAATGTGAATTAGTGGTGAAATGTTATGTTTCAGACTATGCAGGTATTCAGAACAGATAACACAGTGTTTTATCCTGGGCTGAAGCTATTGAACAGGTCTTTCACTCATATGAATAGGGAGAGATTCTCTGCAATATGGAGCAGGTGAGGCTTGGCACAATCGCTGTGCAAGGTCCATACCTCTGCCAACAGTTTAGGGTTTGTGGGAGGAGAAGGAGGTCTGATGACACTCTCCCTGAAGATCAAAGCACCCACACCAACAATCAAGCCACAAAACTTTCTCAAGGAGAGCTGTGCTGCAGGGCTCTGCCTTCTGGTGTCTGTGGTTTCCCCTGAATTAGCACAGCCTTCAGATGGGGCTGTTTGGAAGAGACCGTGGCATATCCTGCATGAGAAGGGACATGTGGCAACCTCCTGCCACCACCCCACTGAGTACAGGTTTGTTCACTACTCTGCCAGCTCCCACCCATGCCCATGAAAAGCCCCTCACCTCTCAGCCACTGCTGGCTGTGCTGTATCTGGAGGAGCTGGAGGGAGCTGATTACCAGAGCGGCATCAGAGCAGGTGTGCTGGGAAATGAGCTGGGGAGGGATTAAACCCAAGCCTAGATCACTGTGACTGCATTTGTTTTAATTTCCTGGAAAGACAGTGTTCAGCCTTCGGGAGGCACTGGGAAGGATGAAAAACTCCTATGTTTGTCAAAGAAACACAAAGAACAAAAAAACAGGAACTTTTTGAGACATAGAACAAATATTGCTTAATTTCATAAAGATTTCTGTCTTGTTGGTGATCTCTCTCACTATATAACAAAGGGTCACCCATTTTGGGCTATTCTTCTATTGATGCCTAAGCCTCTGAAGGACTCAGAAGTCCTGGAGGTGCCAATTTCCCTAATTTGGGACTTTCCCTTCCTTCACTAGAAGAGATCAAAGGAGACAATGTGGCTGTTTATTGGTGTCCTGCTTCCACTGCTTGACCTGAAGCTGGGTACAGCCTTCATCCCTCCCAAACTGGAGTTAGATGTCACTACAATTATTTCTTTAACTTGACAACGTCAGTATGTGACCGTGGGGAGCTAACTTCCAATGTGTTAATAGTCCTGTAACACTTAGATTAAAGGCAATAAAATACACAAATAATTACATTTCCTTTCTTTGCATCCTACATTCATATGAGCAAAGTTTTAAAGCAATTGAATGAATTTCTGCGTTTCCCCCCTCCCTCACAGTGGCACCAGCCCTTGAATTCTCACCATCCCCTCACAATCTCAAGACAGATATTTCAATGCTGAAGAACGCCAGAAATCTGTGCTCCTGCATCCCCCAGCAGCACCATGCAGCCTTTTGCCGGAGGGCTGGTGCCTGTCTCTGCCAGCCGGCTGCCGGGGGTGCTGTGCCCGCTGCCCGCGCCTCGCGGGGCTCGCGGGGCTCTCGGGGCTGCGGGGACACCGGCGGGAGGGCACTGGCCCTCGAAGGCTGGCAGGTGGCCGCCTGCCAGGCGAGGCACAGGATGGTGGCTACTGCCAAGCCAGCTGGGTTCTCGCTCTTCCAGCTGGTACAAAAGTTGCCAGGCAGCCTCCACTTCAAGAATTTAAAAGCATTTGGGGCTGTAATCTATGCCATGTGTTTCTCTGTTTTTACTACATAGTAGAAAATAATTTATTCAGATATGCTAAATTATACTTTTAATGTTCCACAAACACTTCATTGTGAAACTCGGTTTTGGCATTAACTAGAAAATGTGGTACTTTGCTCATTGTGTATATTATTATAATGGTCCTTTTTTGTTTAATCTAAATATTGTAGCTCATTTATCTTCTGGGATGTCACAATCAGCTCTAGACTGCATAGTTCTGCTGGTATCACCTAAATAACTAATACTTAAACATTTAATGAATAATTAGTTGATAACTAATTTTTTCACGTATGACATCTACATTATTTTGTCAAAAAGAATCCCTCATATTCTTTCTTTTTTAGAGCATATTGAGAACCTGTAGAATGCTGATCATTGCCTTTCTAAACAGGAAATGCTGAAGAAAGATTCTTCTGAGTAATTCAGTATCACCCAGTTCTTGAAAAAATTTAAAATGGTTCCTTTTTAATAAATGAGACATTGTCAGCAAATTAAAAATGGGAATAGAACCCAGGATATTCAGTTAGAGATTCAGAGATTTCTACCACTTGAGCTCAATGAGACTTTTCCACTCTTAGAACTGATATGGAGCTTCTAAGCTTTTTTTAGTTCATAATCAGACTTGAGATGATAACAAGATATGTCAATACATGTCTTTATTTCTAAGCCACTCCTTGAAGAAAAGAAACTGCTTCAGTTTGCATAATTCAAAAGGTATTATTTTCATTTCCCTCTACAACTTTAAGTTTCACTTTGCTTTCCATGGGTTTTTTAGTGGAAGTTCAGAAAACAAAAGTGAGTGAGCAAATGCAGTTTTGTTTTCTGTTTTGCATTGTTTTCTGGGAATGCCTTTCCTCCATTAGATCTACCATATGGCCACCTAAGTATCTTCCTTCTTTCTGGAAACAAAAAAAAACCAAACCAAACCAAACCAAAACAAAACAAAACAAAACAAAAACAACAAAAAAAAAGGTCTGGTTTTATCTTTCCTGTCATTTTATTTTAATTGAAGTTTATCACATTCTTTATATTGGCTTCCAAATGGCCTCACCCTTTTTCCATCAGGGGGGCAATTCCTAGAAGTGTGTGAAATCTTTCATTTGAACTACAAAGGCCTGGAAGCAGACTTGCTGTGAATTCATCCTACATTTGCAAATTGTCAGAGAATCGTTAAACTCCTGTGTCTGCTGAGTTGTCTGCAAGGTTATGTCTGCTGTCACTGCACAGGTGGTGCTGGCTCTTGTCCTCGGGGACTTCCACAGCTGTTGTTCTGGGGCCTTTCCAGGGAAAATGTGGTTCATCACTTAAAAGGCCATTCACAGTCTTTTGTGGTTTTCAGACACCTGTGCCTTGTGCTGGAAGAGAAACCTCATGCAAACCTTTGTGATTCCCCGTGAGACTTTAATGTGTTTCCTTTCCTGGTAGCTTGAGCAGTACCCGGAGGTGGGTTAAGTCCCAGCCTCCTGGGGTCTGTGTACAGAAGGATCTGATGATTGCAAAGCTGCTTCAAAGCAAAAGCAGTTTTGGAACCATGTTAAAGCTGGTTTGACATACCAAAGTGTGACCTGAAGGAGTGAGATCCAAGCATAGATTCTCCTCTGCAGGTTTAGGGACATCAACCCAGCAGACATCCCAGACTGGGGACAGTAACCTCTGAAACCACCACGGCAGGACTTGGCCACCAACACTGCAGAAGACACCCTGACCCTGCAATGAAGCTGGGAAGTTGTGTGGAAGTGGAAGGCAACTGGAAAAACTTACTGTGTTTGTGAATAATGTCCTTTATGTAGAAGAAAACTTGACATTTATTTTAAAGGCTTGTGAGCCTTCAGCCCTGATCACAGCAGTGGTCACAATCCCATAGCAATAAGCTGAGACAGCAGAAGCTGCTCCACTGCCTGCATTATTCATGTGGTCTGTCTGGACAGCCTCAGCTTTTACACTGACTTACTTTTGGATTCTTGGTCTGAAAATGTTTTATTTCAGATTTTGTGCTTATCTACCACAGATAATCAAGTAGTTTTTGAACACACAGATCCTCCCTGCTCTGCAGAATTTCTGTCTCTGAAAGTAAGGAATGTCCACAGGTGTAAGGCAAAACAGTCTCTGAATACAGGAATTCATGTGCTTTACAGTGAAAACACAGTCCTGATCTAACATACATGCAGGAAACTGCATCCTAACCATCCAGTCATTTTGATTAAGACCTGATCTTGCAAAACTTATGGACAGGATTTTTTCCTAAGTCCATTTCCCATAACTACTTCAAAGCTTTATCTCAGAAATACATGTGAGTTCCTGCTACATCAAGGCTGCAGTGATAAAGTGGCCATGCTATGGTTTTTAATAAATGCTAAGATGTGACATTTTACTTACTGCTCTCTGAACAAGTAAAAGATCCATGCAAACACTGGGCTGCTTGATATAGAGAGAACTTGCATACATTTGAGCTGTACCATTATTAAAAGCATTTCTTTAGACATAACCTTTACTTCTTGGATTGTTCTTGGCATTTCTGGAATATTTATGAATATTTATGAATATATTTATACTTACTTGTGTACTAAATGGAGTCTGTGAGTAAGTAATCAATTTCTCTGGAAATAGTTGCCTTTTGTGAAAACTTTGTTAGCTCTTCCAATGCCCCTGAGGGACTAGAAAGTTTGAGCACAGCATTGTAAAGCACATCCCATAGAATGCATATAAGCCTTTAATCAGCACAACCACAGTGCAGCAAATTGAGTAACCATCTGAAGAAACTCAGGGAGCATTGTGCTTTAGTCGAGGAAAACTACTCAGGAGGCTGTTTTGTAAGACCTTTGCAGATGTGTTCTCAGCTACCAAACCTGTGCTAAATCAGATGCTGAACAGACATACCAGTTAATAGATTACTCTTTTTTTGATTAAGGAACAGATCTTAATAAATTCAAAGCTACACAGAGAAAATACACTGATTTATTGGTCTAATACAGCTTGCCCTGAAAGCAAAAGGAGTTTCACATTTGACTTCAAAGCAAGAAAAGCTCTACTCTAAAATTTTAAACAGTATAATAAACACTAGTAAAATATAATACTTACTAAGGCAGCATGAATCATGCTCCCAAAAGGTACACATTTACTTTCTTTTATACTATTTGTGCAACTTAATACTAATGAAAATGAAATATGATTGGTCACCAAGGCCATACCTAAGTACTGAGCGTCTACCAATTGATCAGAAATAATACTATGAAATATATTCGTATTAAGTGCTAATAGAATTAATCTGATTGCTCTGTTGCAAAGTGATAAAAACCAAATTCACCAACATGCTTCCCAATGAAATGAAAGACTGCATACTGAGTTCCAAGTTTTAATATTCGGGTACACTACAGAGCCATACATGCATTTACAGATTGTGTAAAATTGACATTAGTATCAATTGAAGTGGAAATACATCAGGATTGCTTTGTTGGACTGGATGCTTCACAAATTGCCTATTTTCAATAGCTCACTTAGCTCTGCTAAGTGGTTTCACAACATAAGACCATTTTTTCTTTTCTTTGCCTTAGAGTTCCTAGTTATTCATGGTTGGTGCAGCATAGAACAATGGAAGTCTATCACAGCAAAGACTAAATGAAGCCTAAGTTGAAGGTGTCCTGATTTATCTCTGTAGGAGACAAATTACATTTCTCTTTTGCAGACCACTGGAGACAGATCTCACATGTTTACAATGCATTTTCCCAGTGAAGTCTGGCATATCAACACCATTCTTTTGCTGTTTACAAGGAAATTGAGCAAAGGAAAATGATTTTCAATTTCAGCCTCCAGCCAGCTGTGCTGTCAGACAATGAAGCATGATGCTAAGTGCAGAACAGCAGCTTGTCTGATAGACGGTAAGTAATTAAGTATTTTTGGTTTGGAAAAGGTTTTATGTTGTCCTTGGGCTTTAGACAATAATATTTCTTTTCCTAAGCTGAATTCTTGTGAGAAAAAGAAAAAAATAAACCAAACCAAACCCAGTACTCACCCTATTAGTGTTTACTGTGAAAAGATGATGCTCTCCCAGCTCTATAGAGCAGTGACCCTCCATGTGTAGACTAGATAATGGATGTTTCATATTATTTCTTTCTCTTGTGCCTTTGTGAAAATCCAGACATTGCCTTTAGCAATGCTGCTGGATGTTGACCCTGAAAGCATATCCCAGATTACACGAGTGTATTATTCCTATGTAATTCTTGAATACAAACAGACTTCAGCTTTCATTTCTTATTAATAAGAAAATATCAGACCTTTACAGATTCTCAGCAAAGACCTTCAAATATATAAAGAGAAAACTGAAACAAATTGTCAAAGAGGTACCATTTTCATTTATTTCCACAGTTTCAGCTAACAATGAGAATAAAGCAAATAATACAATTAGAAGTGAGCACAGCACTTACAGAAGGCTATGCATAAAAGAGCCTTCGTTTACAGGAAGCAATAATATATATATAAAATAAAAACTCCTTGGGAAAGAGACATTCCTGATACTGAAAGCTAAGTACAATGAATTGAAACGTCTTTATGACCTTCTAATACACGGACATTTGAGATACTTACACAGTCCTACCACCAGGGAATCCCTGTGTCTCACTGATTTTGGATTTACTACCCCTTCTTAATGGGGCATCACCCATTTCCTCATTTTGCACATTCAGAAATGAAGGTCTGATGTGACCTTTGCATATCACTGAAAATCTGGGACAGTGGAGAAAACAGAACTCATGTTTTGACTGAAGTCAAAATAATCATCCTTTATGAAGTCTTCCTTTTCTGGAAAAAAAAAAAAACCAACACAAAACCAAAAACCAAAAAACCAACACTATGAAGGAAATGCTTATAAGTTATCACTCATGAGACTATACTAACATGGAACTAAAAGAAACCTTGATACCTCTTGAGGCTAGAGTTCTTGTTGAGAGAATATGGGAAGTACTAGTAAAGGAAAAAAATTGATGGAATGCTAAATTACTGTGCAGACTTTAATGTAGCATTATCATGCCTCTGCACATGTGTGGATGAAAACGAATTCAAGTTATGGTTAAAGAAAAAAGATCAAATATTTATTCTATTGCAATTTGATCAAGAGGTGTGATTAAAACAGCTAAATCATTGGATTTGATGTAACAAAAATGTAGGAAAAACTCAGATTATAAATTGTCTTGGTTTGTGTCTTACATTGATTTTATATAATGAACATCCTGTTCTCCACTTAATCCTACAATCCTACTTACCAGAAATGCCATTATTTGAGTCAGGGTCATGTTCAGCTCTAAGTGATGTTTGTATAACAGAACCATCTGGCTTCCCCAAGGCCACACAGCTCAGCAGGACTAAGGTGATTGGGACATATTGCTTCACTAGGAGTGATTTGTTCTGTTTTGTCCAGCTGAACTCTGTGGCCTTGCACAATCTCCAGGAATTTTGGTCCTGTACAACACAGTGGCCATACCACATTTTTACTAATTTGTGTTTCAGAACTAATGCACTATTATTCTTCATATTCATATGTGCTGACAAATTTTTTTTCTATGCCATCTTATGTTCAAAATTAAACGTTTAGTGTATGTAGCATTGCATATGTACATACTAAGCTTTATAATCTGAGTGATCCTAAGATTACTTGCTCTGGCCATATTGTCTTGAGCAACACCAAAGCTGAAAGAAATTGAGAGCAAGTTGGATAAAGGCAGAAAGAAAGAAGAAGCCTGACAGCAGGGCAACAGGAGAAGGTGTTACTAAATAATGCTGATAAAGAAAGAAGATAGAACTGAAGATTCAGTGAAGAGTAATCTACAGGATGAAAACCAGAGAGAACATGAGCATTTAAATCTTCAAAATGAAGGTATTTTCAGCCAGTTTTCATCCAGAGGTCACACATCCTTAGCCCTGGGAGAGAGCTAGGACATCTTGGAGATAATCAAGGAGGAAACTGAAAGGAAGGAAGTGTTGAAAGTAGAGGTAAATAATGTATTCATAAGTGGCAACAGTAATGAAGAAGACAATCTGGTTAGAAATAACTGATAGGATCTGAACAGCAAGAGGTGATAAAAGAGGGTTCCATGAGAAACATAAAAGAAATAGCTGAGACAGATCAAAATGTGCTCATTGCTACGAGATCCCACATGTTGCCATGCTGAGAAAAAGAAGTTAAAGAATAAGTTGAAATCAGGGATGTGGAGTTGAATTATATTTTCCTTCGGTCAGCATTTCCCTATTCATTAGGGGAATGAACCTAACAGTTCATGTGCCTGTGGCTTTTACTGTCCAAGCGTTTAAATCCAGGGGACAAATACCAGTGAAAAACGCAGATGAATCAAAAAATAAATGCAAATGCCACCAAGATCAGAGAGGTAGTCATAGCTGTGTAGGGGTTCCATAGATGAATAAGAGAGAAAAGAGGTGATGGTATGGATTGGTGGGAAGCAGCCGGAGCGAAGTCCAGAGTGGAGTGTGGGAAGGAGCGAGTACAGACAGGCAAGGGAAAGAAGCACTGCTGAGGGCAAAGAGATGGGGCCAGCTTCAGAGCCATGAAGGAATACTGTTCTGTAGAGACAAGGGCAAGAGCAAGAACTGGAGCATCATGGTACAGCAGATTGGAAAGGACATCAAAGAAGGTAAGTGAGCAGTAGAGAATTGGATTACTCAGTGAATGTAGGGGATGAGATGAGGAGAATAAAAGGGAAATAAGCATACAGAATTGACTAAGTTGACAAACTGCTACAGTAAAAAGGAAGAAGTGAGGCCAGAAGGATGGTAGAAAGACAGATGGACACCACTCCATGGTAAATGAAGGAAAGAAGGTGATTCAGACAGCAGATACGAGGAGCTAAATGCTTTTACTGCAGACTTTGATCTTGGACATGTCTATGAGAACAGCAACAGTTACTAGCTGGACTTTGAAGACTGGAAGCTGTTACATACACGAAGAAGTAAATGAGAAGTTCATAATCAGGGTAAACTGAATCCCTCAGAGAAGGATTAAAAAAGTTGTGGAGAGCTGTAGCTGAGAAAAAAGGGAATATATGAGCCAAAGCAAACCACTGGTCAGAAATAAAACTCATCCATCTGAAGACTACAAGAGCAGTCAAAAGAAACGACTGTAGACTTTCAAGTCTGCAAAACCATTCTTCCATTCTTTTTGTTATCTGAGTTGCCAGTGTCTGGAATGATCAAGATCATTCTTTATTGTTGCAGTGAATCTTGTAAAATGAAACTTGAATGCATAAATTGTTGAAATACTGCTTGTTCAGAATGACTTATTAACATCACAGAATAAATAAGTAGATAACATTGCTAATTTGATTCAAAGCCTTTGAATATACATCATCCATAAACTCTGACTTCACTGAGTATAAACAACTCTGTGAGTGTCCCCATAGGACTGATATTAATTCACAATAAAAAAGCTTCTATAACTCCTACACTTGGGAACTAAACATCTTTACTTCTTCATCCTGACTATTCATGAGCTGAAATTCAAATGTTAACCCAGGAATTATTTATTGAAAAATATTCTAAAGTACTCATTAAAACCTTAGGCGGTATTAATGCTAACTCCACACTTCTTTCTGTTTGCTTCATAATGCCAACCTAACAGATTTACTGATGAGAAGCATCAGGAAATACAGTGAGTGCTATATGAATAACAAAAGTAATCACAAAAAGCGAATTCTGAAACTGGGATTTCAAACCTCAACCAGCATACTCCCAGGAAACCTCTAAGTCCATCCCAAATTACTTAGAGCTTTAAAAGACATCCATAGTATCAGGCAATAGGTTTTAAAACTTTGTTGAAAGTGGGTCTTAAATTGTTCCTGATGACAAACTGCACTGGCATATCTCCAAGAAAAAAACAGAGCATGCTTTTAGTCCTCTTTTCTTTATTTTGTCGATCTCTTTTGAACTTGGGTGGAGGGTGCAATCTGTATATTGGGAGGAAAGGTGTGAAAGCAATAGCATGATAACAGGGAATTTCTTGGAAGACATGGGAGTGAATAAAACATAAGGACAGAGGAAGGGGATTTACATTTTTTTTTCACAACAAAGTTGACAGCTGTTATGTCATGAGTCTATACTTATCCACACCTTGTGTGTTGTCTTTTTGCTCCACCTCACATTTTTCTTTCTCTGTGAATGCTGTACATTTTCTGGGCAAATCACTGCCTTTCCCTTTGTCTGGAAAGAAACATATCTTTTTTTGGCACTGGAACAAGCTCAATAATGAAGAACATGATTATAACTGGTGAAGGATACAGATTCATCTTTCAACATCACAAATTATTTACTGTGATTCAGAGTTACGAATTCCTTTGGTCCAAAGCTTTCTCTGTGAAGCTGCTGCAAGAGTTACCATATATTGTTGATATAACTGAAATTTAGGGTTGGGAGAAAACTGGGACCAAGATTCTGAAGCGCTAAGCAACTTCCCTAAAGTCAGACCCTTTAAAACGTCACATGTTGGACATCTAAAACTGGGTATTTGTCAATTTTTAATATTATTTAAGTTTTAATGATAACAATGATAAATGTTGCAATAGTATCAATACTTATATACTACTTATAAACCTAAAGCTTTTCTCAAATGGTTTTTCCCAAATGGGTAATCAGAGTCCAAGTTAGTTAGATTGTGATGTTCTGTAGTTAGTTCTGATGTTATTGAATAAGGAGCTTTTCAAAAGAAGTTACAGTTTTTGTAACACTTCAAATGTTTGAACGTTCAAGCAGCTACAGTTTTCTGATGTTTGTTAGTCACAAATTCTGAAGGAAATGTTGCTTCAATATTTAACTCAAAAAGCTACACTAAGTTTGAGATGATAACAGGGCTGTAATAATGTCTGTTCAAACCCATGGCAGTAGGAAGCCCTGACAGCCAGCAAGTACCTTATCCCCAGCTTCCTGAGGACTGCCAGGTCCAAGCCCAAAGAGAACAGTCATGTCTCAGAAGCATGCAGTGCAATGGTACCCATAAGGAGGGGCAGTTCTACCAGCTCTCTCTCAATACTGTATGCTGCACTGCAAGTTTCCTGAAAATATTACTGATCCCAAGCACTTGATGCCTTTAACCTTTTTCATACACTTAATGGAAGACAGGGGTTAATAACTTGGTATGTTCTATTCAATTTCCTGGGGAAATTTGTTCCACACCCAAAACTATTATTCAATCAGGAGTTCTTTCTCTGTGTTCAAATCAGCATAGAAGTGTTTGTCACATCAGATCCACCATTTAGAGTGAAAGGAAATTCCTGTATAATCTATAAAACACACCCTCTCTCAAGTTGTGCAGAACTGAAAGCAACTTACTTCATTAAGTAAAAGAAGGAGATTATGAAGAGGCTCCATAGCAAAGAAAACATTTATTTTCAGGGTCTTTCTTGTTGTCTTTGAAGAAATGTTGAAAGGTGACATTTAAAATGTGTCTGATAACTGTCATCAGGAAATTTGTTTTCTTTCCATATTCTTAAATTACTGAAAAGACTTGACCCTCAATAAAATTGGAAGATATTTTCCTTTGTCACATTTCCAAATGTCTGGAATCTAGACTGATTTCTTCTGCCTGAGTGTAGCAGCCAAGGGTTTACACAACACCAAGTAAACTGCTGTTCTGATTCCAAACTTGTAAGATCCAAAATAATGGAAGCAATGGATTTTTTCTGGGATAGCTTTGCCAGCATACAGAAAAATCTTTCTGAGTCTCATTCACTCTTTTGGTGTTTAGTGGTTGCAGGGTCCAAATCAGTGCCTTTTTGCAGTTTTTCTGTCAGGGGCTCTAAGAGCTATAATGACTTATATCCAAAAGAGTATTCAACATTACCAGATTTTCTGTCCTGGCTGGAAACTGAAGTTGTCACTATAAGCTGCATGTGTCAATGGCATCTATCTCTTGCACACAAATAGGACATGCATGATAAGGTTTAAATGCCAGACCTGTGAAGAATCAAAAGAAAAATCTCAAAACCTAAATCATTTGTTCTTATGTATCAACAAAAATGGCAGATTAGTTACATCAAGGGGACCAAGATCAATCACACAACTAGCAAAAAATAGTTATTCTACCCTTATACCAACTACTCCACACTTATCAATTAAAAAAAATATTGTTATATAGTATTGTCTCCCTCACTTGAACATTTACAACATATTTATAATATAAACTGTTATTTTCAAACAAGTTGGAGAGGCAGAGATCCTCTTTTCTTGTGTGAACAGTGTTTCATTCATATTTTCCTTCAGAAGGAAACAATGAAAGCAAATGTGGAAAGCAGTGAAAGCCATCATGGAATTTGCTCATCAAGCATCAGCCTTTCTACAGTATTGTCCCCACAGTAGGTTTAAACCAAGGGTTGATTGATTTATCTGCTTTTCACCTTGCATGCTGGGTGATGTCAACACCAGTGGAATGTAGCATACTAGAGTGATATTTGTATATCATTTGTCTGTGCCATGATATTTATTTCTCCTGGTGACTTCAACTGAATTTCAAACATTACAAATTAATTTAAGTAAAACCACGTATATCTCCCCTGTGTCTTCCAGAACTTATCAGGTACAACATTGAAACATGAACATTTCCTACTAGTGAAATATTAAGAGCATTAAAGAACCAGCTGGAAAACAAATGGGGGGACTCTCAGTTTCATGGCAATGGCAGACACTGATCCAGGGGAACAAAATCTCTGTGCAGTGCAGAGATAAGGGCTACAGAAACAAGACTCTTCTTCCTTCTCTGAGACCCCATCCCAATTTCTGACTGAACTGTAATTCCAGACAGGCAGACCTGTCTGTACCTGGACAACTGTGCTTCAGCTCTCCATCTCTCCCCTGTTCCAAGCCCAGTGAGTTGATGGGAAAGGTGCCAGGAGGGTTGTGTTGGCCTCACAGAGGGGAGCGCCAAACTGAGGACAAGGGAGATCTTTCCTACAGCGCTCCCACAGCCCGAAAGGGACAGAGACATCTAATCCTGGAGCACTGTTCAGAAAGGAGGGCTCATCTCTTCTGCAAATGACTCCACCAACAATAGAACATT
Source organism: Picathartes gymnocephalus (assembly GCA_013390045.1). NCBI lineage: Eukaryota > Metazoa > Chordata > Aves > Passeriformes > Picathartidae > Picathartes > Picathartes gymnocephalus. The sequence goes on from WEKY01016195.1 coordinate 142,191, forward strand.
TGTGAAGCTTTCCCAATAGTCAGGTAAATAATGTACCAAAAACAAGACAAAAGAAACTAACAATTTCTTCATTTTATGCAATGGCAGCAAGGCTGTTCTTTTTGAATCCACGGGCCCGAGTGATTCAAAGTTCATCTGTGGCAGAGCATAGCATGCAGTGTGATGTGGGGGCTTTTCCCCAGAGCCCTGGAAATCTGGGAGCTGGAAGGGGTATGCAGGGGTGGGTGTGAGGAGCTGCAGTGAACTCCCACCCCTGGCCTTCACAGAGCTTTTACTGCTCACCAAGGGCCAAACCCCCTTTCCTTACAGTCAGTGGGAGTTTTGCCATCGCCTTTCTTGAAATAAGCCTTGACACGAGCAGAGCAAACAATGGGAAAACAGAAGCCAAGCTCTGGGCTGCAGAGCCCATGGCAAGTTTCCATATCTTTAACTGGCACCCAGTGCTGGTCTCCTGAAAGAATGTCGCTGTACCTGCACTTTGTATACAAAGAACAGCTTTTACACTTGCAAACATACATAGGAAGAAATATATTTATGCATATTATGATTTCTCTTTGTAGTGAGGATAAAAATCTGTGAGCTAGTTGTGATAATAGTGTCTACACATTTTCTGATATATAATGCCTATCCTAAATGTCAAATCTTTATTATCATTGCCTGTTTTAAGTGGGACATAAAATTTCTTAACTGGTCTGTAGCCTTCAAAGAGCCTGCCCTTGAAAATAATAAAAAAATTAAAAAAAAAAAGGGGAAGTAAGATAAAAGAGGAGAAAAGTACAGAAATACTGATTTCTGCCAAGTGTTCCCCAAACCTCAGATGTCAAAATACAACAGCTAATCTTCTATTTTCTAAAATGTTTAATGTACTTGGCTCATGCAGTGTATGTATAGTATACAAATATACGTTTATGCATTATCAAAGAGTAAAGCTAAATTGTAATGCATTTAGGACCTCATGATTCAATTCTAGATGAACACGAGAAATGGAGTCAGATCAACATGAAAAATTAGCTCAGTTCTATCACACTTTAATCAAGTGGTAGATATAATTTTGTGGAGAGGACAAAATTGCTGAAGAGCTATTTTTTACAATGGCTTTCTTATCTTTTAACAGAAACTAACTGAGAAATCCACAGGAAACTAATTTACACTTTGATCCTGAATTCGAATTGAGGTTAGGGTAAAGTGCACATACATCTAGAAGTTTGTCATCATCTTTAGAGCAGCGTTCAAGTCCAACCTGCCTACAGCATCAGGTCTTTGGCTATGGCTGCAGTACAAGCCAACACTACCCTCTGGAGTGTGTCCCAGTCCATGTGCTGGGCGTGTATGGGGCTCAACTGAGTGCCAGGTGCTGCTGGGTGAGGGCTGCACCATCCAAGGGCAGCACTGTGGACATGCAGTGGATGCCACACATTTCCAGCCGGCTGCCACCAGGCTGGGCTAACTCAGGCCCCGCAGAGAGGACAGGATTACTCACTGCCTCAGGCAAATCTGCCTTGTAAACTCTTTCCACCTCAGCTGTTTCTGAAAGCATGACTTTGTGGTTATAAATGTTATGATGGCCTCCATCCACATACTCTCTTTACGTGATTCTTACAACATCTTGGCATTACTTCACAGCTTACCTTTTTTGTCTGCAGTTTTTTAAGAAAGCCAGAGCACCTCTTTGTTTACTAGAGCATTTGTTATAATGTGGTCAGGTCAGAAAGCCTGTCATTCCTCTCTGCAGCAGAGCTCTATGCTTTAGACCTGAGGTCATGGAGCTATTTGCACTTCCAACAATTGGTTGCATCAAGCTGTGTTGCAATACATGAAACATGCCACATCAGGGATTTTTCTTTTTTTCATTCTGCCCTCAATTTCTCTCTTCAGTCCTTCCCTACCTCTCCCAGAGAGCGGCAAGTCATTTGGCAAGATGTGAAATTAGTTTTCAATCTTTGGCTTTCATGGTTTATGAAGAAATTCTCTGCCTAAAGTCATTCACAGGAAGGGCCTGTTCACTGTGAATTTGAGATTTGTCTCATCAGTGGATAATCAAGCTTCATAACTCTTCTGATCTTGCACATACAACCTTACCTCAGGTAACAAAGCCCTTGACCCATTTTTCTGCACAGCGCAAGAGGAAATGTAACCCATGTGCCTTTGGGTACTGTATTCCCTCTCTAATTCAGGTCTAGTTATTCCTGGCCCCCTAGTAATTTAGCCATTCTATTTAAACTCTAGGAATACAACTAAGTAAAGGAAGGGAAGGTGGTAATGAAATTCCCCACGCTGACAATACCACCTTGAACTGTGAGTGCCTTCTTGCTTTGCTTCATGGTTTCCAGCAGTAGTGTTTAAGCAGACTACTTATAGGGTATGGCATTCCAAATTACAGAAAAGAGAAAGCAAATTCTCTTGGGCTGAATCATCGTATCTGGAAATTCAGCTATGTCCAATTTACACAAACTGCATTCATAAATTTGAATTACACACTGTGTCAAGAGACACTCATCCAGTATATACTGGTAGAAGCAGATGAATGGAGCAAGGCGGAGTTCCAAATGGAAAGCTGGAACATAGAGGAAAAGAAGTGGCACATTTGTTGTTTCTGTTTCGTTTCTTTTCTTTTTGTAACAGAAATGAACACAAGACCTTTATGTGCAATGATTATCTTAGACAGGGAATTGCCAGAGGGACAGGTCACACAGACTTTGCCCACACAAGAATTCCCACTAAAGAGAAGTGTTGAATCAGACAAAAACCGTGCCTTGGTTGCACAAGGCACTGTATCTATCTGGTGATTTAAAACACATAGTAACCACAGGGTTGGGTTGGTTTTTTTTTTGTGGAGAACTGAATACTAACTAGAAGTCAGCTGCCGGGAACGGTAGGAGTCCTCTGCTGTTCCTTTCCTCTTACAGGAAAATGTAGTCACTAAGCCTGGCTTCTTCCAAGAAAATGTAATAATGAATCCAGCCTATTTTCTTTTTGTTTGCATAAAGACATAAATCCCATGCATTCCATTTTTCTATACTTCAGAGTACCATGTTGGATAACCCAATGGAGCATTTGTACAGATTGCCTAACATTCCCACAGAATCCAAAAATCTCTGTGCCCAGGAAAGTGACAATTTAAACAATTTACTACAGAAAGAGCAAAGCCATCCCAAATGCACATTCATGTGTATCATCCAGGATAAAAGTGTTTCCCATAGTCCCTGATAGTCTCAGTTTACCAAGGGCCTCTTTTTCACACCACCTCTGAAAAGGTTATGCCTTGATCCGACAAGCTCAAACCCCATCAGCACACACTGAAGGTTGAGTTCTGCTGAGGTTTGTATGGTAACCACATCTAACCAAGTATTCAGCTTTCCATTAAATCAGGTGTTAGAAGCCCAAACAGGAGTTGGAAACCTGAATGCTTGTCTGGATCTGAGCCAAGCACCTTCCAGTATTACATTAAGTAATAGGATTAACATCTGTCCTCCACAGAAGGAAACAGCACACAGCACTTTTCTGAATGTTGGCCTAAAATAACAGTAACTGTCAGAGATTTCTCTTCATCAGGTTTCCATTGGTGGTAGCCAGTATATTTTTAAGGTGAAAGGATATGAAGCCTGTTTCTTCTATGCAACTATATGGAAGAATCAGAATGATAGAGAGAGCAGCAAAAACTATTGGATTTTATGATTTTTAGGATCTTTTCAGACCTAAATGATACTCTTCTAAAAATAAAGATCAAAGACACCAAACAGCTTTGATAGAGTGAGCAGCTGCAGACATAAGGAATCCTCAGTCTTGGAAAACTCACTGAAAGTGTCATGACTGAAGACTGTGAAATCAATTATAAATAGAATGGAAAAGGTGAATGGGAAATAGAGAATTACATATCACTGTTCCTCCCAACAGAAAAATTGAGAAGGAGGACATTAGCTGATTATAATAGGTCATAAATTCAAAACAAACATGAGCAGGTACTAGATTTTTTTTTCACAGCTAGCTGTTAAACTGTGAAACCTCCTGCCACAGGAGACTGTGCTATACACAAGGTCAAAACACAGCTAGACATATGCCTGGAAGAATTGAAAAGACATGCTGGTGGCCCGGGCAGTCTTGTTGTTGCCAGCCACTGGAAATGGGAACCCATGCCAGGGAGGTGTCACTGCATTCCTGCTCTATTTGGACACTCTTCCAAAAATGACCACTACTGGCAGTGTTGGAGGCAGAATATTTAGGTACATGGACAATTTTGCTGTTTGATGTAGTACAGCTATTCTTCCATTCCCATAAATATGTATGTATGAAAATCACCAGAAATGTAGATGGAAACTTCCTAATCTCATCAAAAGATTATATCTGGCATATTTGTAGCCCTCCTTTGTCTTTCCCTAAGTGTCTGCTCAAAGCCATCATTTATTTCTCCAACAGTGTTTACAAGTGTTTCAATGTTTTAATATCTCTTTGTGCAAAACTTTTGCCCTTTTCTTTATGAATAGGTCATTAATGTTTACAAAAAGCTGGAAAAGGCTTCTTTTCAAGGGCCAGATCTGCCCACTTTTTCATTTGTGAGGTGCAAAGCTATGACTGGTCTATTGTGGAAAACAGCTTGCAAAGGCATTGAAAATGCAAATGAAATAAAGTAAATCTGTCCCTTTTTTGTTGATAGGGATAGAGGAACAATACAAAATTGCAATTTTAAAAATTAAAAGCGTTATTTGATAACTTTTATGGCCAGGGCAGCTTTCAGAGGGAAATGGAGCCAAAGGAGAAATTTTAAAACATAATATAACTAAATCAAGGAAACAAAAAAGTTCCTTTTCACTTACACAGAAGCCTTGTTGAAGGAGAAATACTTGTGGGACATGAGGAATGAAAAAAGTCAGCATGCAACTGCCCAGGCTTGCCCAATTTGTAGCTCCCACCTCATGGCAATTGCTAAGAGTGTTGTAAAAGGGCTTCTTTGTCTCTGGAGAAAGTATTGCTTTCAAAGACAAGAAAAATCCACAAGCAACCTCTCACTTTGACACACAGGTCATGACATTAAAAGAATAATGTGAAGAATCACAAACCACCGGTTTCAGTTAGGAAAGCAAAATTGCTTGGCAGGAGGGAGGGAGAGATATTTCCATTATGATCTGCTAACTTTCTGTTTATATATATCTAGTTCCTTCCTAAAAAAAATCCCCCCAAAATAGGCATGTAGAAAAGTCCTTCAGAATGACCCAAAAGAGGTAAAATTCTTTAACTTTGTGAACAGTGTCAACAGTTTGCAAAGGGGAAGGCTAGAACAATATAACTTCTAAAAGGATGGGGGGTTGTTTTGCCATCTCGTTGCAACATTTTGATGCAGAAGGGAGATGCCAGCAGGCCGAGTCAGCGCTGCAGCAATGCAGACACTGGAATGAGCACATTTCCTGGCGGGTGCTTAGGGAAGTTAGAGACCGTGCATGGAGCCCGCCAGAGGGAAGGCGGCAGAGGCAGGCGGGCACCGTGCCAGCAGGGCTGGCACATGGTCCCACCTCTGACACGGGGAGAGTTGACAGTTTTATGGGTTTCATCATTTTGCCAGAATCAACTTTACCAACCAGTTTTGCTTGAAACGCTGAGAAATTTGTGGTTCTGGCAAGACAAAACAGTATGGTATTTCCTTGTACCAGAGCTAAATGTGGCAAATTTACAATGATGGGCACATTCTTTAAAAAAACATTCTGAGCTACATCCCTTCCCTCTGCTGACCCTGAAGATGGCAGCAATAACACCAGGGTTGTTTCTTCTAGTCCTAGTTTGCTACGCTGCAATTAGAAAAAACTGCTGAAAAGTGATGATCAGCAGCAATTTCACTCTGGAAGAAACTGAAGGAAGCAGAAGTGGAGTCCTTAATCCAGTAAAGCCCTCTATGCAAACCAGAAGTAATTTTTTTAAGGAAAGGAGGAACCTGGCTTTTTAAAAATCCTTGAATATGTGAATTTCTCAGTTTAGCTTGTGAACTGTGTCTGAGACTCACATTTATAAGTAAATGCACTGGAGTAGATCTACAGTTCGGGCTGAAATACACCCTTAGTGGCACTTCTCTCTGGAACTCCCCAATTACACGGGAGCTCTGGCTGCTCCTCCAAGTGACTGTAGCATAACAGACATGAAGGTATCTTTGGAGTGATGAGCAGCTGGGTATTTCCAGAGAAGAAACCCCAAATGCAGCCAGCTTGCAAAACTTTGGTAAACTCTCAACTTCTCTCAGGAAAAGCAGAAGGGGTGATGTTGACTAAAGAGGGCTAGAGGAAACAGTTGAAAATCAGCCGTTCTGAGATAATTTGGGAACAGCAGTGGCATATGACATTGACATAATGCCAAGATTTTCTTATGGTTGTTGTTGCACTAACTATTATGATTTGTAGGAATTAAATTCATGTCCTGGCAGGTAGCTTGTAAAAAAGGCTATGAAACCACTTTGTCTTAGTCCTGACCCCTTTGAAAGGCACAATCAAAGAGCTCCATCCTGCAGACCAAACTCAGCATATGCAGTTGGAGCTCAAACAATTAACTTCAGCCTACAGATATTTCTCAGTCAGAGCTGATTTTCCCAGCTGTGAATCTGAAGAAAAAGAGGTGCCATTGTTCTTGGTACCCAGTGCAAAATTAATTTAAAATGCCAACGAAGATTGTCACCTTCTCCAGGCAATCAGCAAAAGACCTCTGGACATCTCAAGTTTAATGTCAGGGGAAATTGATTGATCATCTATTAAATACCCAGCTAATTTGTATGGCTGCTTGGAATGGAAACTAGGTTCTCTGTTTCAGAAAAGGATCCAATAAAAAGTTTGATATATTTGAAGATTATGGAATCCTCAAATCAATCTGAAATCTAGATTTGATGCCAAAACAGATATCTGTGCATTCCTGGAAGTATTGCAGGAAATGAACTGGGATGGAGTCAGGAAGCCATGGATTAACAAATCTGATCTTTGTAGAAGGAAAAATCTCTCTGAAGTTAATAGGAAATGATATCATAAAAGATCTGGAGAATGTTTTGGGGAATTTTTTGTTGGTTGGTTTGGGGGGTTTTGTCTGTATTTTAAAGAAGAAAAAGAGTAAGTGGGAAAGCAAAAAAAGAGCTTGGTTTCCATGGCTTCAGAAAAGGGAATGACTGAAAAATTTGGTGTGAATTTGTGAGTGACAAGAAAGGAGTCAAAAGGGAAGTTTTAAAATATTCTACTTGGCATCTTAAAAACAATTCAAACCTCCCAGTAGAGTTACCTGGGAGTTTCAGCAGAAAAGAAAGACGTATGTAGTAAACACAACATTATCTAAGTATACTATAAAACCCACAACTCTCTTAAGAGCAGAGAGAGATTTCCAGCCTTCAATCAAGGACACCAAACCTTGCTCACTGAAGCTGGCGTCTGTGAAGTATCATACCCAGTAGACAGGGTCTCTCATGCACTTCCTTAGATGCTGTGACAAGCAGGCAAAAGTAAAATATAAAATATTGCTATAAATTTCCATTGAATATAAGAAGAAGCAGTCCCAGCTTTCTTGCCAATCCATAGTAAAACCCATCTCCCTTTCAGAGTGCCATACTTCTAAGGAAAGCCAGAGGGTATCATGCAGCTGTTTCCCACTTCTTCCTCATAGTAAATTAATAAATAGAAAGACAAGAATGATTTTAGAGATTTAAAGAGACTTCCAGTTGGAAACTCTAAATGCATCCAGCTAAAAGCTGATTTATTTGTTTGTTTTATGAGTACATCAGTATGGCCTGGCCAAAACATCAAGATCTGGTTTCTTTCCATGCTCATCTTTATGTTTTCTAATCATTGCCATTTTTCAGCATTTCTGGTTTCCCACATGTATTTCAGTGTTGGATGCTTACTACCTAAATCAGTCTGAAAACTACAGATGGCATTCAGCCTCCCCAGGGATGTGGTGAAGTGCTCATCCCTTGAGTTTTCAAGATATGTGTGTGTAGACTGCGACAAAATCTCCTCTAGACTCCCTTTCTCACAACAGCTTGGACCAGATTGTCCTTCAAGGTCCCTTCCAGCCTGTGCTGTTGTAGGATTCTATGATAACAAGCACTGGAAACTGAAAGTAGTATCTTGCAGAAAAGGCCTTAAAGGAGACTTTTAAAAAATGTTTATTCCTTCCGTTTTGCAAGGAAAAAAAACAAGTTTTGTTACATGATCTGTGGTAGCTCCTGTATTTCATCCATTTGTCTTCACTGTTGCTGCATACTATTTATTGTTACCTGCTGGGAGTGTGTCTCCATCACAGTTGTAGTCAGGGTTATAGGTGCCCTCAAAGCAAATTGCCCAATAGTTCCTATTTTCTGTGCTTTGGTTCACAGTAGTGCATCTGGATGACCTGAGCCCCTTTTGGATGAAACTGAATCCTATTCATCCTGTAAATGGGGTGCAACTGAATCACATAAATCAGTGAAAAAGAAAGAAATCAAAGGGAGGTTAACACACCAGGCTATGAAGCACAGCAGTTCAGCTGAAGAACAGAGTTAACTGCTGCTGCTTTAGCCAAAGGGGCTGCTAACATCTGGCAAAGTGATGGGGCAGTAACCTTGACTCATAACATCCAAAATCACTCCAGCACAATTCCCACAGTTTTCTTGTCAGCACCCATAATTCCCTTGTTCTTTGTAAATCAAAATAAACGATCGATGTCAAACATAAACAGAATATTGGAGTCTTTCAGCTGGCTAAAGAAGTGATGTTTTCTGGGGGGAGGGAGTCAGCGTGATTTATCCTACTCTTCATATGTTCTCTTTAAAGTTGCACCACTGTATTAAGTCCTGTTTTCTGAAAATGGAAAACAATGAGAAGAGACTTGCAAGAACACCACCAGCTTCCATCTGTGAACAATTTGGTACTTGCTTTCGGCAAATTTCTAAGCATTCCAGTTTTAAATAGACTTTGCACCAGTGTTCTCTTTTGCTTTCTTGTCACTACTATGCCGCAGTGTTGAAATATTCACAGAAATGAGCACAAAATATCACAAAAACACTTGGACTGAGTAGTGGGGCTTTATATGTGATTTTTATACGTGGTTATGCCCACTGTTCTCCTCCTTATAAGAAGATTGTTGGAAATACAAAACTCTCACAAACAAATCTGGCAAAAACAGGTGATTTATTGCTTTGAGTGGGTCAGTAACCAGAAAAACTTTTTTTTTAATCTAAGTTACTGAAGGAAACATCAGTTGTTCTCAGCTGCAGTGGAGGCTGACTCCAGTAAGTCTGAATTCAGTCTGTCATGATAGAGATAACAATAAAAATACTGTCTTCACCTGCAGTTTTCTTTCTATTGTATAAATGTTATTATAATTTTATATATGATGTAAAGGTCCTTTTAATAGGCCAGTGAGTCCAGCATGGATTTTGATATCAAAGCTTTGGATATCTTCCTTTACAACGATAAAGAAGACACAGATTTCTCTACAGTTTTAAACAAAAATCAAAGGTGAGCAGTTACTCTCAGCAGGAGGTAGAAGTTATTGAATATTCTTAGACAAAGCATGTCCTTCAACCCTGTGTGACATGTTTTCCTAGTTTGGACACATCAACCTCTTTCTGTCTTGTTTTCATGAAAGATAAAAAGAAGTTAAATGTATTACAATATCGAAATAATCAACTATTTCCTGTGCAGATATGGATTTTATGCAAAGGGAATATGTTTTAGAAGCAAGGCTACACAAGCTGATGATATTCAAACATCAATGAAGCAGCTAAGTCTGCCTCCAACTTGCTAACAAGGCTGTTCTGAGTCAGGCTCTGTGCCTTAGCATCTGTCAGATAAATAATCTTGCTCCTTTATAAGAAAATGAACAGGCTGGTTCACTTTAATCCCTTGCCATCCAAATATATTTAAACAGTAACATGATTAGGAAAAGAATACACTGCAATATGAGTTGGAAAAGTGCTAAGGCTCTGGAAGCATGCACTATAAATCAAGCATTTAATGATTTAAATCAAAAACTTCAAGCAGCTGTCCCTGGGAAACATCGGAAGAACAGACTGTGCAATGAAGCCTGATGAAAATTAATTTAGTATGCAAACATTGTTATCTCATAGACTTTATGGAAATTATAAAAATAAGGTGCTGAATTTTATAATGTATTTTTATGTTCTTATGCTAAGAATGCTTTTTACAGGCCCTACTTTTATTTAATAAGTAGAGTACAAACCCTGTTATCTTAGGCAAAAGTTATTTTGGGAATTTTTTTTCAACTTGGGTGATGAAGTTATGCCTTTCAATCATTGTCATAGATCTGTGGAAAAGGTCCTGACACCTGCAGGAGCCAAGAGCCTATGCAGCACCCAGGGTTGTTCTGCAAAGAAATGAGCCTGTTTTAGGAAAGGAAGCACACTCCAGCTGAGGAACTGTCCTCTTAAAATTCTTGAGCACCACAGAAGCACAGGCAGTGTAAACCCATGGAGCCAGACACTCCCCTCTGCCATCCTGCAGCTCCCTGTGCTGTTCCCTCCATGTCCCAGCACAAACACTGAGTTAACTGATTTCTAGATCCCTGCATGTATAGTGGTATTATGCCCACATTACCCAAAAGAACCAGAAAAAACAGCAAACAGTGAGTAAGCATATACCTTCCCATCAGATATTGGAAGGTTACTGGTGGCAAGAGGAATCTCTTGCAGACTTGAGTTCATACAGGGCAATGATCTGCCCTACACGAAATAGTTCTCAGAGCATAGTACGTCCTGGGGAGGGCAGGGGGATGAACCACCAAAATCTGTCCTGAGACTTATGTCAGCTTCTCTGGGCCTCTACACCAGGATTGATAAGTCAGCTAAATTCTCCTTAAATCTCTCTTAAAACATACCACATTGAGAAAAACAAAACACACAAACAAAACCCCAAAAAACAAAACCCACATATTAGAAAGCAGGTACATTACATCTTTCTGTGTTTACTGCACATGAGACATTGTTAAACCGGCAAAAGTTTCACCAGAAAATAATTATCTGATAATGCACTTTATTTAACTTGGAGAATTAGAATTTAGAATGGGTTAATTTAATCCCTAAAAAATACAACATGATTATACAGTTCCCAGTACTTAGTGGTTTAACAGCAAGTAAGTTTGCTTTCCTGTAAGTTTGCTTATAATTACAGATATTCTGCAGCTCACATTTGTATTTGTGTTCAGACTAAGTGTTGTCTTTCATCCATTAAAAAGAGAGGAAAGAAAATTGAAAAGGAGAGATTGATTGAAAAGGATGTGGTTATGCTGATCTGTAACAGCCTGTATGGAATCTGGAAGGAAGGAAAAGAGTTTAAAGAAGATGCAAATAGCCCAGTCTGCATGCACGTGGGTAAGATATAGCTATTTTCACTCTGCCTTTACAAAGAGCTTCCTACATAACAAAATGTTGTTGCATTTGAAACATGTAGAAATGTTATTATATTATGTCTGTGTGCATACTCAGAATGGGAGAAATAGGACCTGGGTTCATCCACCTGCAACCCTCAATGACTCCTGGAACTCAGAGATGTAGGTAGATGCTGACTTCCATATTGAGAAAAGAGTGATGTAGGCAGTGATTGAGACTGTAGTTAGAAAGCTCCTGTCTTAAGTGAAAATAGTCCTGCATCACTTTAAACAAATTTCTCAAGCACTGTATATAAATTTATCCTTGAGTGATTGTATCCTCTTACAGATACAAATATTTAAATCAAGTAATTTCCCTTTTATTAGTACTATAAGTGTTCCACTAAAATGTATTTGCTGTGAATGCTAAAAACTTTGTAGTTGTGCATGCAAGAATCATCAAGAATGAGAGGAAAGTGATAAGAGATCCAAAGCCAAGAGAAAACAAAACCTACAACTTAGGAAGTTTTGTTCCAGTTGAGCTCTTTTGTTTTTCCTCCAAAGCTATAGAGAACCATAAAGATTATAGCTTCCATAATTTACATTAAAAACTGCTGTATCCTACACGTTATAGGACAATAACAGAAACTAATTTATGTTAAAAAAATTTAGAGGTTAAATTACAGCCAGAAAATCTCCTTAAGATGTCAGTAACACCAACAGAAAATATTTTACTGACTCATTATTCACAAGAGCATGTATTCTACATTTGTGTGACTCATAGTCATGCTATCAGAGATTCAAGGCCAAACTTCTAAAATAAAAGTGCCTTTTGCTGGTTTTTTGTTTATCTGATATGAACATTACAAGAATATTTAAAGAAAAAGCAGAAGGTGAAGGGAATTACTGAAGTGCAGAGACTAGTATCCCTGCATTTGCCTGGATACACATTGTCAAACAGCAACATAAATCAAGCAGAAGTAATGGCAGCTTTGTTAACATTCCCCTACAAAATTCTACATTTTGATTACTACACTGTCAGGCTTAAACCCTTAGTTAATTTAAATTTTCTATGACACTAGTCCAGTGAAGCTCAGGTTGAGCAGTTTTAGGAAAAGTTCAGCCAAAAAAAGTGGGTTTCTTTCTGAGCTGGAGACTGAGGATACAGATACAAAATCTGCTGTCTTTAGACAAGTTTTTGTGCATCAGCTGCAGCTTCATAGCTGGGTGAAGCCAAAGCATTTCACTTCTCTGTTTGGGCGTTAAGCACTCCAGCATGCTTAAACACCACTGCTCTGTAACGACATGATAACCTAGAGCAAATTGTGGTAACTCAGGCCGGACCTCTTCCATTAATGAGAATTTTGTGGTAACTGTGATATTTTGCAATATAGAAGATGTCTGTGAAAAGGGAGGGATTTTTCTCCGTGCCTGCTGGGGACAGATTCAAAGTTGTGGACTAAAATAAAGCAACGGAAGTTTAGGTTAGATGCTAGAAAAATATTTTCAATAGTAGTGATGGTGAAGCCTGGAGCAGGTTCTTCTGGAAGCCATGGAATCTCATTTACAGGAGGATTGTAGGAAGGGGTTACACAAACATTCCCCATGAGTGATTCAGGACTGGCTGCATCTGCCTGGAGGAGGGTTATGAACTACAAGATCAACCAAAGTCTGTTCCAGCCCTACTTTCCAATTCCATATCATACTTGATAGAAGTTTCTGCTGAATTTGGTTAAAGAACCTCTCTCTCTCTCCAGACACTGAAGTTGACTTTGTGATAGAACCTTGTGCTTCTTGACACCAGTGAAATAGCTATTGGGCACCTTTCTCCCCTCTTGATAATATTTCAATTACACAGGTTTCTTAAACCTTGAACAGTGAACTCCTGACAGATCTTAAATTGATAAAAAAATAGCACTCACAATAATCTCATTAGAAAAGTCATATAAGCCAAGGACATATTTAGCCATCAGCCTGAAAAGTGGTTCACCCAAAAGAATACTGTGTTCTTCAAACATGTAATAGTTTTGATTCTTTTTCATGATGATATAATTTTAATTGCTCAGATTCTCAATGTGTTAGTTGGGATAACTTGGTTGCATATACCAGGTAGGTGGACACTTCCTATGGCACTCTGCCTTACACAGGGGCATGATGCAGACTGATCCAAGGACACAATTTCAAAATAATTTTTCTCAATGAGATCGGAAGTGCAAGGATACTGAAGTACCTGCTCTGCCTCTGAACTTGTTTGGTAGGAATTTGTGGTTCAGAGCACAGAACAAGAAGCACCATGTTCTCCCTATGCTGCTGCAAATATTGAGGTGATTGCTGCTAACAGGAGCAAGTGAAGTCTTACAAGGGTGTCAGGAGTGCCAGACTTGCCAGCCAGTCTGAAAGAAGAATCCACTGTACTAGGAACACACTCAGAAAAAATAATCTCTAAGGGAAATTAATGTTTCAGATCTTGAGGACTAAATATTGTTCACATTATAGCCAGCTCACATCAAACTCTTTAATAAATAGGGTAAATCTAAGAAATGCACAGACATTTAGGGCAAATGCTCAGAATTTAGAACATGTATAGAATTGCACATCATCTGATTCTTTCTGAGCAGGTAAGGGATTTGGCTTCCTTTCATCTCCTGGGATCTACAAGAGCACTCTTGGTTCCCCTCTAAATATCAATAATCCCATTTTAATGACAGAAGGCTAGAGGACAGGAAGAGAAAGAGATCATAGCCACATTTCATGTGGCAAGTCTGTGGCACACCAAGGAACAGATGTAGAGTAGTGCTAAAATGACAAGATTTTCAATAACGAAATTATTTTCTAAACTATTTTCCCTGGTTTTTTTCTTTAAATGCTCAGTTTTTTCAAAACTGCTAGCTTCATTTCCAGTTACAATTATTGACTAAAACCATCAGCAATTTGCAACAACACTCATTGTCTGGATTTTATTTCACCTGAAGGGACAGTTATGTGAGATGCAGTACATACACATACAGGGAGAGCTAATTCCTGAGAGTTCTCTCATGAGAACTTGAATGTCTAATTACACAGAGATGATGAAAGATTAATCATCTTGAACAGGGTCCCACAGGTAATCTGTGGCACAGTGAGGAATCCATTAAAGACCCACAGTATTCCTGCCCAGTGCTCTCATCACCAGCCCATTTCTCCCTCCATGTTTACCTTCTGTTAAGCAAAGCTAAGGATCACATGGACTGTTAAAAGATTTTTGGCTGCTTGAGGTGTTGCAAGGCAATTCAAATATATGCAATGCAATCTTACCTAGAAGTATAGGAAGTCAGTCTTCATTTTTCAGCAATCTCCACAAGAGGCTTTAAAAAGGAGCAAAGTCTCTGGGCCATCTGTGCAGTACAAAACAGCCTGGCACAATTTGGACTTCAAAGACCCTTTACCTTTAGAAAAAATAAAGAACAATAATAAGTGTTACTGAATGGTTATTTGCCTACTTTGAGAAGGTATGCTCAATCATCTGTCTACAAAATCTGTCTGGCCACCTAAATTTGGTGGCTTGAAGGGCTCAAAGGCAGATCTAAAACCATCACCTAAGCAGAAGGAACAGCACAGTGATACACAGTCAATGAAACTGGAGGGAAGAATTGCATTGTACCCACTTTTGAAGCTCCTCTAAGAGCTGTGCAAGGTGGTGTGAGGATTAAAGGTGACCTGCCATGTGAAGACAAGCAAAGGAAATTTAGCTCGAGTTATGATGATTCACATTGCTACAAAAACTATCAGTGGGAGACAGATTTTTCTTATTCTGCAGATTGTAAGATTTTGGGATAGAAGCTGTTAAAGACTTCACAGCTTCCAGATCTTAATACCTGCAGTGTAAGGCTTATTTTTAAAGAAATCTTAAAAAGAGGGAAAATTGTGAAACTGCCTTTCTGCAACCAGTCACTGTTAAGGTAAGACTGGGCCTGTTTCTGTTTTTAATGTTCCCATGAAATCTCATTGAAGGGAGAAAGGAAAAAATACCTCAAGACTGAGTTCCAAAACTCTGGCCAGTTCTGATTCTGTCCTTTCCTTTCATTTTTTGGCCTGGATACAGCCCCAAGCACCATGTCCTGGTTTGAAGGACAGGTGTCTGCTAAGGAAGGCAGGAGCCTCCCTTGGAATGGAGAATGTAAACCCTTTCCCTTCGAATTATTGTAATTTTGAAATTAAGGGGCTCTCAGGTGAGGATATAGGAATAGGAATAACAGTTCTTTACTAGTATTTATAATAAAG
>WEKY01016195.1:158139-187688 GCA_013390045.1 Picathartes gymnocephalus
AGGGGCTCACCCACGGCAGAAGAAGCTCCCAGTGAAAGGTCCAGCAGCAGCAGCAGCAGTGAAACTCCTCTCTCCCAGAAGCAGAGCAGCTCCTCTCCGTGTTCTCCTCCAAAGCCCAGCACCAGCCCCCCGCTTCCTCCACTCCTGCCTTTCACCAACCCCTCTCCTCAGGGCTTGGCCACAATCCTCTGTTCTTCGTAAGTACCCAGTAGTAAAAGTTCTTTAGCAACTTAATGGGAAAAAATTCTATAAGTTAAAGGAAACAAAAGGAAAGAAAAAACCTAACCCCCAACACACTAGTGTTATGATATGAACAGAAATGCTACAGTTCTTGTACATGGCACTTTTCAATAGTTTTTTTTAAACAAACAAACAAAAAGCCAAACCAAAGAAATTTTCATTTAACTGAAGAGTCAAGTTATCCTTAGTAGTCTACATAGAAAATAAAACAGAAATTTAGCTGTGTGAAACTAATAATACTGACTTTTGCTCCATCACTGTCAGGAATGCCATGCTCAGAAATGAAACCCTGCCTCTCCCAGCCCACAGTTCAGGGAAGGGCACAGATGTGCTCCGCTTGCCCTGTGATGGCAACAACAGGGTGCTGCTGCTGAGGGCAGCAGGGGGGGCCGGGCTTCTCACCTGGGCTATTCTTCTCAGTCCTTTCTGTGCAACCATTAAAATAACACTGGGATACATGCAGCTTTATGCAGTCTTTATTGACGTTGTATCATCCACACAGATAAGATTCAGTTCCTGACTCACGCCAGCTCTCCATCAATATTTTTGGCCTCACATGAATTTATTTCAGCGACAAAAATGGCTTAGTCAGCTCTGTTTCCTCCTGCTCCTTCATCCCATTGCCAAAGCCTGACTGCTCATCCTTCTTCCCATGACTCCCTTAGCAGAGCCCATTCAGTCATTTATTAAGCCACTCAGTGAACAAGTTCAGGGAAACGATCAGGGTTAAAAACCAAAAACTACACAACTTGCTGGCTTATTTCTTACCCAGATCAGTTGCCCAGTGAGTTCACAGTGCAGCACACAATACTGCACATCTGTGCTGGATCAGAGCACCAACCCATTTGTTCTGGTGTCCTGCCCCAGCAGCAGAGCAGACACGGCAGATGTTATCCAGGGAAGGATGTGAGGGCAGGGCAAACGTCCAGGAATGCTCTCCCAGTCTCCTGTGACTTGTGACTCAGGGATGCCTTGAGTGAAAGTTAATGGTTTTATATTTAATATTCATTGATGGATTTTTCTTTCATTTATGTTTCTGATTGTTTTAGATTTTTTTTTTTTAAATCAAAGGTAAAGTTTGCAACCATACCCAGCTGTGGAACATAGTAGAACTATGTTCCATGCAGTCAGTGAAATGCCTCTTGTTGTTTGCCCTGGAAGTACCAGTAGTTCAATTTTGTGCCCTTTGGTTTTTATACTGGAAGAAGAAAAGAACACCTATACACCTTATTCACCTTGTTCCACTACCTATTATTTTATAGATTATTGTCGTAACTTCCTCATTCAGCTCTTTCCCAGTCTCCAGAGGTCTTAAAATACCATTAAGGATGTTGCTTCATGTCAATAGACAGTAATGCAATGTAGGTATATATGTGCAAGGCCAGGGATTATGGTAGCTTAAACTGAGGACAGAAATGGTTGTGTAATAAAACTTTAATTAATAAGAAATGTGCAGCTGGATAGACAGTCTTGTCTGGTGAACGTAATTTCTGCTTCCTCTACCACTGCTTGCCAATGTCAACCAATGCCTTCAGCAGCTTTCCAGTTTTGTAAGTAAATAAAGAATTCAAACGAATTATTTAATACATTTTCTTTCATTCTCCCACTGCTCAGTTCTCAATTGCCTTCTCTTTAATCTTCCCTCATTTGCAAAATGCAAGTATTTTTTGAAAACTCTATTGTAGCTGGTTGAAATGTTTACTAAAATTCAATGTTCAATGTTTCTTTCTCTGTATATAAAATCTCCTTCACCATCCTTTGTCTTGTTTTCTGTAGATCTCCCAGTACTTCTTTCGTTGCATTTGTTTATATTTCTTAAAAGCCTCAAAGCTACTCTTTACCATCTAACTTGCCCTTTGTCACTCTTTGTCTCTGCTTACAGTAGGATTTAGCCTGGAGGCTGTTGCCAAATGTGCTTAGAAATATTTTCCTATCTCAGGGAGTCACAGTCAAAATTATGCTACTCATTACCTGCTGTCTTAAATACATGTCCTCTAATACTGAGATACTTGTATTTTCTCAAGTCCTTCACCTGACAAACTCCAAAATCCATGAGAAAGCCAACATTTCTTTCTGCCCTGCCTGCACCATGCTTGCTTTTGTGTGGGCTGAACTGAGCCCTGCATGCCTTCAGCCCCAGCTGCTGCAGGAGCCAGGGCCCAGCACTGCCCAGAGGAGCAGGAGCAGCTCTTGGTGCTTGGCTCTTCAGCAGTCTCTGCACAGACCAACCTCACAGTGTGCTGTCTTTTTAGGCTGAGCCATTTCCAGAGATCCAGGCAGAATTCAGGCATTCAAGGATTGTCTCATTTCATGTCTCACCAAGCTCAGCATCACCAAACACTGGGTTGTGTGTTAGGAACAAGCAGTTATACAACACCCTGCAGCTTCCCAGTGCACTTTTGAGGCAGGGCAAGCAATGCTGTCCCCCAGGGAAAATGTTTCCAGTGGAGTTTTTCTGGGTGCCCAACATCACCAAAGGGTCGGGACTGACATGGATTGATTTGAAATGCATCTTCTCTTCCCTGAGTGGAAGAAGAAACATAGAAGATGTTTCTTAAAATGGCCTTTCCTGCACTCTTTAAGGGATCCTTGCCTCATTCAATCTGTTAGTGGGAAAAAGAAAGATAATCTTTCTAAACAATTCTCCGAACAAGCTGACTTATATTTTGTGGCATTGTGTCAAATGCAAGCAGTACATGGATCACTTATGGAGTAAGGCACAGAAACAGTTTCCAGCTTCATGCAGCTGTCCCTGCTCTTAACAGAGTAAACCAGATGGTAGAGGAATACACAGAGAGAAATTTTCAATGTGGAAAAAATAAAAGGTTTTTTTTGCATTAATATTTTTTGATGACCATTACTTTTTTTTTTTTTTTCAAGGTCTATTTTGGAATAGTTTGTGGAAATAATCACACAGTGTGCAAATTAAAGTTTTATCACTGTGCATTGGGATGCAGAGCATGCAGCTTAGCCTCTCTCAGCTTTGGAGGGGTTATGGATGCAGTTTGCCTTTGAGATGTTTTCTTTTGCAGGATTGCTTTTTTCATCTTCCTTGGCTTATGTACTGTGATCACATCACATCACATCATCAGTTTAAACTATGGTACATTGTAACACCAAATCAGGGCCAGAAGAGCCCTGAACCAGATCTCACTGGAAGGGAGGCTTCAATGGCACGTCCCTCCATTCCCTTCTCCCCACCACCTTGCCTAACAGTGCCCATCTTCTGTCTTTATTTATTGTGAAAAGGGGGAAGAGAGCTCTCTTTCTGCGTGAAAATGGGGGATCTAAATACATTTTCCACACATGCACGGCTACTTCCAATAGGTGGGACAAATACATCCTGTCTTGCTTTCTCCAAGAGTCTTTGTAAATATCTCACAATCACCTGAGCCACCCACATTCCTTTTGTTGCCGTTAGCTTGTATTAAATGGCCTTTACTGTAGCAGGCAAAATATTTACACTGTTTCTGCCGACTCAATTGCTGCCTTTCTCCTGGTCTGTCGCCTTGCATGACAGCACTGCCTTCTGCTTCCCTTACTTTGAGCACTACCAGCTGAGCTTTAAAAGTGGGCAATTCAAATTATCAGTTGGACAAAACAGTTTCCTTTTAGCTCTTTAAAAGCTTTTTAGCTCTTGTCTCAGAGCTTTTCTTGCTTTTCTTTCACATTGCCTTTAAAAGCAAGACTTACGGAAAAGATTAAGTTGCTTCTGGCTGCACTGGATAGAAGCAGATTAACGCAGCTGGGTCCAGCCCTGGGAAGCCCAGTCTGGATACGTATGTTAGCACAACCCCGGCAGTGTATAAGCAAGAGTCGTTTGTGTTGATCTTTTTCAGGATGATGAGTTTGTGATTAACTCTTTTGTGTGGAGCTTGCCTGTGTAGGAAGCTGGTACGCAGCAGGATGCTGATGAAAAACCTCCCGAGATGTCAGTCCTCCCTCTCACCATGCATAGCTCTGCAGCCACTCCTCTGGCTACAGCAGGGATTTTGTTTGCCCTCTATCACCTTTGAGATTTTTTTTTTTTTTCTGGGAGCAGGATGGTTGAGGAAGACAGGAAGTCTTAGTACAGCCTGCTTGGCTGATGCTAAGGAGAAGGTCCAATCCTGCATGGTGGATGTGCACATCCAGGTTGCAGGAAAGTAATTAAATAATAATAAATGCAAAGGAGATGTTACTGGGCAAATGGTAGGCTGTTTTCTTGCTCATTTATTTGTGTTTAGGGCTGAAGATTTGGGTTTTCAGCATGGGCTTATTAATCGAAAATGACCAAATAAATAGCTAAATATCAAATAAAAATGCATCTGTTTTGTGGGGCAGCTATGAATTATAATGTTCAAGAGGAATCCAGGAGACCCCAAATTCAGCAATCTATCTTAGTGAAGCTGGTAGCATCTTTCATGCGTTAACAAAGAAAAGCACAGTAGATCCTGCAGTATGCCCATTCTCCCTTGCAAGGAGCTGGCTGCAGGAACTGCAGCAAAGGGCAGGAGAGGGCAGCAGATTCATCAACTCCACGTGTGCTACGTGTAGTCCCTGCTCCTGTTCCTGCTCAAGATTCCCGAGGGTGGGAGGACCGACCCTCCGACCTTTCCATGCCCCCAGTCTGCCGTTAGCTGACTTGAGATAACATTATTTGCCAACCTCAAAGAAGTGTGGTGAGCATAAAAGCCCTTGGAGGGGCTCGACACGGCGCTGCTGATAGGAATGAGAAGTTTCCCTCCTGGTTAGACTGGGGCGTTCAGAACAAATCTTTGCTAACAAAGTGTGTCTGCTGGATGAGCTCGAAGCCACAGAGAAATAACATCAATATAGCTATTCCAGGGTTCACATCTGAATCCCAACCAAAATATTAAGGTGCCTTTTTTTTTTTTTCTTTCCTTTTTACATGGCATTAATCCAGGACATATCAGTTCAAAACATAACAGTTTTGAAATCACACGCACCCTTAAGCTGAACGAAATATTTCTATACAGCATAATCTTTCAGAGACAGTAAATCAGACCAGATCAGATATATACCTATTAATTTTAATGAAAACACAATATCCCTGTCACTTCTGCCTCCCTTTCCTAATGGCACATTTTCTCTATTTCTATCACATCTCCTTCCATATCAAGGTGAAGGAATGAAACTAAACACTGCTAGCTTCACAGTAAATTGAGCAGGAAAGATTCTACACAGGAATGGGGAAGACGATCATTCATTTTGCAGGCTTAGTGCCAACAGCACTACCTTGCAGCTCCAATTATCTGCCGTTTTAGTGATTACACCCAGTTAAGCAGGGATAATTGAAGCAATTTTCAGCATCTTCACCAGACAAGCCAGAGGCATGACCTTATCTTAGATAACAGAAAATGAGATTCAAATGAGCTTTTTTTTTTTTTTCCTAACAGTGAGCAGGCTTAATTACAGGAGCAAATTAGCAAAGGCAGTGGTATCTCTTCCAACCTTCAAGTCTTCAGATGGTGTCTGGTGACTGACTGCGGGACATCTCTTAGCTAAGCACAAATTTAGGGACTTGATAGAGTTGCCTTGGAGCTCTGTGGTTGTATAATGGATTTTGAATGAAAGAATTCTGGAACTTGAGGATAACTGTGAATCTCTGATTTTAATTATTATTTCTTGAACTTTTGATGACTAGAGGATGTTCTACTTGGTATCATCAGCATGAACTAAATGTCCATAAAACTGCTAAGGCTGATTTCATCAGACCACCTGCAGGGGAATGGGGGAATCGATGGGGTTTATCTGCCTGAACCCGAGATGCCCCAGGGTGAACTGCGGGCTCCATCAGGTGTTCCAGGACAGCCAAATGTGCTGTAGCTGCTGCTCTCCAGCTCCGAAAAACAGAGTATTTCATATGACTCCAGAGATATACAGTCTGTCAACCAAATCAAGGGTCTAAATGGTGCTCAGAAAAAGTTATGCCTTCCTGGCTCAAAAGACAGGCAGGAAAACATCAGTGGTGTTCCTCACTTGCAATGGACACTGTGTTATTTCTGCTCAGCACAGGAACTGTGAAGAGATCACTCCAGGACTGCTCAAGACTTTGGCTGTTGCCACAATAATCACACTTAGGAGATAAGCTACACTATGACTTTACCCCCCACCTCTGGCAAACCAGCAACTTACACTGTCAGTTTTATTTTATATTGCTTTGGCCATTTGGCTATGGTTCACACACAGCAGTTATTTGGTCTGGGCTTTCCCCCTTAAGTCCATAATGTCACAAAGAGAGCCACTGGGATACAAAATTTTTTGTTTGTTTGCTTGTTTGTTCTGCGAGAACAAGCCTAGGAAAATGAATAATCCACAAAAACACTATTTTTACTTGCATTACACATCCCTACACATGCAGGAACAAAAAGTCTGCGAGTTGATTCTTCTTAGACTAATGCATCAGTTTATTGTTTTCAGGGAGAAGCAGGGCACAGCAGTTCATAAAATATGGTAAAGAATATGCATACATTAATTTAGAAGTAGTTCAAAGAGTACCTGTAAAAACGTTCAAAAGTTTGTTTGCAAGATTTTGGCCTTGAGAGGTTTAGTTTTCCGGGACTGGAGAAAAAACTATTAGTTGCTTACATCTATTTTCTCACTTTAAATCAAACCTTCAGCATTTTACTGGCAGCATTTGAAAACACTATTGTTTTGGTGGAAACGTCACATCATTCTATGGGGAGAATCAATAAACTGCCTTAGTTAAAAATGTGCATAAAATTAAATTACGGAGGCATAAATGAGGACTTCCAGCCCAAAGGAATGCAATGTTGAGCATATAGTGTCAGATTGGCCTGTGTGGGTAGGATATCTTGACTGTTTATTTCTTAACAGTTCACAAATCTGTTCCCACATGTGGAGGCTGCACAGGCAGCTCAGCACACAAGGGGCAGTGGGTACACAGTGCAGCCTAATGCCAGTGGGAAAAGGGGCAAGGGAAGAGAATTTCCTCAACAGACAAGGAAACAAACCCAGATGAGGCCATAGTTACCACTGGCAGAAGTCAGGGGTTTGGTGTCACTTTTCATAAATCCAAGAGGAAGTGTTTCCTGAGCTACAATTCAAGAACTCCTTTGGTAGATCCTTGTGGCTTCATCTTCCCTTTATACTGACTCAAGGTGGGTGGGAGGTGGGTGACAGAGGTCTTGCAGGCATCCCTCTCTTTAACCACCAAACACAAGACCTCCATGGCCATGTGTCCCCACAGAAGCAGAGCTAAGCAATTTTTCTAGAAAACGGCTGAAGGGACTAGATGTAAATTATCTTAGGTCATGTAGACACTCGTCCATCTTCCAAGCACATGCAGGGAGTACATGTGAGAGTGGGGTGTCTCTAGTCCTGTGGCCTGATTTCCAGCTCTGATATATTGCATCACTACCCAGCATGACAGCCTGTCTGGCTTTCCTCTTAGATCCAGATTCACACGTGTCTCCTTGTATAAACAAGGAGAGATCTGGGAGCTACTCCCCATTTACTTTGGTATGGGCAACATGAAAATCTGGTCCTTAAGGCTCCTCATCATGCAGAGTTAAGGAAAAAATATGTGTCTCACAGCTTTTAAATGCCCACCATTTTAAATGGGGCAACTTTTCATTTCTCCTCATTTCTGTTAATCAACACCTTTCTCACCTCGTCCGGTTGTACCGAACTGAAGGAGATAAAACATCGTTCTGGACCCATCTCAACTACAGACCTCATTTAAATTTTCTCAAGCCTAGCCACAGCTGAAGGTGTTTCAGGAAAATAGCACAGGCCACTATTCTTAGTCTGTAAGCCTCTCCAGATTTTCTTTCTCTGAAATTTCAAGAGGATTCCTGATTTATCTAAATTAATATCCCCTATAGATTTCCCAAAACAGAACACCTCAAATACTCTTCATCACTTGTTTCCACATAGAGATCAAACTGTAAACCAGCAAAGACTGAGACAAAGATATTTTTCATGGCCAGCATACAGTAAGACTCTCATAGAAAGAGATATTTGCTCATTTCCGAGACTGTCTTTTTAACGGCATTTATTTAAAAGCCCTTATTTTCTGAGAAGCTTTGAGACCTTATTTAATTTATAGATCTTGCATAGAACAATAGCAGTGGCTCAGGCTGTGAAATGCCACTTTGTTGCTTTTCCCCACTGCTGCCCAGAGTGTGAATGCTCCTGATGGTGCCTATTTGGCTTGAGCATGTCAGACGCAGACCAGACAGGATGCTGAAGAAAGAAACTGGTGTCCTTCATTTCCAAGGCCTGGCTCATTACACAGGGTGATGAATTTGCCCTGCTTATAAATTCTGCAGCTACCACTTACAGCCACACCTGACATGAGCTTGACAAGATATGAGCAGACCTAAAATGATCTTCCAGGCAGTTGATGTTTCAGGAAAAATATTGCACGGAAAGCTTAGAAACCCAGATTATGCATACACAGTTAATGGCACGAGTGCAAACAGCATCCTTCTTGTTAAGCTTTTTTACACACTGGAGCCACTTGGACCTGCTAAAATATCAGGCTAAGACTGCTGCAAGAGAGGAGCAGGGTCAGATGTGAATATTGATCTCTGTTTGAGGTAGCACATTACCCAGTGTGGGGCTGTGCACTGGAACCCTCTGTGATGGGTTCCAGTGCACAGCATGGTCTGATTTCTGCCAGAGCAGCTTCTCTGAAAGCCTCATCTGCAGTTGGTGGGAGACAGAGATGTGGTACAAGAAGGCAGCAGCCCAAATATTCACAGGTAAAACTGGAAACACTTCTGGCACCAATTCAGCACTTCATTATTTACACGTCTGTAAGTACCTCTGTTGGAAATGAGTCACTGACTCACCTGCTCTCATAACTGACCACTTAGAGGTCACTAAAGCAAGTTCACTTTGACTTCAGAAAGGCAGTTCTCTTTCCAGGGCTCAAGTGAATGCCACAGCTGGAAGCTGGCTAGGACCAAACCACACAGCAGAGTACTGGCACTAGTGACCACTGTGATGGCTGGCCCTCTGCAGAGAGCAGTGAGGATCTTCAGAGCTAACAGAGATAAGGCACAACTCACTGGTATTCACAATACCTGGATTAAGAATCAAGCATGACCAAAAATTCATATCAGAGAATTAGCCTGGTGAAAGCCAAGAAAAGTCAGGTTGTTCATTAGCAGAGTTTGCTACCTCATGAGAAAGCATTCACATGCAGCTAGGGCAGCTTTGCCCTCCTGGGTTTTGCAAAATGCCAGAGACAGCTGCCTGTGCTGGCTCCACACCACCCCACAGTGCTACACCTGGAACAACTCAGGGCTTCCAGGCAAACACCATCCTCGGGTTCAGCTCCAGTGCAGCACGAGATCCACCTTCCTCTGCTTGGGCAGAAAGGACTCCCCCAGTCCCTCCTCCCCATCACAGCTGCAGGAAGCACATGTGCTTTGCAGACCCTGAGGGAGCATAACAAGAATTGCTCAGGAAATGTTGGCTGCTGCTCTTTCTGTCCTCATACCTTCATCAGCTGGCACGCTATGGTTAAACCCTTGGGTCTGCACAAGCTGTGTGCCTCACCTTTGAACTCCTGTGATGGTCAGGTTGTGGGCCCAGATTCACTCCCTCTGTGAATTAAAATAATCTTATTTCCCTTACCTAACGCCATGCTTCTGGTATAGGGGTGCAAGGAGAAACAAACTCCAGCTACACCTTCCCTGACACCGGTCTGTGTGTGCTACTGAGGAGCAGTACAAAGACTTTGGCTCATCAGTGTGGGTCTCCTCCATTCCAATGATCCCTCCTGCAGAGCAGTTTCTGGCTCTCTTGTGAGGTCAGATTCTGCAGAATATAAAGGCTGGAAGTCCCATATGAACTATCCTGTTTTCTGTTTCTGCTGCCTTTCTGCACTCACACTCATCACAGCTGTCCTGCAGAGCTTGACTAGACTAACCTTCAAAAGAATTACTACTGCTACTAAAAAAAAATCATCTCAGAGAATACAGGTCAAGGTTTAAACTACAGACAGACATTGCCTGTGGAATCCTCCAGTACACATGTGAGGCACAGAACTGGAATAGGTTATACATATATCCTGACAGCAGCAGCTCTTACTCAGTTGGCCTCTGGTTTCTGGCAATACAGAGCTGAGCTGAGTTCAGCTGTGCTTTTCTCCCTCTGAGATGTACTGCCTGTTTTAAACAGAACCCTGTAGAAATTTTATTTACTTCCCTCGCACCTCACAAATGAAGTGTTTTTCTTTCAGTTGGTGGGGAGAAGATTCTGCTGTGTGAAGCCACGTGGGACCCTTTGGTCTGCTCTTGACATGGTGGCCAAATGCCATTTACATTATTTTGCATAACTTTTTAAAGAGTTTTCCAAATAGATTCTTTCAGTAAGGTAAATAAAACAGGCTATTTTTTGTTGCTGGCTACTGTCCTGTAATATTAGGGATTTTCCTCAGTGTTCCTTGTCACTGTTCTCCCAGGAATGCGGCATAAAGAAGTCAGGAACACTCGTCCATCTTAAGACACTCCAACTGAACTTTATTCAAAATTCCACATCTTTTATAACACACAGACTCGAGAATCATATTGGTTAAGGATATTAACACCCTCTTAATGCTACTGGTTAATCAGGGACAACAACTGAAGTCTAACCTCTTTTATGGAAATTACCAGGTGCCAGTGGTTTACATTCTTATACTTTCCTGTTTTCAAAACAATTCCCAGCAGTACCATGAGAGAGTTTTTTCTCTGTCCCAAACTGCAGCAAATAAGTCTGATCATTCTCTCCTCAGACCTCTGACAGTATCCACACTTCCTGATCTGCTGTCTGCATTGGTTTGCTCTCATACACTGAAGTTAGAGTTTGAATGCAGTTTCCCTTCTACGTAGAAAAGTCTGTTCCTCACCTGAGGATGTGTATCTCTAACGGTTTGCCTCTCTCCCAGCCTGGAATATCGTACAGGTAATGCCATTTCTGCTGCCATTAGTGGTTTATCTTTCTGCTCCTCTTGGCCTTTAAAGTGACCCAGCCTTCTGAAGTTTATAGGCAGATGCCAGTCTCAGGATATCTACTCCCTTGTGATAGAGACACCTACAAATATAATCAATTCTATAAGGGGTCACAGCAAGCTCCTCCCAGAAGGGATGACTTCTTACTGACAGGAACAGGCTCCACTGCAGAGAGCCAGCATCATCATCATCAGGGCCTGTGTCCCTGCCTGTGCCTGCCAGGGTCAGCACAAACACTGAACACCACTTGAAAATAAATCACAGGGATGGTTAAGCATGTAGGCTGCACATGTACCCACTTCATCTTCCCTTGGCAGATGATGTTCACTCACATGAAGAATTGCTGGAGGCTCACTGGAGGTTCCATGGGAGTCTAAGACCACGTCCTCTACGTTGATGGACTGACATCCAACAGCAGACTTCATCAAACCAGATTTTCCTGTACCTTTTGCAGTTAGATGCTCCAGATGAAGAAGGCTCACAGATAACTTAGTTTGGGAAAGAAGAAAGAAGAGTGGGAGACTGAGCTGCCATCACAGGAAATGCTTCCAACTGGGTTCAAAGAAGTCATCTAGCCCACTCTTCTGTGCAAATGTAACTTCAAATATGCACTTTCTCACATATATTCCTTATCTCTGGTAGCAATCCCCTCTTTTTTTCCCAAGTATTTTCTTCCAATTCTTCATTATCCTCACTGCTAGAAAACACTGCTGCTGTCAAGTTGAATGTTTAGTTTCATTGCTTCCTGTCAGTTCAGATGTTTCTGGAGAAAAAATAATTTCTTTAGTTAATTTCTTTAGTGGGTACACTGCCATAATGTCTGTACCAGGAACATCACTGAACATGGTTAGTCATGTTTTACATGAACAGTGCAGGTTGCTGCATATTATTATATACCAAAATAACTAGATAAGAACATTATATTGACTTTCTATGACACTTTTTATTGTTCTGATAAAAAAATGAATTGGTTTTGCAATTCAGGCTTTCTTTGTGATTATTTGTTATTGAATAGAGTTTTTATTATTATTATTATTTTATAATCACCTGTACCAACTCTACTAGTTCTTCACCTGGAAACTAATAGTTTAATAGAAAAACACCTGTCTGGAAGAATCACAACTATGGGGAGCGTTCCTTTCATTCTACCTTCATTTCTCATAAGCTCAGAAAAGTCATAACAGGAAATAAATGTAAAGGCATCTCAGGAAGCCATTTAATCCATCCTTCTGCTCCAGGGCTGAATTTGAACAAAGAATTTATAAGAAATAATGGAAGGCAGCCTAGGGAATTACTTTCTTCCTGAGTCACCTAAATTTCCTTTTTCTAAAGGATTCCAGTGCTTTGGTCTAGTTTACCTCACAGAAGCCATTTTTCTGTCTAAGAACACTAAAATTACGCTCTTCCTTTTATTGAAGGAGTTCTTTGTTACTGCAAACCTCATTGTACAACTAATATTCTGTCAAGATTGTGAGAACATGCAGGTGTTACATAGCAACACCTTAAACTGTGAGTGACACCACCATGTCATTAGGAGACCGGAGATCTTTAGAAAATTTCATGTGAGGGGTCTCCAGCTCAAGTTGCTGAATTTACATACCAAACACTTCTGTCCAATACAACTGATAGGAGTTATTATACACCTTCCCTGCATCAATGTATTGACCTAAACATAAAAGAAGAGGGGAGCTATGCAGACATATGAATGTCTTCTGAAGTAAGTTAATAATAAAAATCACTGAAACCCATTATTCAGGAGTAATCTGGAAAAACTTGAAAAGAGACAGGGCAAGAAATATGAGTAAGGATGTGATATGACCCTGTGTGTGGAAAGATGACCTGTGAAAGAGATGATTTAGGGTGTCAGGCTTAAAAGCCACAGTGAAGCATCTTCTTTAGGATGTGTCAAGTAACTCTCTACACCTCCTGATTATACTGACTGGAGGTGCTGTGGTTGAGTGTGATCCAGTGAGGTACAGGTGTTTAAACTGCACTCACAGGAAACTCAGTCATGTTCATATACAGAATTGTACCTATAAACAGAGTTTCCTGAGGTTTTGTTTCTATGAAATGGCTGTGTAAAATAATGAGAGTAACAAATCCCCCTAGAGAAAACCAAACTTGTGCCTACAATAGATTTTGCGACTTAGGAGATATTGGCTGATCGCCAGGAGACTCAAAACTCTCATCATAGACAGAAAAAAAGTTCCTTCTCTTTCCAGCACTTGAGCACAAATTGTCCATGGCTGATTTCCTTAAGCCCTTCTATGGCTTGTGGGGTCCCTGTCCCCAGCCACTTTGCACCAAACCTCTCACATGCAGGGCAGAGAAAACACACCCACTCTGGGATGCACACAGGATCCTGCAAGGACTTCAGTCTTTTTCCTGATCATTTCATGTCCCTACCTGAGATTTTAGTGGGAACAAAGAAAAGATTCTGTGCTTCTAGCAGAAGGGAAAGGGACAAGATATGGTACAAAGGTGTGAGACAGAAAACTTTTCTGTTGTTTGTAAGTGTACCAGTTAGTCTGGTAAAAAAATGTTTCTCCCTACTAACTTTATCTTTCATCACAAACAATTGAACTGTCATTATTCCTCTGCTGTAATTTATAAAACCCTTTAAGATTTTTTAATCCATCTGTTCCTGTAGGGATTATAAGGCAAGCAAAGTGATTATCACCTTGCCAACTCTTATCATCAGGTGGCTGTGACTGTTGAGATTGCTGTCCAAAGACAACAAGAAGTACATTAACAGAGAACAAAAGGTATTGTTTAAAAAAACAACGGTTACCATTAAACCCTCATGATATAGATCAGATAAATCCAGTGATAATGCAGAGATCATGACCTTAGGGCTCCCCACCAGTCTCATTGCAATTTTATCTTATCATCACTGCATATCCTAATAAATCAGTTTGTGCCACAAAAATACACCAGTTAGCATTGCCTTTCCAAAGGCTGCTTTGCAGCGTTTGTTGCTTTAACTGCACATTCCCTAATTGTTTTTGATTGGTTTAATTGGACATTCAGAAATTGGGATTAGATTTTAAAGAACCCTGGGATGAAGTGGGTTCCTGCATAAATTTCACCAGCTGTGTTAACAAACAGGAGGCAAGACAGATGGGTGGCAAAAACATAGAGGGCTCAAAGCTCTGCAGTGCTTGGGCAATCAATTAACACCTCAAAATGTATGAATGCTTTAATAAAGTGAACTTTCACATCTCCCTAAAAGCAGAAGATCATGACTATTGTGACACACCAAGCTGTACAAGAGAAAATCTGTCTTGCAGGATATAGATATTTGTGTCCAATCTCTCTGTTTTTTGCAGGATTTTCTGCCTTCATGGCTGTGGGCCCCAAACTCTGGCATTTGACACTGACTTGCCAGACACTGATCTTTGCTAGTTGCAGTGAATGGATTTCAGTCTTGACTTGGAGTTAGTGACAGCAAGAGGCAAGTAAAGAGACACAGGGGAGACTTTCTAACTGGAGCTAAACAGAGCTAAGATCAGACAGATTTGCAGGGCTTTTTTGGAAGGAGAATAAATATTTTTCTTTGTCCTCTTCTAGCATTTCAAGTAATTTAGAGATGGTCCTTATCTTGTTTTCTGTGTCAGTGGAAAATTTTGGTGATGAAATATTAAGGAATACATTTGAGATTATCTGATCTTGCTGTGTGCAGTAGCAAAGTAGAAACTAAAACATTAAATTCTACCCCATTCCTGGAATTAAAAACCCATTTCTGTGACAGAAAGGTATGTTCAAATAAATTAAACAATTTTCACTGAAATGGCTGAGGCATGAGAAGACATTGTTTTTCCAGCTTTGCTTTGTTCATTAAGCAGCACCTTAGAGGAGGAGCAATAGTGGCAGAGAACCATAACATTTTAAACTATTTCCCTTGAATACATCTTCAGTGCCCTTCAGCACAGAGGCACTTCAGCAGAGTGAGGTTCAACCAGCATCTAGACGTATCGAGTATGAAACACTAAGCAACAAGCAGGATTGAATCCTCAACCCTTTCCAGCAATCAAGGCTGGCCTCTGAACCAGGTCAGGTGGTTCTCTCAGCAGAACTGAAGGGACAAGGACATTTCCAACCTTGGCATTACATCTACGTTTTGTACCACAGTTGTGTCAATGGGCCACTGACACATTAAGTAGTTTAGGCTGAAGGGACTCGAATCCATGGCTTTTTCTATAAGAAAGTACCCAAATTATGTGGCTAAGTTAGGTTCCTATGCTTTTCAGTGGGATCTCTGCCCTGATGCAAACAAAAGCACAGAACTTGGAGGCCCACAAATAGAGGAAGTTCTTTCCCAGAGTGTTTGGGATGAAATATTCCGCATTTAAAGTGAGCAGGGAAGTTCCAGGTGAGTTTAAGCATTACCATGCATAAGTGACCACTGAAATGTACATTCTTTGACTTGGCTTCCTAAGAACTTTCTCAGATCTAATCCTTCCGGCCTTTTTGCTTTCCCCAAAATTACCAAGAACCCTGCATTTTCTTACTGTAATTAAATTATCAATGAATGTTTATTTTATTTGCTTGAATCAAGTTCCTGAAGTCTACTGTGTGGGCAGAATATCAGCAAGAAAGAGCTTAGACTAAATAAATGTGAGGGCAATGAATGTGAAGGTTATTAAGAGAAGCAGATGGTTAGGAATTGAATTGACTTGAACGACTTATCTAAAAAAAAATAAAATAGAAATCTCTAGAGGACTGGGATTTTTAGGGAGTTTTGACATCCCATGTTCCCAGTCAAGCAGCTGGCAGCCCAGTGGGTGCTTTTCTCACAGTGTTTTTGTTTTCTTCCATCAGACCAAGAAAACCAGTACTTGTGGTACTGGTCCTACAGAGAGGATAGTGATGCCTGTATTTAAAGAAAGATTGGATGTGGCACTCAGTGTTGTGGTCTAATTGAGGTGTTGGGGCATCGGTTGGACTCGATTTTAGAAGTCTCTTCCAACCTCGTCTTTCTGTGATTCTGTGATTCTGTGATTCGCAGATCCTTTGGCTGCACTGTTTCAAGGTTTCAGAGGAATTTAGTTCAATGAGATTATATGAGGGGATAGTTGGCTGACTTTTACTTTATCAGTGCATTTGGTCCCCCAGTAATCATGTAACACATCCACCCAGTGCTCATTCCCACCAGTAAAATCAGAAAACAGCTGTGTGCTGTGTCTGAAGACCCACAATCTGAATACTCCTATGTCAGACATTTTTATTACCCACTTCTTTCTAGGCTTGATGAAAGGTCTCACCTGCTTCTGCATGTTTCTGTGCCCAATAAT
Organism: Picathartes gymnocephalus; assembly: GCA_013390045.1. Taxonomy (NCBI): domain Eukaryota; kingdom Metazoa; phylum Chordata; class Aves; order Passeriformes; family Picathartidae; genus Picathartes; species Picathartes gymnocephalus. The sequence goes on from WEKY01016195.1 coordinate 174,644, forward strand.
GCATCATCTTTGCTGTTTTCTTGCATTCAACAAAACAGAAGACCTGACTTCTGGATAAATGACAGCAAATTGGTGCTCTGAACAGGGGAAAAGGGACTGGAATAATGGGAGAATGCCTTGGAATTGGATCCACAGAAGTGCTGCAGTCCTAGACATAGAATAGTCAGTTTAGTTTTGCTTCCTTCTTAGCACAATGGGTTTCTTCTGAGTTCAGTGTCTAGATAAATTCCTTTAGTGAACAGATGATATAGCTCAAGATATTATTCTACCCTCCCCTGGAGCTCATTCAACCCTGAGATCTCTGTTTGAACTTCTGCAGAGCTGGTTTGGAGCTAAGCCATTAGATCTTCCGCTGAAGTAGCTGAGGACTCTCCTCAAGGCAGCAGCAGCAGCATCTGACAGGAGAGCAGAGCTGAGCACCAAAGGAGCTGCAATAGCCTGACCCACCACCACAGCTAATGGAAGCTAATGAAAAATTTGTGTCCAAGTATTTTCCTCTTACAATTCTTTTCTACTTGATTGTTTGGAGGTAAGGACACCCCTGTCATTAGTGAAAACTGCCTGCAGAAATACACCTGGCCCTAATTTAATGCATTTGCCTATGTCAAGAGGCACTAAGAGCCCAGTGTGGATAAGCCCAGCTATAAATAGCCAGTCACACATCCAGTTTAAATTTAGATATTTACTTGTACAACATCCCAGAATTCAACCAAATTCAGCTCAGTTGTACTCATGTTGGAAGCATTCTGAAAGCAGGGCAGAACTCAGGAGTATTCCCAGACACTGGTGCATCAACAGGAATCTGAGAACTGTATTTTAAGAGAATAACATGAAGAGAAGCATTTGCAGATATTATTCATGTACTTAACAGCTGGAAACCAAGAGCTCCCACATAACCTACTGGTGTTGCTATGTTTGGGAGTTTCCCTTCACAGATGATGGACACAGCCTGAGCTGTGGATTAAGCCTCAGAGCCCTAAACCAGAAATGCTGAGGCTGGAGGTATTCCTTCTGGGTGATGTGGAAGGGGTTGGCCCTGCTCTTTGCAAAGGTTAGACACACATCCCTCCTGTTGCAGAGGTGTGAGCACAAGGCAGGTTGGATTCCCTCACCTGAGTGCAGGGACAGTCAACAGGTCTGCAGGTGCTGCAGTCAGAGGCACTGAAGGACTGTTCAGAGCCAAGTGGCAATGTCAGATTTTGGCATCCATTTCATTAAAGCTCCTTCTTTGCTCTTCAAAACAACATTGCCAGATACAGCATTGCATATCTGAGTTACCAAAAATGCCTATGTATGATTTAAAGTGCTTTCATTACTGTCTTGTAAGTAAATTCATGCTCATGATTAGCTTTCTAACAGATGGCCAAAGACTGGCTACTAGTGAGGGGACAAAAGCAAGATCAGCATCACTGAGACCAGTTTCCCTTGTACAATCAGTGTGTTTTATCTCTGCACAGGAGGCAGCAATTCATCCCCAGCCCCTCTGTGGGGGCTGCTGACAAAGAGCCTAATCAGTCCCAAATCGTGTGGCTTCCTGAAGCAGACACATGACACTGAGGCTCAGACCACCAGCTCTCTTCTCACAAGCCACAAAATGTGCATCAGAGGGGTATGACGTTCTGTTCATAAGACAGAGGTGAAAGGCTCTATATCCTATTACAGCTCCCCTGGGCCAGCTAGTCTCCTTGTTTACATTTTTGTCAGAAAAAATCAAGGATGTTTTTACATTTGTGAATGGAAAGGCAGCAACAGGACTGCATGTGAAGTGGTATTTCTTAGTCCCCCATCTGACTCAGTGTTGGATAGCAGCCAAGGAAGGAAGGCAATTGCCAACTCTCCAGCTGTGAGAACAGGGACATGCTAAAGCAGGGACTTCTCTGGCACCCGATGGAAGTGATGGGGAATCTCTGGGTTCCTGAATCCACCTTCTAAGCTGATTACTGCAGCCTGGTGACAATGCAGGTCTAGGCTAGCACACACAGATCCAGGAGCACGTGTCTCCTGGTGGCTTCAATAAAGAGCATGTCTGTGGGGAGCTCTACAGCCTTGGGTTCTGAGAAGTGGTTCAGGTTTGGAGAACTTGACTCATCAAATTCCCTCTATGGCCTTTGGAAATATGCTTGTTTTTCACACTGTGGTGTGGGATCCCTACATCCTGAGGTGAAAAATGATGCCCAAACTCCTATTGCTACTGAAGTTACAAATACTTAAAAATAACCTGTGAATGATCCTTCTCAGAGTAATCAATAAAAGTAACTCATAGAAGAACAGCATTAATGTTTCTATAATGCTGAGTTAAATACACCAAACAGTGTTCTGAGTCTTAGTGATTCACCCACCTGTGCTGTTCAGCCAGTAGACTAGTTTCTGGCAAGGTTTTGACCTGACCAATTAGCTTTTTCCAAGATGAGAAACCATCAGAGGAGCTAGCACATGTCTGGGAGCACTGCTGACCAAGTCTGGGTGCAGATTTGTCTTTGCTTTGGGAGTCAGGAGAATCTCTTTTTCTGTCTTTTGTAATCTCATCCGTAGGTTTGAAAGACAGAAAAGTACATGTGCAAGTCACCGCACACCAGCTGGCCTCAATGCCCAAAGACAGGCCTAAGTACGTGTCACTCACTGGCACAGTCACAACCTAAATGTCTGACTTCAAGCACCAGTGCAGTGCTGTGGTATTTGTTGTTGCTGCTGCAGGAAGCTTCACAGCAGCATGCAGAGAACCACATCTTCTCTCATACGGTCAGAGATCATCTATTTCACACGCTGCATGCAGGTGCTCTTTCTTACAGACATTTGGGCCCAGTTCCACTCTTTTCTCAGCTCTTTGTATGAGAAGCCAACATTTTGGTACAGGACATGATGGACCATGTGTCATAGGCTGTGGGGTCCTAAGGAAAGAGGCCCTCAGACACTGTCCTATGGATTGTACTTTTCTGCTCACTTGCCTCGTGGTGTAACCCCAGTCCATCTGTGAGAGTTATGAAGGAAAAAGTTCCTTGGGAACAGGCCAGAGGTGGGGTGAACTCTTCCGGCAGGACTGATTTGGACCTAAATACAAGGTAAGGTCTTTTATGCCTATTGTCTGTCTGAAGGCTTTTAACCCTCTCAGTTCACCCATCACACCACAGTCATTTCCTTGAAGGAACCAATTTAAAATATACTTCCTTCTTTGATCTGAAAAGTAGCGCCACTTATTTTGGTTCCACTCTCATTTTTCCACACCCCTGCCCCCTCTCACAGCAGTCCTGTTGTCTCTGCTCCATGCTCTGCCTTTTCTTTAGCTCTTTTGCCTCCTCATTTTCACTGCTGTCACTTGTCTTCCACCACCCTACAGAAATCTTCTCCAGCTCCTTCCTCCCCATGTCTCAATAGCCAAAGCATTTTTTCTGCTTTGTTGTTGTAACTGCCTGTGGGCAGCATCACAGCACAAAGACTTCACTCTGCTGAAGCATGAGGGAGTCCTGCCACTGACTCCTGACTCTCCCAGTAGAGCCAGATTTCTCCTGAAAAGTTTTGATCATTACTTTTGTGCAAGCAAGAAAGGCACGCATGCAAACCAGCTCCTCTGTAGGATTCATCAAAAGCCAGCAGTAGCTGATGAGTGAAATGTAATTAAGATGTGATTATAGAATGAAACTTACAGTTTAGTCCATTTCCTCTAAATCTTTCTGAGTTCTCAAGTTAACTTTGTTCTTATGTAAATAGTTTGATACGATGGATTCCAGACCACCTCAGCTGTTCCAGTCAGTTCGTGTGAAGTTATAGGAGAGGTACTTGAAATGATGACTGCAATCTGCTGCTTTGGCCCAAACATAATCTGCACCAGATTGCCCAAGTTTCTGAACTTCACAGCATCATAAATTCATACAATTATAAATGTAGAGGCAAGAAGTATGTAGGTTCAGTGAAAACATTTGAATTAACATCATGTAATAATAAATAGATCCCCATAAAATCTACAAGAGGTCTCTAGAGAGTAGCTCTTAAACAATGACCAGAAAGAAAAAAATACCCCATATAGCTAAAGGCTTTCTATGCTGTATCAGGAGGTTTTTGCCTTTTAAATTACATACATTGGATTATGAGTGTGAGGTCTTACTAAAATTGTGAGCAGAACTGTTTAATGCAAACTGTCCAAAGTCCACCTTTGAGAACAAATGAAGCCCTGAGGCTCCTTAAAAGGAGGACTGTACGGTCTCTTTCTCTATATTGGCATTGGAAGACATAGTTAAATCAACTAGAAAAAAAGCTCAGCTATTAAAATATCCTTTTGCTTATCAAAAACATTCATCTCCCTGGCTCTCCAGCCAATGCTAGGTAAAGAACTTCATCTGCTCCAGTTTAAGTGGATGGCTAGGTCCTGATTGATTTAAATAGGGAAATGGCTGGGACACAAATGCAGAACAGGAGGAAGCTGATTGAAAATGGCTTCATATTTCTGTCAGAGCAAAGGAAAATATCTGTAAACAATTTCCTTCTAGGGCCTTTCAGAACCAAAGTCATTAATGGAAAGCAACTGGCAGAAAAGCAACAACCAACCCACTGAATGGAGAAAAATAAATAGAACATTAACAACCATCTTCCAGGGCAGCCAGTGTCTTTCTCACACCTATATTTACTTTTTGTTGCTATCTAAATGTGAATACATTTAACAAATACAATTTTTTTATTATTTCCACACCATCCCCTTTTTTGCCTTCTTTTCCAGCATCACTAAGGCTGCACAACATATAATAAGGGACTTAGTAAGCTTTGACTGCTTTGACAATTATTTAATCTTATAGGGTTCTGTTGGGTCTGTTAAGAATTGAGGCACAATGAGTGTGTAAGCATAAATATTAATTGCAAACACATTCTGTTTATCCTGCAAAGTGTAAATGGAGAAAAGATAGTGCTTAAAAGGAAAGCAGTTGTTTCTTCTGTTAAAAAAAAAAAAAAAGAAAAAAAAAAGAAAAAAAATCTTAATGTTCTTATCTTTCCTGTTCTTATCTGGTACAGAGGACTTTCAATCCATCAAGACAGTACTCTTCTTGTCTAATCAAACTGCTGAGAGATAAGAGGTTTTAGGGCTTCCTGACCATTGTTTGAACCTTTTTCTTCCTTGCTCAAAGAAGAAAGTCTTGAAAGTTTCTAAAGCTCCAACTGTAACTAATTAGGGAATCTGAGGAATATTCAGTTCAATGCAGAGGTTAACGAAAAGGAAAACTTCAAACCACTACAGAGATGACCTTTAATGGGAGATTCAGATTCGAATTAAAGCTGTAGTAAGCTAGTCACCAGACATTCAAGCTTCTTTTCTTCTTACTTGGAAAAGTTCAAAAGCCCACTCTTAAGCATGTAAAGAAAAAACCTCCAAACCTTGAAAGGGTTGTCCATTTGTTATCTGTTTTTATCTGAGTATTGAGCCATTTTAATGGAGATGAGCAAATGACTGGGAAATTAGCTGAGTTAGTTTGTAGACTTATAGCTTGGACCAAAATGGGGAAAGATTCTGAGTGCAAAGGAAAAATTAATTCTGTTTTTTAAACAACTGTAGCTCTTAGAATTTAAACTAAATGCCTCTTATGGCATAATATGACATTCCAGGAAGAGAACATTGCATTTGCTCACTTTATTCCTTCCTGTTTTAGTATTATTTGGTTATGTGAGAAGTAATTTTAAGCAAAATCATGCTTGCCAAAGACCAAGAGACAGTGAACAACAGATTCCAGATAGCTGCATGGTTTTGTTTTATCCCAACTGACTTTTAGTTCCCTGTAGTATTGACTAAATAGACTAGTATTTAATTAGAGAAACCTTTTAAAATTACCGCTTCTCCCTGGATTTAATAGCAAATTAAAGAGGGAACACTTCTCAGAATTTAGTTTCCTGCTTTTAAAATTAAATTTTTTCTTGTCCTGTAGAATTAAAAAATGTCATCAGGCTTTTACTGTCTGCAGTTTGTTATGAATCACATAAAACTCATTAAACATGGCATTTTTCATCATGTCATGTGTATATTAGTGAAATCATTACAAATGTGTTTCAATAAATCACCAGATCAACTTCCATAGAAAAGCCAACAGGAGAGTTAAAAATAACTCTCCTTTCATGGTTTCCCACAGTAATGCAACTGTCTCAAACTCTAGGCAATTTATTTATAGTCCTTTTTTAATAGTAGCTACTTAGTTGAATTTCCGCCTTCATATTTGGGTTGTTTCATCTAGATATGAGTATCAGTCCCAGCTTGATTGTTTGGACTCAACTCTAATTTCTCCCAGATTGTCCATGGAAAGTGTACATTACAGAACTTGTAGATAAAAAGAAACACACACCAAAAACTGTAGCCCAATAACTTGCACTGAGGCAGGATCAAGCACACTAAATCCTCCTCAGTAGAGGAGATGTTCTTGAAAACATTCAGTGAAAGGTTTTTCACACATAACTTGCCAGACAGTGTTTCAGAGCCCTTTTATAGGTAAATTTTTTTTCTTTTCCAATATAAAGCCTTTGGTTATGAACAGACTTATTCTCTCCCCTACTGAACATGGGACACAATGGTTTCCTGTTCTCCCTGTAGCAATATTAACAGAAGCATGCCACATTCTCCTCAATCTTCTTTTTTTAGGTACCCAGTTCCTTCAGACTTTCCATAAAAGTGCTTTTCATGCCTTATCACCAAGCACCAGGCTTGACCTTCACCAGCTCAGCTACACTATCTGAACCTTGCTGTGACACTTGCAACACTCCTGAAACACCTCCCTGATGAAGAAATGCTGAGGGACATGAGTTGCTCAGCCTGGAGAAGAGAGGGCTCTGGGGAGACATTATTGCAAACTTGCAGTCTATAAAGGGGGCTCATATGAAAGGCAGAGACAAGCATTTACCAAGGCCTGTTGTGACAGGACAAAGGGTAATGGTTTTAAACTGGAAGGGGGTAGGTTTAGGTTGGACATGAAGAAATTCTTTGCTGTGAGGTTGGTGAGGCACTGGAAGAGGTTGTTCAGGGAAGTTGTGGATGCCCTGTCACTGGAAGTGTTCTAGACCAGGCTTCATGGGGCTCTGAGCAACCTGGTCTAGTGGAAGATGTCCCTGCCCATGGCAGGGTGGGGGTACATTTGGTGACCTCTGAAGGTCTCTTCCAACTCAAACCATCCTGTGATACTAATGAAAATAAGGTAACAAACAGAAAGAAATAGATAGAACAAGAATGGTGTTCACAAGCAAATGACATTTTATATCCTTATTTTATTTTAGCTCTATCATAATCTCCAAATTCACTTTGCTGTACAGCTTTCACTACCAATTACTCCAGCCTTGCATTTGTGGGTTTGATCTTCACCTCAAATTGTCTCCATCACACTTGTTCTTGGACAATTTCCACCCATTTATTTTGAGTCACCTACCCAATTTGACATACTTTGTATTCCCACAAAGCCCACTGGGCTGTCACTGCCAGAACTGATGGGGTCCACTCGTGCTGACAAACCATGGTTCAAAGTCACTGGTGCATCCCACAAGGACTGCAGAACTTCAGCTTATTGTAGTATTGGTCACTTATTTATGTGCTGTTCCCTTTTACCTGTAGCAGAAGGAGTATGCAGGAGCTTCTTTCTTCTACAGCAGGGGAAACACTCCATAGCCTCAATTTTGCTGATACAGTATAAAACATACAAGCTAATGCTGAATATTTTAAGGATCAGGAAATGAGGACCTTATTGCATTAAGTGTACAAGGCTTCTAGACCTTTAGAAAATGTTTGGAGAAACATTTTGACTGCAGAGGCTGATCATAGGCACCAAAGGACTTCTTTAGTTGGAAAAAGATTGAGACATAAAGAGACTTGCTTTTACTAAGTGCATTTAAACTGTCCTTTTAATAACAAAAAACAGTTGTCTTCAAGATGGGATAACTTTTAAATATAAAAAAATAACACACCACAGGGAGCTGAAAGGAAAAACAAATTTAATTTTGTACTCAAGACCATCCAAACCACCCACCCACATAATAAGTGTTTGCTGGCTACACAGACACTGGTTGCCACGGGTTAGCCAATGGTCTTTGTTTGAAAAGTAAACACCTTTGTTAGAAAATAAAAATATTACATGTAGTGAATAATCAAACTGTTATGGCAACATCCTGCTCCCTCTGAAATCAGCGGGCTACTTTCAGCAGGATGGGTGTTAAATTTTTGCTTGTGTGATTAACAAAAGCCGGGGTAGCTGCGGGGAGGATGTCGGGAGCTGTGCTGAGCTGACAGCCGGGTGTGCTGATGAAGAGCAGCCACGGCTCACCAAGGGGCCGAGGGAGGAAGAGTAGAGGTTAAGTCAGAGGTGGCAGGACTACCAGGGGTGGGCTGTCAGAGCCACTGTATTCCTCTTGGTGAATTAAATGCTGAATTTAGTTGTAGAGACTGTCAACCTCCAGCGCCTGGGAGTTTTCACTGGCATTACTTGATTTTTTTATATAGATGTAGCTCTTAAGAGCCGATTGTCATTGTCATTGTCATTGTCATAAGCCATTTTATCAATGGGCTTAAAAGCAAACTGCCTTCAGTGCAGTGTGGCAGATGCACATGGCAAAGCAGCCATAAATCACTTCAGCCTGAACAAAATCCTGATTAATATTCAGTCTGTGTGTCATCATATGTGGCTGAGCCTGCTGGTGCTTCAAAATTACAGACACCGAGAGGCTTAAGATTTCAATGAGCAGAAGAATGAATCTAACAGGGCTGTGCACAAAAAGCTTTGCCAAATACCTCAAAATGAAGGGTCTCACCCTTCTGCAGTCAGCAAAGTTTGCGAATGATATGGGAGAGCTTTGCTAAGTGAGAAAAGATGGGCCAATGTTGCAAGAGAGAGGAAATATTGCATTTTTATCTATATATATGTTTTATCTATGAAGGTATATATTTTTGGTAGCATGTTTTTTCTAGCTGGAAACAAGAACTGATGGCAACTGATACCAGTTTGGTCCTCAAAGGTGGATGCTTTGTTATGGTACACACAAACATAAGTCTTTTGGAACAGGCACTCAAAGGGACCAATGCCAGGGGCCATTATCTGCAACAGTTTCTGAGAGAATGCGGATTTCAATTTGTCATAGACATTCCTTGGTAGTTGATATATTCCTGTAGACAAGAAAATATCAAAAGTGACAAAAACCATCTTGGAAACTGCCATTTATAGAGCTATGATTTGCAAAAGCAGGAAACACCAGAGTGCTGAGATTTGGGGAGTGCAAGATTTTGGAGGTTTGTGAGGATGCTGCACCAGATGAAAGGCAAAAGTAGCAACAACAACGACAACAACAAGAACAACAACAACAATCTTGCAATGGCAGGCATTCAAAAGTCCTCATGCTGAGAGAAAGAGACATCAAGTCCATCTGAAAACTAGTGAAGGGAGATGGATGCCAGCAAAAATAATTACTTTGTAGAGACATAGACAAATTTTTGGAAACAAACTGACAGGCTACTGGAGGAATCATCCATTTTAACTTGCCATAGCAACAGAGTCCAAAATAAATGTCGATGCAAGCAAGATGAATAAATAAAAAATAAAAAGCTCTTTACAAACTTAATTGCTTGGAAAGAGCCAGGGCAAGGGAAGGCATATACCAGAAACAGCACCCTTGCAGCCCTGCATTCCTAAAGATGCAGGAGACAAACTCCAGATCAGCGCAGCACTGCCATACTGAAAATGCATGGTAATTCATTAGGATGTAGTCATTTAATGAGAAAAACCACCCAGAAATATGGAAAGGAGTAGAACTAAGGTGAACTGGTAGATCTATATGCCCGTCTTGAGTAATCATTCAAATGCCCATTTCAGAAGAATCTAAAAGAATTAAGGGTGTTGAAAAATATCTTGAAACAAATGAAAGCCATTAGGCACTGCAGCACAGCTTTGCAAATGAGACCATGTGATGCTGGTATGGCAATGACTGGGCTAAGAGAAATACTGCAAAGTGAATGTGTCCATGATGGTCAAATATCTTCCAGAAGCCTAAGCCAAGTCAAACACAGAGATATGATTTCTTTTTGTTTTTTCTTTTCTATTCAGACACATGTGCTCTGCTTTCAGAAGTTTTAAGTTTCCATGTTGCCATAGCTCCTGATAAAAGTAAGGAGCTGAAGAGTGAGGAGCACTTTCAAGGAAAGACCTTTTTTGCCTTTGCCTGAATGAATTTGCAGAGGTCTTGGGAGCGCTACTCAAGCCCTCTCCTACAGGAAGCCCCTGTTCTACTGACCTCCAGAGAGCTCAGTTTACGTTAGCAAGGGATTTTGTTCAATTCGGCTCCTTATTTGAAAGATTTCAATTACTTGTCAAAATCCTTCTGAGGTTTATGCATGGTTTGTTTTAGCAGGAAACCGGGGTTTAATCTACAGACATATATTTTTATGCCCTAAAATCAGAGATTTATTTGTTTGAGAGAGAGGGACATTTCATATGAGAGATCTAAACAAACATCTAAAGAGCCTGCTGTCATGGTCCATACACAATTAGACAAAGATTCCCTGAGGGAAAAGGGAGCATCAGTCTGACCCTGTTAAATTCAACTTTTTCATTCATTCAGTACATGCAATAAAGACGTGAGTATCTTGGTCAAAAGTGAATTAAAGTGCTTTGAAACAGCTGGGCCCATCTGGTATTTTACCAGGCATTCAACCTCGTATAGAACCAGGAGAGCAATGGTAAATTTTCTTGTTTTATTTTTTTAAATCCTTGTAATTACTGTTATATGAATTTCTGGGAAAACAAACCCAACATAAATAAAAGCCCATACAACAGACTACAATAAAGATTTCTGATTCTATATTGAGATATTAAAATCAATTAACACTAATATTAATTGCAAACATAACTCCTGGATATTCTCCTAAAATCTTTGTGAACCTGGAGAGGAATTTTTATGCCTTGATAGCAAAATATCCTTTAACTTTTTTCTTGTAAGTCATAAGTGAGTCTGTGTAGGAAAAAGGCCATCTCACGACAAAGCACTGGAGAACTGATCAGGTTGTTTAATCCAGAGACTCCTTTTGCAGCCATTTTCCATATGATTTTTCCTTCTGGGAACATCTGGTAGTAACTGTATGCTTTTCAAACCAGGAAACCATAAATGAAGAAGGCACTTGGTCAGACTGTTATGTATTATGATAAGTAATAGTCAGAATGTGCCTCACGTTCATATAAATACGGTGTATGAGGGATGTTGACACAAAGCATTAGATCTCTGTGTATCTAAAATGCACCCTCACAAATGAGTGCAGAACCATAAGGTTTTGAGGACAAAAAGACTCTTAAACATTTCTTTCCATGCCAATACAACATTGCTGTTCAATATACTGTCACATGTGGGTCGTTGGTTTTTGCCTCCCTCCTATTGTCTTACTTCACATGTTAAATATTTAATTAGCAGCAAGAAGCCTGTGAAACACAGCACTGTGAAACTGGAATGCAGCAGAAGCAACTCTGAATTTCCTGACTGCGCTGAAAGGAGCCCAGCTGGTCAGTCTCTCCTGTCCTCTTCCTCCCCCTTCTCAAATCCAACCAGAAGATTCAGCCTTCACATGCCAAGATTTTTGTCTGTGAGCACACACAGGTTTCCAAGTAAAGCAGTGCCAAGCAGAGACCACTGCAATTAATACAATTAACAGAAATCCAGCAGAATGCTGACTCGCAGCCTGACTCAAAGCCAATCTGCCCTTCCAGGAAAGGTCACCCCCAGCTCCAGATGCAGCCGAGCAGTCCACGTGCTCCTGGGGTTTGCCCTGTCACAGACAGCGTGGCTCGTGTTTCTGGACACTGTGTGTGTCATGAGCAGGCTCACGCTGGGAAATTGCACAGAGCAATCAGTATCTCCCAAACGCCTGACCAGAGCTCTTCTAGCAGCTCCGGTGGCAACGCCAGCAATGATCCTGAGAGTGAATGGGGAGTTTGGTCTTGCCGGGAAGCAGGAACTACCATGGGATTACAAGGAGGGGCAGCATATCTCAACAGGAAAGTCATCCAGGAAGTCTCATTTCCAAGAACCAGCTGGTAAACAGTTTAGAGCACCCTGTTCACATCTGTAACACTCAGCAATTAATGAGGCACTCATGTACCTATAAAACAACCAATTCAGCCCTGTTTATTTATATCAATGATTGAGCACTTTGTCACTGGCTTTGAAGAGGCAAAACTAGGCTGAGCCCCAGATACAAAATTAGGGAGTGCTGGCACTGTAAAATGGCCTATCTCTTCTGTTTAACAAGCAGTGTTTATGGCTTTAATTTAATGTCAAAGGTGTTGGGAGTGGCCATTAACAGGTAATTAATAGCCTGAAATACCCTAATCCATGAGACTGCTCAGGATGATACTGTAAAGCTAGTTCAGAGCTGCCAAAATATTTGTCCGACAAGCAATACAGGACCTCAGAAACCTTCCCCACCAGTTCTTCCGAGCCACGTGCACAGGGGTGAGCGCAGCTCCCACCCAAAGCACAGCCCTGCACTGAGAAACCCTGCTCAGACTGTGAAATGAAGTTTGCTTTTCCGCGCTGACCCGAAACTCTTGCAGTGTAGAGACAGGCAACCTTCGGCGGGGTCCACGTAAGAAGAATACAGCTGCTCTTTTCTAATGGGGGGAAGAAGGAGGCTTTTATGGCTCTCCCTGAAGGGAGCCCTCTTACAATGCTTCGCAGTGTCTAAACAGACCTACGTGCTCTGATCCCACTTGGCAATAATAAGGGACTTGTATTCCTCCGGCTTCGGGGACCAGCTCGCCCGCCGGGCTGCAGATGCCGGCTCCGCTTACAGCGGCGGCGCGTTAAAAACCTGTGACATTTCAGCGGGGATGAAAATTTAAATTGTCTTTTGCCGTTGTCCGTATATTTACCCTTTGCTTTGCTCTGTTTCCATAGCAATGAGGAAAAAAAAAAAGGATCACATGCGTCCCTCTCGGAGGGGGCGGGCGGAGGAGGGACGAGTCGCTGTTCTGTGGGCAACCGCGCCGCGCCGTGGCTCCGCACGGAGCGCGGCCCCGCACACCGCACCCCCCGATCCCCTCATCCCCGCACACCGCAC
>WEKY01016195.1:187978-232473 GCA_013390045.1 Picathartes gymnocephalus
CCTGTGTTCCCCCCATCCCCGCACACCTCAGCCCCCCGTTCCCCCAAATCCCCGCACACCGCTCCCTTCTCTGACCTCCCCCCACCCCGAGAGCGGTCCTGCGCCATGCCGAGCAGAGTGCACCGGGTACTGGAAAAGGACTTCGAGCAAAGGGGTCAAGGGAGTTTGCTCCGAGCACTGCCAGACAGTGAGGGCGTTTGTGTTGCACCATCAAATCACAGAATCATGGAATGTTTTGGGTTGGAAGGACCTTCAAAGGTCATCTAGTTCCAATATCCCCTACCATGGGCAAAGGGACCTTCCACTAGACCAGGCTGCTCATATCTCTGTCCCACCTGACCACAAACACTTCCAGGGATGGGGCATCCACAACTTCTCCGGCAATGGTTGCACTGTGTCATCACCCTCTGAGTTAAGGATTTCTTCATATTATCTAATCTAAACTTACCCTCTTTCAGTTTAAAATCATTAACTTTTGTCCTATCACCGCATGCCCTTGGTACTTGGTACAAGTGCTATATGATCTCCCTGGAGCCTTTTTCCAAGCCTCTGACCATCTTTGTAGTCCTCCTCTGCACTCACTCCTACAGGTCCTTGTATTCCTTATGTTGGGAGCCCCAGAGCCGGATGTGCTACCCCAGTAGGCTCTCACAAGGGAGGAGCAGAGGGGTAGAAATCCCCTCCCTCAGCCTGCTGGCCACAATGCTTTTGATGCAGCCTAGGACACAGCTGGGCTTCCAAGAGCGCATTGCCAGGTCATGTTGAGCTTCATCCATCAGCACCTCAAGTCCTTCTCCTCAGGGCTGCTCTCTTATATATATACATATACTATATATATAGTATATCTATAATATACTCTTTTTCCAGCCTATATTTCTACTTGGGATTGCCTTGAACCAGGTGCAGCACCTTGCACTTGGCCCTGTTGAACTTCATGGGGTTCCCACAGGCCCACTTCTCAAGGGTTTCTCTTTTTCACAGAGGGGTTTCAGTGAGATTTAGCAATTTTGTACCTAGTGATTATTTACTGGTTTTTTTTCATCTATGGCTGTTTTGCTTGTTAGTAAACAGGTTTTTTTCCACTTATATATACTCATATTTAATTTCTCCTTATTGGTGGAAAGGGATTGGTTAAAACTATGAGAGGCAACTCATTCCATAGTGTCTACCTCTTAAATTGTCTTAAACAAAGACACTCCAGTGGGCCAAATTAAAGAAAAGCTGTTGCCTGTTAGTTCTGTCATCAGCCTTTGCCCTGAATATTTGATGAACTCCAGGGAATTTCTATCTGTCTGAGGACAAATACAGCAGTTTATCAAGACCAACAGAGCATGGCAGCTGCTCCCCCATTGTCTGTCTGCATGCCATCAGGTATTTTATTGTAGCATCATAAAGGATAATATGTGGTTCCTATGACTTAGAACTTAATAGAGAAGTTAGAGAAAGGACTCTGAAACAAAGAAAAACCTCCCCTCAAAATAGGAATTGCAGTTTCCAGAACTTTTTAGCATTAGTAATTTTCAAATTACTAGTAAGCTAATTTTACAACTTTGTTATTATAAATTCTTAGCAAAATTTAGATGTAAGAGACCTCAGGAAATCATTTAGGCCAGTACCCTCTCCAAAGCAGAGCTAACTTCCAGGCTCTGTCACATTGTCCAGGACCTGATATCCAGGACACCTCTACAAACTCCAAGGGTGGGACTCGTAGGGCACCTGCTCCAGTGATGAACCAGGCTCTTGTTGAAAAACTTTCCCATTATATCCAATTTGAATTTTCCTCTTGCATTTTGTGACTGTTGTCCCTCATCCTTTTACTTGCCCCATCTTTGCAAATCACCTTTATGTCAGGAAAAGGAGCTCCTGGAATTCAGTGCCCAGCATGCAGAACAGCAACAAGTATGGGCTGACTTCCCACTCCCTCAGTCCATGCTTTTAGACCAGATATTAGATGGATGTAGAAAAGGAGAGAAACCAATTGCAGGTGTACCTCAGATCTGCCTTTTCAAAACCTTTAGCATACAAAATAATCAAGAAATAATGGTTTCTCCTAAATAAAAATGCTCCTTATGCTGATGGTCATTGCAAAGAAGTTGAGCGCTTTTATAGAAGAGAAGAAAAACAGAGTTTTTCTCTAGATATGAAAGAGATTTAGCATAAGAATCAGAATGCAAATTTTCCTAACCCAGAATTGTCTTTTGCCTGAGACATATTCACATGGTGGACAGCAATATAGTTGCTTCTGCTGACTTTTAAAAGTTTGTTTGGGTACCAGAATTGATAGAAAACTGTCGTGATTTTGGCTGGGGTAGAGTTATTTTTGTTCCTAGTAACTGGTTACTGAGAAAAACCTAGATGATGTATCTTGGATTTGGGGTGAGAATAATGTTGTTAACACACTGATGTTTTAGTTATTGCTGAGCAGTTCTTAGACAGTGTCAAAGACTTTTCTGCTCCTCACTCACCTCAACAGCAGGGAGTCTGAAGGGGCACAAGGAGCTGGGAGGGGACAGAGCTGCCCCCGTCTGATCCCAGGGAGATTCCAGCCCTACAGTGTCATGCTGAACCACAGAACTGTGGGGAATTGTTAGGGGAGCAGTGACGCTCAGGGATGGGCTGGGCATCAGTCAGTGAATGAGCAAACCACACTGTGCATCACTGGTTTTGCCTATTCTTCTATCATCATCATCATCATTATCATCATTATTATTATTATTATTATTATTATTATTATTATCCCTTCATTTTCTGTCATACTAAACTGTCTCTACCTCAACCCATAAGTTTTGCCTTTTTTCATGGTTCTCTACCCCATCCTACTGGGGGAAGAGAGCAAATAGCTCTGGGGTGTTTAGCTGCTTGCTAGGTTAAACCACAAAAACAAAGAATCTGTAGTCATCAAATAATTCTTCTTCTTTCTTAGAGCATTAATTCAGCCTGCAGTGAGTCTGTGCTGTCAGAGCTAGAGTGCAGCTGGTTTCACAGCTGGCTTCTTCAAGGCTAATATGGGGATCTTTATAGTTTGCAACTTGTAGTATCCAATTTATGAAACATTCAATAAATAAAGTACATTGGTGGGAATGTACTTTCCATCTAATAGAAAAAATTTATAGAGACAGAAATTATAAATAATTCATCGTTTGGAATGGGTAGAGAGTAATCTAGGTTTGGAGAATGTTTAAGAAACGTTTTGTTTTAGAAGACACTCTTTGCTACAAACATAAAAGTACTCTTCAAGAGCATTGTTCCCTGGTTTCAGATGCATTTCAAATGAACATCTTGTCAGCACTTACTTTAGTGGAGGAATATAGTGTAAGGGTGTGAGGAACAGGGTATTTTCATTATTCTTTTCCAAGTGGGGATGTAATAGAGGTATATTTGATAGTTGTGAATAGATCCAGAGCCCCTTATTAGCCAGAAATCTTGCACAACTTAGAAGTGCCAGCAGTCATTAATTTTGTCTGTATTTAAACAATAAGAAGAGATTCAAATTGCATAGAAAGCCTTTGACCTCACTTTGAATAAATAAGTAGTTTTTTGTTTTTTTCTTTTTCAAACAGCAAGAAATTTTGCTACAGGACACTATAAAGAAGGGAATAAATTTTACGGAAGCTAAAAATAAGTTTTATTAGTTGATCCAGTGTCTTTTTCCAAGGATTGAGAAAAAGAAGTGCATGGCATTCATAGCTCTCTGATTTATATGGTCATACATGAATGTCGACATCCTGAGGACCACACACATGTTACCACCTCATGATCCCATTTTTGCTTCTGCAGTCATATCTGATGCATGTGCTGGCATCTCACATCAAGCTTATTGACTTCCTGTGCATGTGCTTTCAAGAAAATTGTTCTGGTGAGAGCATTAGAGATCTATATTTAAGCCTTCTTGACAGAGATGAGGGGAAACCCTTGAATTTCATAAAACATCAACTCTATATCCAGAGCTCGAGGAGAGATTGATGGAAAAAGCAATACAATTTCAGAAAAAAAACAATGCAGGACCAAGACAGTGATTGTCCCCCTGTACTCTGCATTGGTGAGGCTGCACTTGAAATCCCATTGTTCAGTTCTGGGTCCCTCACTAGAAGAAGTACATTGAGGGGCTGGGGCGAGTCCAGAGAATGGCAGCAAAACTGGTGAAGGGTCTGGAGCACAAGTGCTACAAGGAGTGCCTGAGGGAGCTGGGGGTGTTTGTCCTGGAGAAAAGGAGGCCCAGGGGAGACCTTATCACTCTCTACAGCTCCCTGAAAGGAGGCTGGAGCCAGGTGGGGGTTGGTAACAAGTGACAGAACAAGAGAAAATGGTCTCATGTTGTGGCAGGGGATGTTAAGATTAGGTATTGGGAACAACGTCTTCACTGTTATGATGGCCAGGCACTGGGACAGGCTGCCCAGGGCAGTGGCAGAGTCAGCATCCCTGGAGCTGCTTAAAAGACACATAGATGTGGCACCAGTGGACATGGTTTAGTGGTGGACTTGGCAGTGCTGGGTTAGGAGTTGGAATGAATGATCTTAAAGGTCTTTTGAACCTTCAACAATTCTATGATTCTGTATTTTAAAGATGGTCGGTAAGTCTTAGTTTTGGGACAAGATAACCCCTGCAATTTTCATGGGTACTCTGTGAAAATTTATATTGGGAAAAAAGACAGATAGACACACTATGGTAGTCCAAAAAGTCTTTTGGCTCTCATGTTCAGGTGAAGGAAGAAGAACCTCAGCATTTTCTGCCACTTTTCCAGTCAGGAAATATCTAGCCAAGCTATGTCTGGTCCATGCAAGACAGCACAGCCCATGACTGGGACTAAACCTACCTCTGTTCAGACAGTGCTGGCAATCACGGGCCGGGGCACTGTGAGAACAGGCTGCCAGGAGTATTTAAGGGTAGCATCCCCCAGAGAAAAGGTGTTTACTCAGTGAACAAAGCAGAAAAAGACCAAGACAAATAAGCCAGACAGCACGTCCAGCGCTGTGGCCCGTATAAACACCCTGCCAGACATGCAGCCGGAAGCACTTTGATAACGTGGCCTGCCTGTCTGTGTGCCTCCAGACCAGAGCACCCGTTTCTGAGGAGGGCCTCAAGTTCTTTCTTTTCTTGATATTTTTGTTCCTTAGGCCTCCTGCCATTTGTCTGAGGCTGAAAGACTCCTCTGCCTTGTCTGTATATGTGATGGAAACAGATGAGTCCCAAGGGAGAGTACAGTGACCTTTGCACTTCAGCAGCTTGGCAGAAGTGCAGCAGAGCCCTTCAGATCCTCATCCAGAGTCTGTATGAACCCTAGGATGTTGACAAGGTTCACAGGGGTTTCCTTTCCGGTTCTGCTTTCTGCAAAAAGAACGTGCTGGTGATCAAATTTAAAAAAATTATGACACTCACCATTTGCTGGCAACATGCAATAGACAGATTAATGACTCACTGGCACATTTTTCCTTCTTTATTTTCTTCCTTTCTGCTTATTCCTCAAACTTTGACACAGTAATAGAATGGAAGAGAGACGAAAAAATTGTCTGACTGTATTTCTTTGCAAACAACTTGTTAAAAAGCAAGATGTTTCTTGAAAAATCCCAAAGATGATACAAAAGTCCATAGCTGGTTAGGAAATTTGAGGGAAATTGCAGTAAATTCACTAGAGTTTTATTCTATATGGGGTTCTTTTCTCCTTGGGTATCAAATATATATATATACACTTCTGGAAAACTCCTGTTTCTTTAAGCTCATGGTCATTCCTGCAAATTCAGTGCCATGTTTTTAAAACTGAAGACCAAAATGTCAGAAATATCTCAGTAGAGCTAACAAAAGTTACTCCAAAAGCTCACTGTTCATACCCTATTTATTCTGTCATGAAGCATAATAAGTGCACTAACTTATACATGCACTAATTTTAAAAGTTGTGAGGGACTTGATTCAATGGACATAGTCATGATTTTCATGGAGAGTTGATCACATTCCTTCCTCAAATGTTCAATGAAAATAACTAAAGCAGAGGATTTAGGAGAGTTCTGGGCTATCAGGAGGTGGTCTGTGTAACAAGGAGAGTTGAAGGGAATATAGAACAGAGCTCAGATTATTCCTTAATTGAAAGAAGTCATGGCTAAACCCAAGATGCTCCTCAAATATTTGTGGAAACTCTGACAGAAGTCAGCCATACAAAT
Source organism: Picathartes gymnocephalus (assembly GCA_013390045.1). Classification (NCBI taxonomy): domain Eukaryota; kingdom Metazoa; phylum Chordata; class Aves; order Passeriformes; family Picathartidae; genus Picathartes; species Picathartes gymnocephalus. The sequence goes on from WEKY01016195.1 coordinate 194,131, forward strand.
TGGAGAATGTGTTTAATCATCTTTGAAGCTCTTGGAGTTAAGGTCTTCTAAAACTGATCTTCCTCCAATCCTGATCCTCACATTATAGATCCCTATGTCAAGTAGCCTTGAAATAATATATAAAGCTGAACTTTATGGCCATTCATTTATGAATCACCAGCAGAGTGATGAATGGTGATGGAGAAGGTGCTCACACTAGAGGTAATGTAGGTCAGGATTATCTTCTGTATTTGCAGCTTCTCTCTAATTCCTGTGCGAACCAGCAGGATATTTATTCAATGCATTGAAGTGTGGCTACTGTATTCAGTGTGGCACTAGATAAACATGCTCAAGTTTCTGTCCTGTTAGTCTTCTGCCCTAGAGGAGGAGGGGAAGGAGACAGGCTCTGAGTGAATATGAGCAAAGTCTGTGGTAGGTGAGAATCCAAGAGCACAGGAGGAGACAACACAGGAGGAGACAACACAGGAGGAGAAGCTGCATTGAAGAATTACCTTGTGAAGCCTCAAGCTGTACTGAGCTGAGCTGGCATCCAGGCCACATAGACACAGAGAGCTCAGAGAAGCCCTTCAGCTCACCCAGAAATTACAGTGGGCAGATCTTGTTAACAGCTTAGTATGAAATCCTGCCTGGAGCGGAAATTCACTTTGCATTTGTTGGGAAGTCTGACAGAGGAGAGATAAGGTGTTTTTACCGCATGCCATCAGCTGGGCCAAGGCTGGACAAAAGTGAGGTTCCTGTTTCTGCAGTACACAGATATTTGGGATTCTTTGGAGGACACTTGCTCTGATAGCAATGAAAGTGAATACAACTTTTCTTATTTAAAAACCATGAGTCTCCATTGAGTTCTAGGAAGCCAAAAGTAGATGTAACAACCAGGGTCACAAAAATAAAGTCCTGCTTTTTCCTGTTGCTAAGCAGTTATGGGCCTTGTCTCACCATCATCCATCTCTTTGTCCTGCTCCATCTGAATTCATGCCAAAAAAAGAACCAAAAATAACTATTTGGTGAGAACTTACTATACAGAATAGAGGTCAAAGGGACTTGGATTTCTGCATTTCTAACCTGATTTCTGTTAAGCCACACAATGGAGCTGCCCTTCAGTTACAGCTGTGGGCCAAGTGATGACAGATGCTGTGCAAATGGATTGAAAAGGACAATCCCTAACCAGCACCACCACTACCCTTCCCAAAGTAAGACTGAATAAAGGGCACTAGAGAACATCTGGGTACAAGCAAATTGCAAAGACAGCAAGACCTTCACACCACTCTGCTGAATGTGACAATGGCACCTTCTCCCACCTGTGCAACTACATTCAAGGTTTAGGGAGTTTGCTGGTTTGGGTTTGCAGGAGGGCTGCCTGATTTGCAAGAAATGAGATTGAGACTGAGCTCTCTGCAATTTTTAACTTCAAGCTAATCAAACATAGTATGGGGATTTTTTGTAAATAGGAGCAATATTAAGTAATTTTAGAAACTTAGACTTCAACAGCTTTGCTGGCAATCCTTTTCACCTTATTTTGAAGAATGAGAGAATTGATGGAAACATCACAGCACAAAATTATGAGAGAGAGAAAATTATAACCTTAGAGGTGGGCAGTGAAAGATGTTTATTTTCACTTAAGCAATGAATAGATAGAACTAAAAACATCCTGTGAGAGGAGTGATGAAGTGATGTGCTAGAAAGCCCAGGCTTTCTTTTGTCTAGTCCTGGGTGGTATAAAAGTGATTTGCAAAGGTACAAACCATTGGTTTATTCTTAACAATCAGTTTATTCTGTGTTTATTCTAGCTGTCTAGCTAGACAGCTGGTTTACTCTAGAGGAACAGCTGTTCCATATAAAATGTTATGAATTATGTCCTCTGGTAAAGGATGGCAACCTTTGGAAAAGGCAGGCAAGTGGCATCGGGAGACCTATGGGGTTGTGGCAGAGAGGGCTACTGGAGTACCACATGGAACAAAAGAGAGTAGATAGTGAAGGGAAATGAGAGAGTGTGGGGAACATGGGGGCAGGTTAGCAGAGGTCTGGGAAGCTTGCAAATTTCACAACAAAAGGTGGGAGAGACATGAATGCTAATTTTGATAAATTGAACACAGTAATAATTCATCCCGCTGACAGGAGCTGGGACCCTTAGTTTCTGCTTCTGGGAGTGTTTGGAAATTTCTCACAGTGTTTCAGAACACAAGAGATATCAGATCACAAAACTGTATATAACAGATCCAGTTGAAGATTGAAGGAAAAGAAACAGACTCTTCAAAAAAATAAGAACAAAATCTAAACCATTACAGTAGTCTGAAAGTATTTGGAACAAATGAACCGTTGGACCAGAGCTGAGGTATTAAAATGTGCATGGTAAATACATTCAAAATACAGTATGTTGGTGCTGCCTTGTATCAAGCATATCCAATATCTGGCATATCTTTAAGACACTACACAGTTATGACAGAGAATTGCTCTGATGAGCAGCTGAAAAACTGAGAACTCCAACATGGGGTGCTGTTAGAGCAACATAGCAGAGAGGACTGGTGTAACTTAACCCTGACCTTTTTACACTTTCTTACCCTGAAGAATCCTACATAACATACCACAAAGTGTCAAAAGATTGTTTGGCAAGTTGGCTTCAAGATGAAGAAAACAGCTTGGTTTGACTGAATCTTGTCAAATATTTCAGCAGTCCTTTTCAGAGGATGTGGAGACCATGTTTTCTGTGCAGTTTGTCACTCATCAATGCATAGTAACATATGGAGAGTTAAGGCAAGATCAGTTTTGACACACTAATTCCTGCTTTTAAGATGATGTTATTGGCTTACCTCTGGTGATGGTTTGGAGAGAATCAATGAAGCAGCAATGAGGCAATACTGTAAACCCCCTAATTTTTTTACTAGAAGACAAATGACTAGACCACATGAAAAAACATACTCAGTTTCTATCTCTTTTAAACCCCCATTTGTCTCACTAACAGAGAGGAATTTGTCATGGCCACAATATGGTCCTACTGGCCATGTATCTGCATTACACAACCAGCAAGGAGTTCAACATGTGCACTTTGTTACCTGAGGACGGCTCTTCACCTCCAGAGGCTCTGAGCAATTCCCAGTGAAGCCGACAGGTCAGATTTCATCTCAACACATATCTGCCTATCTATCTTTCTCTAGCCATTGGAGAGACACAGATGAGTCAGACTGGTCTGAAAACATACCACTGCCTGCTCTTAGCACTACTTCTTTCTCTCAGGATGAGTGACTCTCCTGGAAGTCATTTACTGACTTTAGAATGAACAATGATTGTCTTTGATTAGAAGCTCGACTGAGAATTGCCTAACTTTTGACCACAGAGGCTTGAATCTGGTATAATGGATGTATTGCACAGACAAACAGCAACAAGACTAAACAGTATTGGGAAATCCCATGTTATATTGCATAAAATGTTCCCTCCACGTGATTGTGTTGCTAATGGCTGCGTGCACATATCTTGAATGGTCCTGGCTCAGAGTGCAGGATAGCTGATCCCATGCAGGAAAAAGGATGAGTGTGCAGCATACTGAGATGTCGTTTTAGTCCAGTCTTCCAAGGGAACAAGTCTTGTCTGATCATACTCTGTGTGTGTCTGTCCCCACAGCTAATTTTTGAATTACTACCCAATTTTAAGAAAACATGGCAGCAGAATACTTGTTCAAAGAAAATAATCAGGTTGGCAGGGTAATTCTAGGTGCAGAAAGGCTTCAACAGCACTTCAGCCCTCTTTAGTTATCAGCAGATCCAGACAGAGAGCACGTATTTTGTAGCACACATGAACAGCTCAACTGTGAGAAAAAATCTGTAAAATATTTCCACTTCACTGAAGGAATAGAATAATCCAGCCATGAAACCAGTTTCATGTATGTGGACTATCTGGATAGGAATATAGGGCTCAGTATGAAAATATTCATGCCTTGAAGTTTGAAGGCTTAGATAGCTCTTTAATACATTGACAGTTAAGGTGGGAGTACAAAAGAAAAGGCTGTCCTTGGACTTGTGGAGCTGGTATGGCTGATAGCTGCCAAATGCTTGCTGATTGTGCTGAGCCTGCAGCGCACATCCTACAGGATGCACACACATGCACAGAGTGATTTCTCACAACTCTGCTGCAGAACCAACCAGGGCATGATATGAGTGGTTATTTGAGATAAAGCACTTCTACCATCAGGCCTGAAAATTCTGCTGGGGTTTGGAGGTCAGAGTGTTATACTTGTATTATCCCAGGTTCCTGCTGATGTACCACTTCCAGCAGTGAAAAATAAAAGATGGTGGGAAAAAAAATCTAACTTCTGCAAGTTTTTTTTACTTTCTTTTCTTTTGATCTGATCCCAAGAAACTTTCTGTCCTTACAGAGGGCCAAGTCAGAAAAGTATTTGGCCTTGCATCTGCAACTCACTTAACAATTTTTCAAACAACAAGGGAGCCAAACCCACAATTCTCTTTTCTATACTGTTATAAAGACAGCTCTGAGGAGTTCACTCATGAGTACTGATTTCATAAGCAGAGCTGAGGAAGTGCACATTTAGAGGAATACACATTTTACATGGAAGAGTAACATTTCAAGCCACATTTTCCTTTAAACTCACACCCTCCATCGTGTCCACCTAGAACTTCAAGAATCTGCAGAAAGCAAGGCGGAACAGGAAAACTACAGTTTTCCCTACCTTACAGCAACAAAGGGAAAAGTCATTATTAACTTTGTCTTATTTCTTATTTTACGCCTAAGACTGTCCATCTTGGCCAACACTCAGAAAATTACAAATTATCCAGGAGTGGATTGTCTGTTGTAAACTCCTCAGCAGTGTAGAAATCACCTACCATTTGTTTTTGTCTAACAGCTTTTAATAGAACTAAGAACAACAATAAAATAAAAATCTCAGGTTTTAGTTTGATATCTCTTAAATCATAATGTTCCCTCAGAGACACCTTTAGCATTTTAGGTCAATTGAACAGGAGAGCATGAAGAAATGAGAGAGGTAATCAAGGTCTGCTGCTTCAGATCAATTCAGTTTACCAGTATCCAACTTCACTGAGGCCATGGGGACAAATCCAGCCTAAGAATGTTTAAGTTAGATCCCACATTTAAGATACTCCTTTTTAATACTAACAATAACAATAATAGCAATAATAACAAGAACAATAATAATAATAATAGATGATGATGATGTGTGGAAACAAAATTCTACTTCCTCAACATCACCTTCTCCCTTTTTCTTTTTTTTCTTTTAATACTGCTGCTCTGTTGTTTGTTACTTGGTTGGTTTGTTTGGGGTTTCGTTTGTTGTTGCTGTTTTACAAGTCAGTGCCACAAACACAATATCTGCTTCAGTTCCTCTAGGCCAGCAGTCTACACCAGTCCACGTGTGCTAATGGTGCCAGAAATTTATCACTGCTGCCTGGGACTGGCTCATGCTTTCAATCCAACGGAGAGGTTGGAGAGGTCTGGGCTGAGATGCAGCTCACCTTTGCTTTGACTTTTCTACTCCTTTGGAGAACGCACAATGTCAAGATGGTCTTGCAGAAAACAAATGGACAGTATGTCACAGGCTGGAGATTGCTGCTTTATATGAAAGTTGACCTAATTATCTGTCTTCTCCAAGTAAGGGATTTTGTTGTATCCAAAATTTCCCTCTATATTCTTCTGCTTTGTGGCCTATCATGTTTACAGAAATCAAATAGATACAGAAGCTGTCTATGAAAACACACACAGGCTTCAACACTGAACGTAACTCCTTTCGTGCCCTTTTGGTTTGGAGTCTTAACCAGAAAATGACATATTTTCACTCAAGTATTCCCTCAGTTTTTTTCTATGACATCATCATTGTTAAACACTTTTGCAAAGGACCAAGAGAGTATTTTGCAGAAATACTATTGTGATTTTTTTGGACAGGTTTTCTGAGTTGCTCTGAGATTTTTTATTATATCAGATGAATAGTCTCTAGATTCAACAAATTTAATATTTAAATATTTCAATTCTAGTGAGTTTGTCAGCCATGAAGGTCATAAAATAAAAGCAAAATCAGGAAAACCATAGGCATTTCTACCAATATAGTCAGAAAATCTTTTCTGACTCTGTAGTTCTAGCTATCTACTTCAAGATAACGGTCCTCTCCACAGTCCTTTTTCTTTTGTGGAAAATTGTTTTAAAATTAAATACACTTATTTCACAATAGAGAAATTATTTAAGATGTGAACCACTTGACAATCCTGTAGACATTTTTATTCAAAACAATGTTTTAGAAACAAAATTGCACAATGCTCTGAATGGTTTCCTTCACAGTTTTTGCTGTTATTTAGGTACTGACACTTAACAGGTGACAGAGATGACCAGAAACTTTTACATTTGGTGGGATGTTATCTGGTATATATGCAAATTTTCCTTTGGAGGCAAGTCTTGCAACATGTTCCCAGCATTTCTAAGTATTTAGTGAGACCAGCAGCAAAGGGTGTGATTCGTTCCTAAAACATCACCTTCCCAACAGAGAGACTAAACTGGAATTCCAGCATTCATTTACAAAAGGAATAAAAAAATATTTACATGTCTAGATACTACAATCACAGAGGAAAACTGAAAATCTTGTCTCAAGGCAAGAAGCCAGACAAGCACAACTGCTTGCTAATTAGCTCTTTTTTGTTGGCAAAGTTTTGGAGAGCAAACTCGTAATTTTTAAGTAGCTGGAGCTGACAATACCAGTTTGGGGATACATAAAAATACAGCAAGTGTAAGGACTATCTGCACCATCATGTTCTGGTTATATTCATAGCAGCACAGGCAAAGGAAGGGGAAAGTATTTCAGCGTTGAGAGTTTTTGCATCGTAGACTGATGCATAGTTTGGGTGTGAATAATTGCAGTGGGAGGCACGAGCAGCCAGGATAATAACCCAGAGCCCTGCTGGGTTAGACCTGGGACATGCAGAAGCCATCTGCTGTGCAGATGGGAGCAAGGATGGGCCCATGACCCGATCTTCCACAAATTTAAGACTATCTCTGGCCATTGAATAACAGATGAAAGGATGTGCCTGTAGGTCTGAAACCTACCGCCTCCATAACCCACAATAAATCTTATATATGAAGCACAGGTAAGTAATGCTTCCCAAAGACACCTGTCTCCAAAAGGAGTAAAAGGGAGAGAGAGCAATCCAGCACAAGGTCATATGGCCATTAGCCTAAGTATCTGGACTTCCAGATCCAGTTTACACCAGTAGAGAATCCAAGATGCCATTCCCAAGCCTTCTGTACCCACTCTGGAGCAAGCAGCAAATTTCTCCAACTCTGCAGGCTTGAGTTTCCTGGTCTAAAATGAAGACTGTGATGGCGGTATAACTTCGTGAGCCTCTTCTTTGAAAGAAAGGTGCTAAACATTCATAAGAAAATCTAAACAGCAGGGAAAACACTGATGAGAGAGCATGGCTGAAAACAAGGCAGAAAAGTTACAAATGAGGATAATGCAGTAGGGAAATCTACAGCTGTGAGAGGGAGGGGGGTGTGAAGAGAAGATAGCTTTTATTTGAAACACATGTGTGCTGCTTAATCATGGCTGGAACCTGGGATCGAGTGAGACTGTAGTAGAGAGAGGGTGGCAGACACAGGGAAATTATTTTTTATTTCAAACAGATGTATTAACAATGGCCTTATGCTGATGAAACTCAATAAAGAAGAGATTTAAAAAGGGGTATACCGTGATGGGAATTTGTAGCTGGGAGGCAGAAGGGAAAATGATCGTTTGCAGTAGACGTGTGTAATTACTGTGTGCTCTCGGTGCCGGGATGAGGGCGGGACTGCAGCTGCCAGAGCAAGTGAAAGGAAAAGCCTGGCTGCTGTTACAGCAGAAAAGGGGAAAGAGGATAGGCTGGTCCAGTCGGAGAGGAAGAGGAAACATGTGGTAGAGGATGTACATACATATTTACAAATGACTCCTCACAAAGCTAAAATACTTTCTTTAATTTGCCACATTAAAGAAATGTTCTGATCCATCCTGTAACTGTTTTCTCTCTAATTCTGGGATATCTTATGCCTCAGCATTTATAGATTGATGCCTGAACATGATCCTTGTGTTTTCATAAATTCAAGATCTTTGTTAATCAATGTGAAGTTAGAATTTTGCTTTCTCTTCACATTTTTTTTTAATTTGCTTCCTTGTTTTTTTAACACTGTGTTAGAAACTTATGTTCCTGATTTGGTTTAAGGTGAAAGCTCTTATCAGTTGTGCCTGGAATTTGCCTCCAATCACAAGCAGCAAGAGATTTTACTTAAAAACATAAATACATATTACCATGAGCAAATGCAAACCAAGTTACATAGGCAAAACCTGAATAATATACCTATGACAGCAGTAGAAAATTGGTGAAAACCAGTTATAAAGGTAACACATTCAAAACTAAATAAATATCTACACCTAATTTAAGTTTTAATTTTGAGAATGCCAGCAGACAAAATGAAAGTGAAAAAATCTTCCCCAAGTTCAGAGGGTACCCAGAAGTAGGTGTCCAGATGAGTGCAAGGTGTCTCAGCTTTCATGACCATCAGTGAAGATCTCATCCACAATATCACTGCAGACTAGGGTGGGATGCCATGCCATCTGTAGGTGTTTAGGTTAGGATGAAATGAATCCCACTCTATCCCCTTTACCACATTAACTTTTGCTTTCTCTCTAGGTTGTATTTTTTAAGACAGGGAGACACGCAACACTAATATTTTTAGGCACCCAAGGTCTCAGATACACAGTCAAGTTTCAGTAGCAAAGAGCACACGCTCAGCTACTGTGGCTTGATATATATGATGACTTGCTAGACCTAGAAAAGTTGTTGCATCCCTGACTCTGTCATAAAAATATCTGAATTTTCAAAAACTTTCAGATAGGCCACAGTCATAGAGCTGCACAAAAATAAAACAGTGATCCAATTAATGCTGCTTTATTCTCATCCAGGGGTGAAAAGTCCATTTTTCCTATGACTTGCCACTGACTCAATAAACAGAAGGAACTAGAGGTGCATGGTGCTGGGCTGCCCTGGAACAGGAAGTAGCTGCTCTGACCATCCAGGGTGCAGACTCCCACTTTGGGGGCCCTCCGGTTTGCTCCATGCTCTAAAGAAAGATCTCTGAAGGCTTTTATAAAGACAGTTTTTTCCCCCATGCTTTGGATGTCAGAGAGAAAGTACAGCTTATAAAAAAAATAGTATTTAAAGGAGATTTCTGAATTTGATTATCTTCCTGTCTTTTTAAATAGTGCTGCCAGCTTGCAGCAGAAGGCAAAGTAGAAATCCATGGGAAAGCAAACTGAAATTACATTTGAGAAAAGCTGTTTGCTATCAGCTTCTGCTGGTTTCAATCCACAGCATGACTAGAACAAGGCCATTTTATGCTCTAGGTTTTCCTTTCAAAATCCAGACACAAGGGAAGTGCTTGTCAAAAATTATTAACATCTTAAACAGTGTTTACTATAGACAAAGACATTAAGATACATTCAAAAATGCTTATATACATTATAAAAGTTGGTGAAATGTGCTTTTTCCAGTGCTCTTTTAGGATAAAAATGAGAAGTGTGTATTGCATGTTTCTCTTGGGACAGATTCACCAGCAGTGATTTGAACCGAAAGAAGTCTCCTTCACTTCTGCAATCTATAATGAAGGAAAACTGAGCTCTAAGTTAAAGATGAAGGTAAAAGCCTGACCCCAATGAAATTAATGGGAATTCTGCCATTGATTTCAAAGTGGCCAGTGTTTCAACCTAGATATAAACTTTATTTTGTTCTGCCTCATTCTGGGAATTACTCAGGAGCAATGCTATGTAGGAAATTAATGATTTGGTTTTTTTTTTTGATGCTCTGCCCAAACTGAAAAAAATAAAAAGAAAATAATCTTCAGTCAACCAAAACCCCATTGTTTATTTTGCTAAACCAAGAGAAACTCAGAATACATTTTTTTATCAGTAGAGGTATTTCTTCAGAAACAAAATGTATTGTTTGTGTGACTCAAATCTCTCAGTATTCAGTCTTCATTTATTATCAAGAACAGTTTTTCAAGCAAAACCAAATAAATGTCTTTGTTTAAAGATGTCAGAACAAATTGTTTAGGATTTTATAAATCTTTTATCACCCAATGCTTTTGTCCAAAACCACTCACTAATGTCAAAAGAGATTCCTTTGAGTTCTTCAGGAACTTCATGTTTTTTGAATAAACCCCTTTTTCTGGGAACAAAACAAAATAAAATGAAACAACACAAATCTCTTCAGGATTACAACATGGTCAGGACTGCAAAGACAATTTAAATCAACTTTGAAAGAATGATCATATAAAAACTACTTACGTGATAATTAATTGAAAATAGTATTTTCAGTATTAAAATTTAACATCTATTTTTCATATGACGCACAAATAAGAGAGGAGAGTGGATGAACATTCAATGCAAACAACAAAATCAAGTAAATTTGAGATCCTGGTGCCTCTAGTTCTGAAAATGCACTTCTGATTGCCTCAAAAACTTCCATAAAACATCTCCCAATTCATTCAGTTATGGACTAGAAGGAGCAATGTCACTGTAGCACATGGACATGCACAGGGTCATAGCATCACTACATAACCCAACTGCAGACATGTGAACTGGCATGGTTTCAGAGTTTGGGTCTGACAGGGATTTTTGGCCTTTTTCCTTTTTTTTTTTTTTTTTGGTTTGTATGTTGGTATAATGTCAGTTTGAGCAGTTCAGGCTTTACACAGCTCTAGTAGAAATGGAAAGTCCTAACCACAGATTAAATCATCTGTATTGTATTATGAATAGTCAGCTCTGTTGAGAAAGGACATTTGACTTTGCAATGTGGTAGATATTAGCAAACACTTAAGAGAAACCACAAAACTTCATGTATTTGCCTGGAGTAAGCCTGCAACATCTGCTTGAACCCTTCTGGGTCTACACTGTTAAGAACATAAGTCAGCTTGTTGGTCATTCCTCTGATTTCATGGTACAATCACTCTAATCATTTCAGCATGGTTACTAGGGTTTTTGCAGGGGACATGAGCTTCAGAAAAATATTAGGCAGCATTTGCAACACTTCCCTCCTTTACAAAGATTAAGTTGTGTGAGTTGCAGGGCTCTGAGAAAAAAGCCCTTCTTATCTGTCTGTCTGGTTTATTATTCGTCTGTCAGGTCACATTCCCAGGCCTTGCAGTTCAGTTTCATGTATTTAGCACCACTGACTTTCTCCTTCATGACCTGAAATTGCCCATTTTGCATATTCACTCAAAGGACATGCTATTATACATACATATGAATTACAATTTATAAAGACACTTTCTTACTGTATAATATTTTCATAACTGCTCTGGGTGTACAAATATCTCTGCTGGATGGAACTGGATTTGTCCAGCTGGCAAGGCCAGCCCTGACAGGTGAATGAGAAATGTTTTCCTCAGCTGTTGCTGTTTGTTGGATGCTGTTTCTAAAGTCACACGGTAGACACAGAAGCCAGAGACTACCACCCATAACAACTGTGCACGTAGAGGCACCACAATCACATGGCCATATCTGCAGCAGCGCGGCCTGGGCAGCCCGACGCTGCAACCTTCCCAGAAACGTCTCCACGGGAGAGGACGGCCCAGTCGGGCAGAGGGGTGCGCTCCAACTCGCACACGCGGCTGGGTGTTACAATAAAGGTGACGGAGGCAGGAGGGGCTCCTGTATGAAAGTCCAGCGGGGTTGATTGGATCCGTGCACTGAAGGTACCACGAACAAAGAACCACGTGGAATGGAGAGCCCAGGGTTATAGGCAGGTACGGAGGGGGCAGGGCCAAGCGGCAGGGAGCAGTGAACGGAGAGGGCAGGCGGGGAGACAGACACATTCACCAATGGGGAAACGTGGTCAGGGAAGATGAGCAGGGGGACAAACCAACAGGGGTACAGAGAACAGGGAACTCACTAGAACACACCCTCACACGGCAAACTGGGGGACGAGCCGGCCAACGGGCCGACTGCCAGTGGGGTTGCAGGGTACAGAACACGGCCATACAAGGCAAAGAGGGGGAGTGGAACTGGGGTAACTGGCATCTGTGACAGGGGTCTGCCTAAATCACTAGGAGAGGCCAATACCTAGAGGGTGGCCTTCCAGGGCTCTGCTCTGTGCCCCCTTACAGGCCCACCGTCCTCCATACATATCTATACAGAATTACTGATATCCGTGTCAGCCTGCAAAATTTTAAAGACAGGCTCCAGTTCTACATACCTCACAATCCAAAAAGGACACAGGGTGGTAAGGGATGTTCATAGCCAATGGTGTATGGCAGGAATGAGAGAGAAGCATGGAGATAAAAACTGGATTTTTTTTATATAGTTTCAGCTCTTTTTTAGCTATTGTTCAAATCTCCCCTTTTATTCTGCTTATTTGTTTTGGAACATTTATGTTTCTTCCTTGCACAGGTATAAATTAATGGTAGTGGGAACAAAATCTTTTGTCCACTACAGACAGAAAAAGAAGTTCTCTGAATATAGAATGATAAGTTTTTCCAGTTCCGTGTTATTTTGGAAATAATATTTTCCATGTGTCTGCACAAAACTTTCTAGTTTGAAGTAAGGTAGGCAAAGTGATGTTATGTTTCTTGAAACCTGAGTATTGATGTATTAAAGATATATTCTTGGGGGAAGTTTTACAATCTGATCCAAACCCTTCGTATGGGAATTTGGTCAAGGTTTCTACAGGCACTGAAGTCAAATTAGAGTTTGATTTATCAAGAAAAATCTTTCTGTGTAAGCAAAAATTCCTAACCCTCCTTAAGTTTTCTTCTAGTATAGTAAAATTGAGAAAATTGAAAAAAATAAATATATATTTATTTTTCCCAAAAAGGAAAAACTGGGAGAGGAAAAAGGAAGGAAAAAAAATTGAAAACTCCAATATGTTTTAAACATTCTCTTGTAACTAAAAGAATTAAGTTAATTTATGCTTTGAGAATGCTATTCCTCACAATGACCACTTTTGGAGCTCTGCAAGCGCGTGTCTCATACAAACAATAGCAATGACTGGATATGAATGAAGTCGAATAAAAATTGTCTCTTCAATGTTCGTCAAACTCAAAAGGAGTTCTTTCAAAGAGTTGGATACCTTTCAGTAAAGTAAGAAATCTTATATTTTCCAATTATCCTTTGCCAAAATGAAGTAGCAAGGACCATTTCTTTCAATGTTTTCCAGAAAAAAAGTAGTTTGGGCCCTAGTCTAAACAAAGGGATTTTGTTGAAAAGAAATTGAGAGAAGCTGTGGTTAAATGAATATAAATTTGAGTTAAAACAAAAGAGATCTGACAAACAATTATATCATTATACCACTGCAATTAGTAACAAAAGTTGAAAATCTCAACAAGTACAAACTAATGATCAGTGTGATGAAAACGGAAGGTACAGGAAGACAGAAAGATCCAAATGCTGACAGTGTCCACTTGTGCTGTAAAGAAACAGGAGCAGAACCATCGGCTAAAACGGTGGTGTCGAGTGACATCCTACCAAGCACAAACCTACAAGAGAATTTGCACATTGTAGAGATTACAGTGGCGTGCCCTGGTGGTTTCTGTGCTGCAGCTGCCCGGGGGATGCCTGAGGGCACCCAGGAGAAAAGCCCTCGGGAGGTGAGGTGGGGCAGGCTGTCCCGCAGTGCCCACACCGATGGAGAGCTCCTGCCAGGCAGTGCGTGACTCTGCCAGAGGCGGCCAGGACAGATCGCCTTCCCCCTTGGGCATCCATGGAATGCCAGGAATGGAGAGAACATTGACTTAATCTGTCAATCCTGTTGGTTTTGCAAGAGCCTTGCGTGATTTTTTGCAGAGGAACATCTGAAGAACTGAACACAAATACACATATTCTGGTCAGTTTTGAGTTTGGTTAGATATTTGCTTTTTTCACATTTCATGCCCTATTTCTGCCAACTGAGGGAGCGTATTTCAGCTATTACAATTGTTCCTTGACCCTTCATAACTACAGGAGGAGAAGAGGAGCCATTTTATCCCCACTTCATTCCCTGCAGAAGGTAAATCACCTGGAGCATGTAGAAAAGTCTATTCCAGATCCTTTTGATAGTTTGCAGGAGACTTACACTGTTAACTTGTTTTTCTTCTGCACAGGAAAAAGATACAAAAATACAAGTGCAGTGACTCAAATGAGCAGCTGTTCACTCTCCAGTTCCGAAGGCACCTCCCATTTTATTGCTCATTGCTTCTGGACCACTTTTATCTCTTCTTATCACCCCTTCAACACCCCAAGAGAATCATCCCAGACAGCGTCCACAACCCGTACTTTCCATATTCCTCTCACAGGTTCAAATAAAGCCAATTCTAAATAGCTTACACAGAAACCTAATAATACATTTTCCTACCTAATATGTTTTCCTCTGGTGAAATGATCCTTAAATGCAGGTACTAGAGCTGGAGGTTTAAAACAGAAAGAAATGAAATCTTCCCCCAGGAGGCAATGCAGAACCAATGCTTGATGATAAAACAGAGTGGATGAGCAGTCTCAAAATTAGTGATTGGATCTGCTCATTGATTGCAGATAGCCACAGTGTGATGTGATGCCGTGCTTGTATGAGCAGCCAGCAGCACAGCAGGTTATGAGGGAACATTGTGCACATGTGTTGCATGCTGCAGGAGTGAGTTACAGGCCATCTAATCATCACGAAATTGCTCTAAAATTAATGGCCCTCCTGCTCTCCTGAGGGCTCCCCAATTTGGTTGCCAGCCACCACCTCACTCAAGAGCTGCTCCTTTAGCTGCAGGAGGGGTTTTAAGGGTACAGTCCCCTTCCAGTTCAACGTGATTATCTCAGCAGGTCTCAGTTTAATTTGGCAGATCTGCCCTTTTTCAAAGAAAATAAATAAGTTAACCACCGATGAACTGCTTTTCACAAAGTAGGCTATTCACTTAGAAAAAGACTGGAAATAGAGCTTACATGCATGAGGATCAGGCACCACCTTCAGCACAGGTCTCTCTCAAATATAGGAGAAAATTTTGTAAGCACTCAGAGTCAATATAAGACATTATGGAAGTCTTTTATGCATGTTCAGTTCTTTTTGTTATTTTCTTTAAATAAAAAAAAATACAATAAAAATCAATCACTCAAACAACCAAACAAAAACCTAAGCAAAAACAAAACCACAATTTTGTTCTTCTTCCCCTCCTTCAGAATGAAGTTTCCAATGCCTGGTCACCAGTCACATGAGGCTTCCTACCTATGAGGCCAGGAATACAAATCCCCAGTTAAGGTTTTTTTGACACATTAATCTGCAAATGCTCTTTTGTAGAGTTGGCGTTGCCTGTTACAGGAAATGAGCCTTTAGACAGAATATGCTTTCTTCCATGTTTATTTCTAGATACTTTTGTTTGTTTGCAGAACAAGACATAATTGGGAAGTCATAAAGACACTGCCTGAAAGGTTTCAAGGTCCATTGCTGTAAATTAACCAGAAATCTGCTTCTTTTTGATATCTGAAAGTTAAGTCTGAATTTAGTGTCTGTGTGCCCTTTATAGCCAGCAGAGGAGGAATGGCCTGCCAGTCTCCAGAGGGAGGACATGTGCCAAACTTTGGTGCCTAAAATCATATAGATTAAGGCCAGATCCCAACCTAGATTTCCAGTTTGGTTTTAGCCCAACCCAGAGAGTACATACATTTTTAGGATACAGTTAAAATCAACTTATCAACTTTTTGCTTCATGACCCGTGTATTTTACTTTGCTGTAAAAGACCATTAATAAATTCATCACCTTCCATTTATACAGCATTAAAAGCCACCAGATTCTCAAAAAACTTAATGAACTTAAGCTTTAAAAGAAAAGGAAAAAATTTGTCTGAGGCATAGTGAGAACCTGTAAGCATTGAAAGTTTCTGTAAATTCATCCTTAAAGTTGTATGTCTTACAGAAAAGAATCTTCTTAATAATCCAGTCTCATGAGTAATACATGATAAGAAACTTGTCTGAACCCAAACTACTGTTTTCAACACACCCTAACTTTGGCTGATTTTGCAGTCCAATTGTTCTCAATATCTGGTTTTGTCCTGATTCCAGTGGAATAAATCAAGTGTCCTTTTCCAAAAGGTTTCAGGTTACATTCTGGGGTTTAGGCTGCCTTTTACTTCTAATGACTATGGCAGACTGAAAAATACCAGAATACAAATCAGATTTCTTTAGGGGCAGACACGATGTAAACAAATGTTTAAAGAAATTGATACCTGATCTAGCAACATTGCATTTTCCTTCTAAACATAAAAGAAATTTAGGAGAAGGTCTGAAGAGAGACTTGGGTGTCTAAAGTGGAAGCCAGGTAGACTTTAGGTGAAAAAAGTCAAACTGTTTAGAATTCTCTTCTCAGTTGGTGCTGTGTTAGCTACTGCCTTTGGCTGATATGGGAGCATCAGGTCTGTGCTGCTCCGCACCACCTCCTTCTCTGAGTCCTCTCTGCCGGCCTCCCCAGCCTTGGGGAGACAGAGGCAAAAGCATCTAAAAATCAGGTTCCTCCAAACCAACCATCATACAGCTTTAGTCTCTCTCCAGGTGAAGGCTGCAGAGAGGCAGAAAAAGCAGTAAGTATGCATATCTGAAATCAAGACAGTTCTCTGCATTTGGCCAGGAAAAGTGGGTATACTCTCATGTGCAATGTAGTGCAGTGAGCAGGCAAAGCATTCCAATCCTTTACAAGTGCATTCATTAAAAGCACTGTCTGTAAAGTCCTGGTGCTCGTCAGAGCTGAGACTCAGCTTTTGAGATACTATTCATCTTCCAAATACAAAAGTCTCCAACCATTATTAGGAGATCCTGTGCCAGCAATTGAACTGGAGACACCTCAATGCACTGATATCTGCAGCCAAAGGGACAGCCAAGGCAGGCCTTTGTACCTAAAAAGATTTTCATTAGGGATTGAATTACTCTTGGACACATTTACTTGCTTTGACTAAACAGTCATGTTGTGCAATTTCTCATTTCCAAATGTAGTTTCCATGCACAGCCTGTTATCAGAGAAGTGCTGATTCCATTTCTATTACCATAGATTCAGAAGAGGATTCAGTGTTTCATATGTATAAAAACAGTAATCAAATTACCAACTGGATTGGTTGGACTTTCATGTAACAGCTAATATTTAAAACGTGGTTCATTTTACCCAGTCACTTGTAAGTGTCATAAGGGTCCTCCCAGATGAGTTTCATTATTTTAGGTAGCCCATTTCAGAAAGTAATTGTGTTACAGTTATAAGAACTGGGAGCATGGCAAGTACTAGGCATGTGTTCATTTGTTAAGCTTTTATACTTGCTTTAGAAGAACCAAGAGAATATCCACACACAAACTTCTTTGAGAAGGTTACTTTTTTCCCCCCAGGCTGGTGAAAATCTACAAATGTTCTGACACACTTTTTGTGTGAGAGATTATTTGTTGAGATCCAGGCAAAGATAAAGAGTTTATTTATTGGGACCAGTACCTGTAGTTTTGATAACCACAATAATCATTAGAAGGCTTAACAAACCTTTTGCTTTAGGGCTTCATTTACGTAGCTCAGTAAAACCATCTTTTCATTAATTGAAAATACTTCCAGTAGCTTCAGATGGAGTTGTTTAAGCTCCAAGCCTGGCAAAGACTTTTCTCCCCAAACTGGGCTGGAGAGCAGCTGGGCTGGATTATTGCTGGACTGGAAAGCAGCTTTACCACAAGATAATGTTTCTTCATTTACAATTACCACTACTGATTACTTGGTAAGTGTCACAGGATTTTGATCTAGGTGAAACAATGGCCTTATTCAATAAAATATGTTTTCTAAATCAGAATAAAAAGATTTTATCTAAGGTAAACTAGGAAAATGTATCATGAAATAAAGCCATTTTCTATTTCATGGCTTAACTTTTTTGGTAAAATATTTGTTTCCCATATATTAAGAAGAAATAATGCATAAACAATATATTTGCAACAAATTTTGAGCTGTGAATAATTTCTAGGGTAATCCAAAATTATAACCTTGTAAACAAAATCAAATATATTTTTTCACAGTAGCTGGACAGTATCATTGGAGTAACAAATAATAGTATTTACTGGTCAAATAAGATCAAATAATTTCATTAGTACACTCTATATTTTTTCAAACTACACTCTGAGCTGTTAATGGGAATGGACCATACAAAGATGCTGAGGGTGTTGTTCTTGGGAATCCAGGAGATGAGGTGGATAAACTCTGAGGTTACAGACGAAATAAAAGCTCTTCCAGCACAGAGTTGGTTTCTGGCAGTGTCAGTGTCTGGCTTATCTCCATTTCAAGCTGATTTAAAATTTCTGTGATTATAACACATGTTAATAATCCAAGCACTGCCGATGTGTTTCCTGACAAAATAGGAAAATTCTGCCTCTCTGCTCGGTATCAGAAGATCAGACCTTACCAGAGCACAGGAGGTACGACCCAGGCTACCAACCCCAGGAAGCTCATGCTTCTTATCAACTTCTACATAACCCTATTATACTAAAACTAACCTTTGGAAGACATTAAAAAAGATTGTTTTCCTGGTTTTTCTTCTACATTCAATACAGTAATTTTTAGCCTTTGCCGGATTAGGGTCTGAATTCTTGATCAGCTTAAATAGGCATTTAATTTCCTTATAATCCACAGTACACTATTAAAAAAAAAAAAGGAAAACTGAAGGAAATAGAAAATGAAAGTTGCAGATAAAACTTTTCACATTAATTAAGTTTCAGGTTCAATTGCCCTGGAAAAATTAGTTAATCATCATGGAATCATCGATTCATCAAAGTTGGAAGAGACCTACAAGAC
Organism: Picathartes gymnocephalus; assembly: GCA_013390045.1. Lineage (NCBI taxonomy): Eukaryota > Metazoa > Chordata > Aves > Passeriformes > Picathartidae > Picathartes > Picathartes gymnocephalus. The sequence goes on from WEKY01016195.1 coordinate 212,919, forward strand.
CATGCAATCCAACCGTTCACCCAGCACTACCACTGCAACCCCTAAACCATTAAACCATCACCCAGCACCAGATCCAGACACCTTTTAAACACCTCCAGGGATGGTACCTCAACCACCTCCCTAGGCAGTCTAAGCCAATGTCTGATCATGTCATCCAGAGAATGACAGATTATACTGCAGAGGCTGTAAAGTCCTCCTGATAGAGTAGGTTTTGTCATTGGTGTTTGACCAACCTTTTTCTCTGGGTTCTTTTAAGCAGAATGTAAAATGAAATGAGTAGCATAAACTACAGGAAGCAATTTATATTTAAAAGTTTTTATCTCCATAACTTAAGACAGAGTAGCAAAAGAAATTCAGGATTTACCATGACAGTGTTAGCAGGCACATCAGAAGCCAAAATAATCTGTCTGGGTGAATCTGGAAAATCTGGAGGTGGAAAAAGGCGATCTTCATTCCCTGTGTGGGAAACTGCAGAACAAACAGCTACTTTCTGCAAGATTCACCAAGCTGATACCCCCTTTTAAAATGTATATAATTTTAGGGCAATCATCTGCATATTTCCGAGAATACACTGTGTGAGACAGGGACCAGGAACCATAGCAGCATAATACATATGTTTTAATTCTTGAGCTTTACCCTAGAAATTATCTTTGTGAGGTGAGTCTAAACCATGCTGTATTAACATCTCTTAGCTCCCTGTTACAAGAAGTTATGATTTAACATGGTATTTTCAAATTATGAAATTATTCATTACATTTACGATCCCAGATGATGGTATTTCCAGCCAAAACGAGTAAGATTTCCATCACCACTTATACCTTAAGAAGCTCATGCCTGAACAAGATGAGCAGGAACCAGGCATGTTCTCAGGAAGTGCCGTTACAAACAACCTTCACCAACACAGACCCTTCTGCCTCCAGAATGGCTTCTTTTCCCTCCAGTCAGGGGGACACTTACAACGAAGTCTGAGATCCTAAATATTAAGAATATAATATTATATTATTATTTATTATATATATTTAAGTACTATAGCAATCACTGACATCCTAAATATTAAGAATAATTAATAGGAAATATTTAATATATAAATTGAAGTTCTAGTCAATGATGCCAAAGCACTGGGGACATTGGTCTCTGAATTTGAGTGCCCTAGACAGTTTGAGAAGAATCATCTCCAAAGAGTTATGTACAACACGAACATATTTCAGTGCCTGGCAGAGATCGGTGGTCCTGCTTCCCAGTTAAGTGTCAGACCCAGACCAAAGCCTTCACTTACACAGAGTCTGAATTTGGTCCCAAGACTCTCTCAAGCACACTTAAAAAAATTGTACAGCAGTTTACTAAAACAGAATCAACAACAAAATACCCAAAACCCCACAATCCTCAACCCTGTAACTAATCAAATCAAATAGAAATTCAAGAAGATGAATTACTTTCAGATTTTAAAAATATGCAGGCAGACAAAAATCCAGACTCTTTAGCCTGAAGGCAGGGGGTTATTCATCCTCTGCATTTTAATGATAATTTCAATGAAAAGCTAAGGAAGTTATTGGTTTTTAGTCCCTCTTCTACAGTACTTTGCAAAATTAGTATACGTTTTAGAAATCTTTTAATAAAAATGCTGCCTGCCACAGCCACAGTAAGAGCCACTTAACAGACTCACAGTCAGCCTGGTTACTGTCAATTTACCACTTGGAAAAACAGTCATTTAATATTAACTATGAATCACCCTCAAATTTTTGTGGTGTGAAAACAGAAACACACTTATGGTCTGTGCTTGCTAATATCTGATTTTATGATTAAAGAGTCAAGGGAGTTCCCCTTGTCCCTGCTCTCAAAAAGTTGATTAACTGCACCACAGCAGGACAATTATATGAAACGATTTTTTTTAAATTTTTAATTGGTCTGTGGGGTTTACCTGGATAGGGTCTGTGAAGATATTTTTGCAAAGGAAGTGTCTCACCTGGTATGAGTTTTCAGGAGGGAAATCTTTTGTGTTGTTCTGCTTCTGTTGCACTTGTCTGTGTTAAAATTCTAATTTTGTTTCAATTTCACAAGGTCAGCTAGCGAACTACATTAGACATAAAACATTTTACTCTTCTTTCAGTGGATCATTTCAGTGTTTTGTCCTCTCCTGGGTCTTCAGCCATAGAAGCAGTAAAAGTCTTATTTTTGAGCCATATTAACACAAAAACAAAACCAGGTGCCTTAAAATCAGCATGGTTTTGAGAATTGCAGAGAAGATAGCTGCTTCCCACAGAAAGTAGGCAATTGCCATAATAATAATATAGCAGAACATGTTAAGTCTTGCTTGTTTTACATGAGTATTGGTATTGAACATCCAGGAGTATCTGTAAAAAAACCTTTCCAAACATGCTGAGACAGCTGAACTTGCACAATGCTCTCTTTACTTGCCAGTAAACCCAACAAATGTGTAACATTCAATATGGAAAGGCAGGTCTCATCTCAACCAGCTGGCAAGTCAAAGCAACAAAAATTCTGTTATTGCCCCAGGACATAATCTCAGCTTTCCCCCAAAACTGTGTTGAAGTCAGGGAAGCATTTGAGAAAATCTCTGTACTCACCCACTGTCAGTCTACTGCAATCTCTTCAATCCATGACATACCTGAAATCTCTTAACTACCCTGTTATGTAGAAGCCATGGACTTTCTTTCAAACAGAGAGGAAATACAGTCATCAAAACATTAAGCTCTCATGAAATTTCCATTTCCTTACAGGAAAGACTCTATGGGATCTGAACACTCTCCAAACCATGCAGCCATTCTGGAGTCACACTTGAACATTTGAGCTCAGACCTATCTGTCCTTGTTGAATATTTTATGTTGACACAAACCACATATGTTATGTATCTGCCTCCTTTTTCCCTTTTAAATTGGTTTCTCTGATCAGTGGAACGAAGATACAAGAGGAAATTAATCTACTGCACATAAATGTCCTTCATGGTATTTAAAGTCTTTCCCAGATCTTACTCTGAAAGGGCATGAAGATAAGCCCAACATGAATTGCAGCATACAGATTTGGAGGATAAATTTTGAGAAAAGAAAAACATTAATTTTTTTTTTTACCTTGTTTGCTGAAAATGAAGGCTATCAGCTCAATTTATGAAGCTTAAGACATATTCTTCACAATATCATTTATAGTAAAAAATTTCACATTAGAGGTAACATTTATTTTGATTGGGAGATAAAAATTCTGAACACTCTTTTATTTACAATAAGTTGGGTTAATATTTGTTCATTCATTTCATATTTGTTAGGCTTTGAAACTTTTATGCTTAAGGTCTATTTTCACAAGAATTTTCAATTCCAAATCCAGAATGAAAAATTAAATTCTGCTTTTCCCCAGGTTTTTGTGAAACTGAGGGTCAAAATAATTATTTACAAAATTGAGTTATTCAACAGAAATTATTAAAAATATCAGAAATTTATTATAATTTTTTTAAAGCATAGATTAGGGATGACAGATTAAGAACTGAAGCTGATATTAAAGAGTTTCAAGAACTGTTTTGATGATTCTTTACTTAGAGTAAACATGGAGTTAAACACAGGAATGTGTGTACATTATATAGTCACTGGTTCGAGCAATTATTAAAGGATTTGTTAAAATGTCTGCAGGTAACACTTAAAATGCTTAGAGATTGTTGAAATTTAGATGGAAGTAGTTGCAGAGATCTTATAAATATGTGGAGTCACTAAATAAGCCAAAACAACATTCCACATTTACAGATACACATCAGTGACTGGAAAGAAGTGCTTGTCCTGTAGTTTCTAAAGCAATAATTTATTTGGAGACATTTCTCTTGGGGCAGTCTACAACTGCTTTTCTGCTAATTCGTCTTTCCCATTTCTGAAAAGTGAAGGAGAAAATCAGGTAATAAAGGTAGAAAAGCAGCACACACGTGATGAAACACCTGTTCTGTAATTTTCCACTGTTTTGGGAAAAAGCAAAGCTCCTGTCTTTGGCAAGGGAGGTGCAAATCACTGCACACAACTTTTTTTCTAATGTAATCATCATGAAATCATAGAATCATTATATTTGAAAAAGACCTCCAAGATCATCAAGTCCAACCTTTGAACACCACCATGCCAACTAAACCACAGCACTTAATGCCATGCCCAGTCATTTCTAGAGCACTTCCAGGAATGGTGGCTCCACCACCTCCCTCTGCAGCTGTTTGAATGCTTCATAACCCTTTCAGTGAGAAATTCTTCCTGAAGTCCAACCTGAACATCCCCTGTCACAGCTTTGAGGCCATTTCCTCTTGACCTATTGCTAGTTGCCTGGGAGAAGAGGTTACTTGCCTAGGAGAATACATGGAGAATGCAGGGGGTGCTTTTATTTATTTATCATGCAAGTGATGAAGCTCATTCCAGCCTGCATTTGCCAATTTCCCCATGCAGACAATCATTCAGTAGCTGCACATAAGTCTCTAGTTCCTGACCATCATGTGTAGATCTGTGGAGATCTTGAAACTTTGGTCAGGCTGCAGAAATAGATTTTCAGGTAAACCACAAACCTGGAAAATATCTTCCAGCGTCTGTTTTGTTACTACCAGATAATGAAGACTATAGCCCCTGCTGAAACATCATGGCTCCTTTTGACCAAGGTGGGGCAGGATCCTTGAGGCAAACCATGCACCTTGTCCAGAAAATGGAAGTGATGGCATTTTCTAACACATTATCTGAAATGTCTTCAGAAAATGATATAGAATATTCTAAAGAAATCATAAAGGATATTCCAAAGCTGACTTCGTGGACCATGCAATAATGAGTAAAGGGTATTAAAATAACATAAAATAAGCAGATATAGACCCATTTGAAGTGTGAATGACACCAAGCACCAAGACACCAAGAGGCCAAGAGGCCTGAAAAATGTGGACTGATAACTAGACCCGTAAATGTAACTACTCCCTGTGATTGGTTTTCTCGTTACATCTTCTAGAATCTGGGTTTTTTACATTTACTACTTAACACATTGCAGGTAGTTCATCAGCATCAGCTATTTCTCCCTTTCAGAGGCCCTACTAAATGAACATATTTGAAGTCAATAAAAAGCAATCTCTCTAGAATACAGAAAAATTAGTTTCTTGCTTATAAGGAACAGAACTATTTTGTACATTCCAAGTAGTCTGTTTTCCGTTTTCAAATTGGCATGCATGAAGTTGAAATCATGTCTACATAGGTTATGTTCAACTGCAGGAGTTTGGAGGTATTTTGTTAGGGAAAAGAAGACCAAAACCAATTAAAAATTTATAAAATAGATGCTGTCCTTGACTACAGCAGTTAAATTTGAGACAAGTGTGAAATAAATATCTGATTTGTAAATGAATTCTTATAGTGGGCTAAAAAACACATGATCAGGAAACAGGCTATGAGCTTTGTTACATCAACTTTTCTTTATTCTTGCCTTACAAGTAGGTACAAGCTCTACTCACCTTTGTTCTGAAAAAAAAAATCTGTATTAAAACTGCAGCAAGGAGTAGCCCTGCAAAAAATAACTTTGCAACACTTCTTAAAGGAGGGGTTTTTACAGTTTTACATTAAGAATGGTGAACACAGTCACCATGGCTAGGACACTGGGTACATAGAATAGAATTATTTATGTTGGAAAACACCTGCAAGATGATCCAGTCCAATTCTTAACCCATCACTGCCAAGTCCACCACTAAACCGTGTCCCTAATTGCCACATCTACACGTCTTCTGAACATTTAAAGGACTCTACCACCCCTAGGGCGGCCTGTTCCAGTGTCTGACTACCCTAACAGTGAAGACATTTTTCCTAATATTGAACCTGAACCATCCCGGGCACAACTTGAAGACATTTCCTCTTGTCCCATCACTTGTTACCTGGGAGAAGAGACTGAGCTTCACCTGGCTCCAGCCTCCTTTCAGGGGGCTGTAGAGAGCAAGAGCCTCTGAGCCTCCTTTTCTCCAGGCAAAACACCCCAGCTCCCTCACCTGCTCCTCACCTGACTTGTGCTGCACATTCTTCACCAGCTCCACTGCCTTTCTCTGGACTCACTGCAGCACCTTTATTTTAGTGAGAGGCCCAGAACTGAACACAGGATTCGAGGTGTGGCCTCACCAGTGCCGAGTACAGGGGGACAATGCCAGCCCTGGTCCTGCTGGCCACACCATTGCTAGTACAGGCCGGGATGCCATTGGCCTTCTTGGCCACCTGGACACACAGCCAGCTTGTGTTCAGGTCCTTTTCTGCCAGGAAGCTTTCCAGCCACTGGAAAGCTATGCATTTATAGATGCTGCATAGATGAGTACATTTGCATGCTATTGTGGATACTGTTAAAGGCCTGAGCAGAAAAACTCAAGCATATTAACTGCAGTTTGGGACAGAAAGTTTCTCTCATGGTTCTGCGATATTGTTTTGAGATCTGTAGAACACAGGAGTGTAAACATCTGTGCAGCTGTGCATTTCCATAAATAGGCTAGACTTTTGTTCTTGTTCCTAATTAACCAGTAGTTTTAAGAGGGTGTTAATGTTCTTAACCAATAATATGATGCTTGAGTCCGTGTGTTATAAAAGACGTGGGATTTTGAATAAAGTAGGATTGGATTCCTGAAACTGAGCGTGTCCATTCCTGATCTTCATGCTGCGTTCTGGGAGAGAACAGTGACATGCTATATAGGCAGATAGTGACAGGGTAAGGGGCAATGGTTTTAAACTGAAGGAGAACACGTTTAGATTAGGTCTTAGAAAGAAATTCTTTACTCCAAGGATGATGAAGCTCTGGAACAAGTTCCCCACGGAGGTTGTGAATGCCCCAACCCTGGAAGTGTTCGAGGTCAGGTTGGATGGGGCCCTGAGCAACCCAATATACTGGAAGATGCACCTGTCCATGGCAGGGGTGTTGGAAATAAATGATCTTTAAGGTCCCTTTCAACCCAAACCCTTCTATGATTCTAAGGGGTTATTGTGACCCTGTTGCAGGACCTGAAATTAGCCCCATAAAATTGACCTCAGCCCATCAATCCAGACTGCCCAGATTCCTCCATGGAGCCTTTCTACCCTCCAGCTGATCAGCTTGGTGCTGGCTGCTAATTCACTGAGGGTGCCCTTCATCTCCTCATGCAGATTGTTGATAAAGATATTGTTTAAGACTCTCCCCAGTACTGAGCCCTGGGGAACACTACTTGTGACCAGTTGTCCCATTCACCACCACTCTCTGGGCTGGGCCATCCAGACAGATTTTTACCTAGAAAACAGTGCACCCATCCAAGCCATGAGCAGACAGTTTCTCCAGGAAAATACTATGGGAAACAATGAAACACAACCAAGCAACATAAGCAGCTAAAACAACCTCTGCAGATCTTAGGCTAGATGAATATCATGTCCTTTATCTGAGTATTTGTATACAGAAATTAATTTTCTTATTAGTCCTCCAACATGTTTGTGGTCTGTTTGACATTTACAATCTTCTGTGTGTACAGGAAGTGTCCCTAAAGTGTGCATTTATAGATGCTGGATAGATGAGTACATTTCCATGCTATGCAGCTTTCCCTGCAGTATGAGCAATTGCCATCAAGTAAAAGGACAATTGTTAAATGTTAACAGTGGTATTTGTCTGATCAAAAATTGATGGTTACTTTTCCATTACTCTGCCAGATTTAATACCAATAATATCCAATCCTAAGTAAGGGATAGTGGTTTTAAACTTAAAGAGAGTAGATTAAGGCTAGATATAAGGAAGAAATTTTTTACTGTGAGAGTGGTGAAACACTGCAACAGGTTTTCCAGAGAGATGGTAGACGCCCCACCCCTGGAAACACCCATGGTCAGGCTGGACAGGGCACTGAGCAATCTAATCTTGTTGAAGATTTCCCTGCTCATTGCAGAGTGTTGGACTAGATGAACTTTAAAGGTCCTTTTCAACCAAAACTCTTATTTGAGTCTATAATTCTAAAGCAGACACTACATTAGGTCAGAAGAAATGTTTCCTAAGAGGATGTTGTCCCTATATGAATGGCACAGATCCCATTGGAGACAAGCCAGGTGTGGAAAGCAACTTTGTGGGTAACCAAAATAAAGTGAGATTAATCCTGTACTGCTAAAAGTAGTGTATCTCAAGTCAAGATTAACATTAACAGAACTGTAAAATTAAAATTTTGGACAAGTATAGCTTCTAGAAAATTCAGTCTATGTCTTCCTGAGAAATCCAGCCAGTATTACTGGACACTCTTTAACTTATCAAGGGTTTAATAGAGCCAGTTCCTTCTATAAACACTACAATGAGTTCTTAATCTCTTGCACACAAAAAAGAAATAAAAGACAATAACATTTGTCAGACCTGGCTATGTTCTCTGCTCAAGGTCTTTGAGGAAATGATCCAAAGGGTGACTCAAAATGTGGCAGTACACCCATTACCTGTTCCCTACCAGTATCCACGTGCAGAAATTCACCGTGGCACCAGACTGATGTGTTGGTGAAGGTCAGCATGCAGAACTGAGGCAGAATTAGACACTGTGTGAATATGGTTGAGACTGCAAAATGAGATAAATACTTATACACTTATTTAGCAGTAGATCTTTTGCAGTTTACAGCTCTGATTGAAGAGCAAAATCAGCAATTGTGGCAGTGACAACCTTTTCCTGGGGCAAAGAGGCCAAAGACCAGAGACCATTGGTCTTTGCAGTGAAAAGGACTTTCCACAACTACGTTCTCCCCATGTCCCTGGACAGAAGTTAGCCCTTGGGTACTGAAATACTGTCCTGAGCATAGGCAAAATTAATTCATGTTCTCTCAAGGGAGAGACTCCAGAGATGGCTGCTCATGCCCCAGGAAAGGGACCACAGCATATGGGAGTCCTAAAGGGGACAGCTTGGCCCTCTGGGGATGGTGGAGACAGCAACTGATACTTCATGGAGATGTCCCCTTCTACTGCAAAGCTCAGATTTAAAACAAAATGAGCTAAAAAACCCAGCAGACTGTCATAACTTTACTGATGTATTTTGGTGCTGCACAGTTTGGTCCTGCCCCGCTGAACTTGCCAGCTCATGTTCCTTCAGTTTAAAACACTTCACAGTTACTGTATATAGTGCTTTTCATCAAAGTATCATGAGTTAATTTGCAAACACTGATTTTATCTTTCAGCCTTACATGAAGAATCATCCTAGTCTGTAGTCATGAATTAGTCAATAAGAGAGTGAGAATTGTTGTCTTGATTCCCAGCATCAGACACTACTTAAATCATAATTTTGTATATTCGTCATTTAGACCTGAAGGAGGCAATAAGAGAAAGTATTCTTGAACACAGCAAAGACTAATCAATGCTGACACTAGATAAGAGGAGAACATTTTTTAAAAAGAACAAAAGCTGACTTATTAAAAGTCAAAATAATACCCTATTGCAACATGTCAAATAAAGACAAAGGAAACAAAGAAATGCATGTTTTATTATTGTAGCTATATACTCATTACAGATCAAAAGCTGAAAGAAATAAGTATGATTTAGAAAAGTAGATTGATGTTTTGGCCAATATGCCACAGGACTAAATGGTGCTAGCAATATAGCTGAAACCATATAGATCTCAATATATGCCAAGTATCTACCCTGTTTTTGAAATGAAAGCTATGTCTAAATTAATGTATTTTAAATATATCTGTGTACTATTTAAGATTTGTATTCTAAGAAGAATTATGAGCATGCCTACCTGGTGTGAATTACGTAATTTCTACTTTTCTAGAGGAAAAAAACTGTTATATATTGCCTTTAGTGGGTGTCATTTTCCCTTAAAAGAAGTAGAGGAAAGTAGGCCAGCATCAGAAAATGCAAAGATTTCTGTCTGAACCCCAGCAGGCTTTTTATTCCTTGATTTTTTGCTCCATAAATGGGTCAAGTGTAACACTTACCATGTCTCTAATTCCTCCATTTTAGCTTCTTACATTCACACGGCATTCATTGCCCTTCCACTTACAGCAAAACAACTTTTCATCACCATCAGGACTGCCTCTTGTGAAAAATGGAATGGAGCTCTTCATAAATCTAAAACTGAATTTTGCCCACCTTTCTATCAAAAATATCACTTCCTTATCACATGCCACACAATGAGCCCATTCTTTTGGGTGAGCAGCTCCCATGCTGCCCAAACTCTATCAAAATTTGCAATTATGATGCCAATAGGGCAGATTCCAGCTGTATATGCCTCATGGCGAGATGTGGACTTTGGCATGTCCCCTTTTGCATGTCCATGATTATCTGAGAACATTTCCTATGAATGAACTTGCAACACAGTTGAGGTGGGACAACTGATAAAGCAGCATGTTTGTGTTTTCACACTACGTTGCTAAGGAATGTCAGAACTAGAACTGTTATCTAAGCAGTCACTATGTTTACAAGGAGAAGAGCAAAATGATTGAGGTCTTTCTCCCAAGTACCCTAAAAAGACACAATAAGAAATAACAATGTCATTTTTTGCTTTCAGTACATTAATCTCTGTAATGTTACGTAGACATTAAAAAGTTTCTCTTTGCTGAAATTTACCATTTCAGTTCCAATATTGTGGACTTGCTGAAAATTCGGTCATGAAATTGCCATTTTCTTTCAGTTACAGTTACTTATTTAAAGCAAACTAAAGTTTATAACACATCTTTTTCAAATGCAGGTCATTTCAAAAAGATATATTGATTTGCAACCTGAAATACGATGGCCTGATGTCAGTATTCAGGCACTTTGCATTCCAAAGCACTCCCTTTTGTGTTTAGAGACCTCATGATATTATCCCAAGCCATAGACTAAACACCCGATTTGAGATTTAAAAAATAATAACACATCAATAAATTTGGCAATTTTAACATATAAATCTACACATACAATCTGTAGTCCATAATAGAACAATAATCTTGTGATCTTTTGGACTAATTCCTAAAGGCAAAGGTTTTAGTTACGGATGAGAACAATAGAGAACACAGTTCAGAGGGATTAATGAAGTTATTGTTTTGTACAGATGTGAAATCTATGAACATCTTCATTATATGCCAAAATATCCATTAATGTTTTTCCTTTTCACTGGCTTCTCTTTCCCTTCCCTTCTTTGTACATAATACTTTCCCATGTTCTCACCAAGTTTTCGTCCTAGCAGAGCAAGAGAGAGGGGGAGCACCCTCTGCAAGGAAACATCCGAACTGTAATATTGTGTGTACAACTCACGAAGCAGCTGCTAGCACATAAACATTTGAGGTCATATCCAGTCCATGCATACATGACCTCAGAGCATCATCCAGAGCCTTTTCACTGACCCCAGGGCACTGGCTGGTGAACTAAAGCATCATATAACATAAACCTCTGCCACCCACCCTTTGGCCAGATTTGACTCCTCAAGGCATGTTCCCTCACCCAGGTCTCACCCAAAAGTCTGGAAGCTGAGTGAAGAAACAGTGTAATTAAACACACATTGCACAAAAGTGATTCAGGTAATTTTCACTTGGATTTTCGGGAGGGAAAAATCAAGAGTTGTATTTGCTGACTAGTTGCACTGTGACTTTACAAACAAAACCTCAACCAAACTAGTTATTTCATAGAACAATAGATAACACTGGCCAACAGGGCTCCTCTCTTGAGAGAAGCAGCACTGAGTAGATGAATCTTTTCTTACACTGTGGAGACAGAGGGTAGACAGGGAACACATGAGATCTTTAACCTTCCCTTCTGGACAACCACTGAAAAAAGGCACCAGGGACCTCAGTTTATAATAAACAACTCCTCCTTATTACACTGCATCTAACAATACACCACACACACTGCTGCTGCTGCTCTGAAATGTCATTATTGGTTACAAGCCCAAATCCCTCTGTGGGACCTGACCATCTGTTACGGAGAGCAGGACACAGTTTGATGCACTGTGTTACCTACAGGCAGGAAACCAAAACCAGTAACAGCAGGATGAGGTGGTGCATAAACCATGAAGTGCCTATAAAGCAGGGATCTGCCATCTTGTTCTTTTATTTCATCACCTTTTAACTGCAAAGGGGAGATTCTTGCCCGTATCCTCAAAAGGAGCCTGTGACATCTTTCAACATTTGCACCCAAGTAATGTCAGCATATCCATATGTCCAAGTTTTCACTTTCCCAGGCTGTTATTCAAATCCTTTGATGTGCAACTGGTACTTTCTTCCAGGGTACATCTTCTTCCAGAGCTACTATAAACTCAGGAAGCTAAGTGAGGTAGAAAAACAAACTATGTATGTTTCAGGCAAAGTTGATAACTACTTCCTTTGGATCTTTGGGGAGGACAGAAAGGAAGTAATGATACAGCAAAGCTTGCTGAGTTAATTACTTGTTTTCTATAGCTTAAATTGTTAATTTTAAAAGTGACTTTGTAACAGTCATCTTTAACAGACTCTCAGTTTTTTAAAAACAAATAGGTAACATTAGAATAATGTTAGGGTAATTGCCAAAATTTCTCTCTTGGAAGAAGAAATGTTGACTTAAAGCAGTTTCTTCATATAGGAAACAAGAAATCTGATTTCCTTGACCACATTTTCAAGGATATCTCTGTACAATTTTTCCAGCTCATCTAAAGTCAATATTGCAAAACCAGAAAAGTTTTATCCAGTATAAAGCCAAGATAATAGGATGTGGAATTGCATCCAAATTTTCTGATGATTATGACACAGTAAATGTCAAATATGATGAAGTTTTATCACTAATTTGCATCATGCAAATGAAAATAAATTATATAGCTGATTCATGTGGAATAAAGAAAAAACATTTACCCCTCATTTTTGTTTCATCAGATTTGAAATAATTCTGCTTTGTTCTTTATCCATAACCAGGCTGAACTCTCTTTTCAGCTGATTTGGGGTTTTTAATTCATTATTTTACCTGGACAGTAGCATGTTAGAGTTCATTTCTTAGCTATATTGCTGTATGTAAAAGCCATCACAGACTCTCTGACAGCGTATTTCTGAACAGACATTCCCTAGGCAGGCTGCAAATGTTTATCAGCCCCACAAAGTTTATCTACTAGAAAATAGCATTCATTGGCCTGCTTTAAACATGTTGTGCATGGGTTTTGAAATGTCTTTACTTCCTCTGTTTCAAATTTGCCCTTTCTAATCTTGCCTTTTCCTGTAGTAAAAGGGCAAGAAATGTTCAGAATCCCTGCCGGCCAAGGAACTTACCCTGGCTTCCACTACTGCTGCAAGACTCCAGCCTGTCATCCACCCCAGGAAACCCTTGTGAGGTTTAAAAACACAGTCCATATCCCTCTAGGATGTCACAGGATTCATTCACAGTCTGGCATGGGAAGGGGGGTGGGGTTGAGCTGATAGCAACGGCAAAGTATTGCTCACACTGAGCATGCATTTTATTCAACAGGCTGTCACAGGAGGGAAAGAGTCCTTGCTTGATCACAGTTCTGCTTACCTTACATTTTTTCTTTTTTCTGTTTCTTTCTTCACATTCTTTCAATCAAATTATTAAAATGTAAAATTGCAGAAAAATAAGGTAACACTGCTGGGTGGATGCTTTCCTTCCTACATGATGTATTAAACTCAAATAGCAGACATTAGAAGGTAAAGACAAGTTTATTATCTTTGCATTACCTCATTGAATAATTCAGAGTCTCCAAATTTTGTTTAGAGTCATCTATGTCCATCATCTGTGTGATATCTACCTTTTGTTCAAGTAGGTCAGTTCTTTTCAATCTTGATTTTTAATTCATAGAATCACAGAATCATAGAATCATTTCTATTGGAAAAGGCCTCAAAGATCACCAAGTCCAACCATAAACCTATCACAGCTCCACTAAACTATGTCCCTAAGTGCCACATCTATGTATCTTTTAAATGCCTTCAGGACTGGTGACTCTATCACTTCCCTGGGCAGCCTATTCTAATGCCTGAGCACCCATTCAGCAAAGAATTTTTTCCTAAAAGCCGACCTAAACTTCCTCTGGTGCAACTTGAGCCAATCCACAGGAGGATGCTGTGTCTAGCTGAGGCAGCACAGTGACACTGGTACCCCATGGCAGCATCAAACCTAATACTGCTGCTGTTTTCTTTATGAGGACCCTCTCCATATCAAAAAAAGTTCATTCTTATTTCTTTTTGAGCTGACTTCTTTATTTAAAAAAGAAACAAAACCCAAAAAGCCCTCTTTCTATTTTCCTGGTTGATATTTTGTACACCAGACAGTGAGCTTCCTCTTGAGCACTATTGGGTTTACATGGTAAGCTTTTGGTAACAGGAGGCTGCAGGAGAGACTTGCGTGAGGAGCTGCCAGAAGCTTCACACGTGTGCCACAGAGCACATGCCAGCTGTCTCCAAGATGGGTCTGCCACTGGCCAAGGCCAAGCCCATCAGCAGCGGTGGTAGCACCTCTGGGATAAGATATTTAAGAAGGGGGGAAAATCTCTGCACAATTGCAGCCAAAGAGTGGAGAACGTGAGAGGAACAGTTCTGCAGATACAAAGGTCAGTGAGGGAGGAGGGGCAGGAGGTGCTCCAGGTGTTGGAGCAGAGATTCCCCTGAAACCCCTGGTGCAGTCCATGGTGAGGCAGCTGTGCCCCTGCAGCCATAAAGTCCCACAGGGGAGCAGAGATCCACCCGCACCCCATGGAGAACCCACACTGCAGGTGGATGGCCAAAGGAGGCTCTGATCCACTGGAAACCTGTGCTGAATCAGGCTTCTGACAGGACCTGTGGTTCTATGGAGAGAGGAGTCCTGTTGGAGCAGGTTTGCTGGCAGGACTTGTGACCCTGTGGGGGACCCATGCTGGGGCAATTTGTGGAGAGCTGCTGCCCATGGGAAGGGCAGCATTGGAGAAGTTCATGGAGAGCTGTCTCCCATAGGGGAAACTCCAGACTGGAACAAGGAAAGAAATGACAAGTCCTTCCAGTGAAGAGGAAGGAGCTGCAGAGACGTGATAAATTGACCACTGTCCCCATTGCCCATCCCTCTACACCACCAGAGAGAAGAAGGTAGAGAAAACTGTAAGCAAAGTGGAGCCTGAGATTGTTTCCTCCATACCCTACTCTGATTTGCTTGGCAAAAATTCCATTAAATTCCCCAAGTCGAGTCTGTTTTGCCCGTGATGGTAATTGCTGAGTTCTCTGTCCCTGCCCTTATGTCAGCTCATGAGCCCTTTGTTATATTTTCTCTCCCCTGTGCAGTGGAGGGAAGGGGAGATAGAGCGGCTTTGGTGGCCACTGGACATCCAACCAGGATCAATCCACCACGTCAGCTTGGACTGTTGTGGGTGTCCCATTCACCTGTCACATCTACAAGCCCTCCTGCCTTCACAGCCACTCTTATCCAGGCTATTTTGCCAAGGGCAGACCATAAGGCCATGCCTACAAGAAGTCCTACTTCAGGAGGGGTATATTGTATTACACATACCCTTCCCAGGGCACTGCTAAGGCAAAGGACACTGCTGTCATCCTCTAAAACAGTCAGAAAGCATGTTCTGACACTTGGTCTCCAGCATGAGCTCAGCTAGCAGGAAAAAAAGACAATTACCATGACATTTAATGTAACAGATGCAGTTTTAGAAGTATAGGAATATTTTTAACAAGAATAACCATTGAAACAGCTCACATATTTGTTGTGCATCATGCATCTGTTCATAGCAAGACAAGCTGCTATTCTTAGAAGACACACTGTAGGTCAAACCGAAATTGTAACACAGAAAAGTGAATTTTTTGATCTTTGTTGCAGAAGTCAGATTAAAGGAGACTAAATACAATTGCCATACGTTTACATTTTCCAAATATGTGCTATTTTCCACCAGTAATTTACGTAAAATTTGTAATGAAAAGATCTGTGTCTTTTTCCTACCCTGCTACCCATGTAGAACTGATAACTTGAGCGTGTAACATAAACCCAAAAGGCCCCATTGAAGACTGACTACATAGCCCCAGGTTAGCAATACCTTTTTTATACAGCCCTTCCCAGGTGTGTCATGTTCACATGTGCTGTAGAATGCATATTTCTGCCTAGGAAATCCCAGCTAAAGTTATTGGACCACTTATCATAACAGCTATTTACACCTTTGGGTAACTGACAATTTTTAATTCAGTCCTATCCTTTTAGGAGAAACTTTCCTGAGACTTCAGAAAGTGCTGTCAGCCATAGGAGAGGGACTAAAAGGAAGTACTCTGTGAACCGAGTAGAAATTTTGAGGACAGCATGATGTAATTTATATAAGCATAAACTGAGGCAGTAAGATAGCAGTCAACAGTTTACAAAAAAACAAACAGAACCACCTTCCTTTCCAGACCCTTGCTCAGCAGACCACATTTCTCTTAATCTGCTTTTTGATGAATCTTTAACCTGGCTTCATTTTCTCCTGGCTCGCCCTGATCAGGAGGGTGCAGAGCTCTAAAGAATAGGTGAGGGTACTCAGACAGCTCTGTTTCTCCAGAGTAAGTAGACATAGCTGCCTGACTGGGACTTCTTGTTTGCTTTTTGTGGGTTTTATTTATACTTTCAAGTCCTTTATTCCAGCTGTGCCTAAAAGTGGAGGGGACAGTTTAGTCCCATTTAAGCCAAGTTCATGTGTGGTATCCGCTCCTACTTTCTCTTCTCAAAATGGGAAGAGAGCCAAGGGACATCCAATCAGTAGGAAAACGATCTTCAGGGATGCTTAAGTGAGGACCCATCAAAGCAAAGAGCCAACACAGCTGGAAAAAATAGGAGAGAGCAAGACCTCACTGAAAGCCAGATGTTCACTGCACATTTTCCTTTCTATTTTTTTTAATCAGAATTTTTTAACAACAACAGAAATACATCCTACTTTTTCTTAAAATACAGTCAGGAAAGAGACTGCTTATGAGTCTAAGTTCATGTGTTTTATTGCTCTAATTCCTTTGGAAAAAGTTTAGACATAAAATATTATTGATTGGAGAAGAAACATATGCTTCTTGGCTCGGCAATGCTCAGTGCAGTCAGTGTTGGATTTTTTTCTTTCTGTGTACTTTCACAAGATGTCTGTTGGTTTTGAATTAGTTGTAGTGTAGAGTTAAATTTATATGATGGGATTTAGCAGACAAAACAAAGACCTTTCACAAAAAATGCTTTCATGGAGATTTTGATGGAAGAAGAGATATAAAATAATGGGAAAGAGTGTAGCTGAAGAGTAAGAAGTCTATGGGGAATGTTTCCCAGCACAGCTTAAAAGCTTGGTAAATCCAGCACAGAACTAATTTACAGGGGACTCTGACTGAAGCAATGCCAAGAGAAAGAAGAAGGGAGGATCAAATGTCAAAAAAACCCAAGTCCTGTTGAAGAAGTCAGTTTAGGGGTAGAATGGTAAAAGAACTTGGAATCAGAGATGCCTTGTTTGGGCCAGATGTCTCAATGTCTCTGTACAGGTGTGACTAATATTTCCCCTGATGCACAACAAACTTGAGAAGAAAGACCACTCAGCAGGGATTTGAGAGTTCAACTCTTGGCTTCACTATTAACCTTTTCTCTGTGTACATCAAGTCCTGAGCCTCCCTCTTTGTGTGAGCTCTCCTGGAAAGAAACTGTGTCCTGTCATATTTGCAGCTACTCAACCGTTGTGTTGATGAGAAAAGTTTTCAGAAGCATGGCTAAACAGTTCTATCCATAAAAAAATTGATAAATTTCACAGTTTTTTCAATCAAGATGCAGACACATACTGGCACAAAACTGGACATTCCTCATCTATGTGGATGTCAGTAAGCTGCTTTTAATGAGAAATTACTAGTGTCCGTAGTAACTGAGGACTGTGAAAGAGAGAGCTGAGGGAGAGTAAGAGACAATTTTGAAAGCTGGGAAACATAGTCTGAAAGGAGCATATTTTGAATTCAGCTACAGGTTTGCTTAATCACAGTATGAATTAATATTTTTAAAAAATACCAGTTGGGAATTTCTTATAAAATCTGCTGCTGAGACATCGAAATTTTGTATAAACACAGTCATGACAAGTATCACACCAAAAGTGGGTTGAGAGTAAGAATCACAGATATCGACTGAAATCAAATTAAGTAGCACAAAATGCATCATTTAGAGAGTTGAAGATGAGGAAATATGTATAATTTTTTATCAGTGAATGACAGTGAGGTGGTGAGTCACTGCTGAGGAAAGGAGATGAAACTGTAGGACAAATGGAGGAACTATTTTAGTCACACATCAGGGAGTATTAACAAAACTAAACTGCTGAAGAGCTCACCTTTAGGAGACTAGAGATATAGAATCATCAGGTTGGAAGACACCTTTAAGATCATCCAGTCCAACTTTCAGCCCAGCACCACCACTAAAACCCCTAAACTACGAAACCCAGAATGAGATCCACATTCCTCTTCCACACCTCCAGGGATGGTCACTCCACCAAGTCCCTGGGCAGCCTATTCCAGTGCAAGACCACCCTAACAGTGAAGATTTCTTTTATAATATCTAATCAGAATCTCCCCTGTCTCAGGTCATTTCCTCTAGTCCTCTCACTGCAGGCACAGCAGAAGTGACCAGCTCCCATCTCACTACAATCTCCTTTCAAATGGTTGTAGAGAGTGATGAGGTTCCCCCTGAACCTCCTCTTCTTAAGATTTCTCAAACCCAGCTCGCTCAGCCATAAGACACATTTTCTAAACCTTTCATGAGCCTTGTTACCCTTCACTGGACATGCCCCAGCACTTCAGTGTCCTAGACTACCATCCACCTATTTAGAGAGAGATTAAGTGAAAAACAAAAGCAGAAGCAGGAACTTTAGGGATATAAGCAATATACAGTTTGCATACCAAATGGCAGCTAAAGAGCTTAAGAAGTTTGCTCTTGTAAATGAAAAGCCCAATTAACCAAATAGCCCAATTAACACACACCACACACTGATTGAAAAGACATACTAGTATTAAAAGCAGTGTCATTTTAAGAAAAATGACATAAAGACAAGTAGAGGACTAGCAGCCAGAAATTAGAAATCAGAAGAAATAAAAGTTAGAAGGTTCCCAACTGTTAGAAAAAGGAATTTCTAGCAAGCAATTAGATAGGTCACAGTAAAAATAAAAATTAAAAGTTATGATATATATATTATCTGCATTTACGATAGAATTCATTGCATTTATCAAATGGAATTAGGATGACAGAACCTAGAGAAGAGGACCCAGGGGATCCCACCCCAGACTATCTTTCAGCTTCCTGCCACAGCTTCTTTTGTCTTCCAGGATATGTTCCTATCTTTTTATCTTCAAATCATATCCAACTCTTAAATCATCGCTGGCTTCCTTTCAGGATGTTTATAGCCCTTTCCTCAAGCTACACAATTACCATTCCAATTTGTCCACCTTGAGATCTTCATAGTCCTCCTACTCTGGCTGAACATTTCCAACCTCAACCCCACCACCCTTTAACCCCTCTACCAGCCAGAAGGAGCCTCTCAGCCCTTCCCCTGAGACCTGTATCCTGGCTGAGGTTTTTTCCCCCTCAACAACTCTCAGACTAAGCTCAGATTTCCTTGAAGAATCACTCCCCAGTCAACACTTTCAATCTGTCCTAGGTGATCTAGCTCCTCCAATTTGGTTTTTTTTTTTTTTTTTGGTGAGGGGGGAGGATTTTTCAA
>WEKY01016195.1:232559-254291 GCA_013390045.1 Picathartes gymnocephalus
GGCTTCAGGTCTTGAAGCCTTGTAGGTTTCTTCTACTTCTAAAACCCATCTTTTTTTTTTTAATAAATTATTCTTTCCCAAGACTGCAGTTTTTTTCTCCAAAGACACTCCCAAAATAAGCAGTTTTGGGTTTTCCTGCATCCTTCCATAACACAGGGAATGGGAATCATTGGTGTCGGACACTTCCACTAACTTCAGAGTATCTTGTTATGGCACATTAACTAGTTTATTTTATGTGAATGTTTCATTTAATATTTACTGAACAATATTTTTTTTTGTTTCAGCTTCTGAAAATGAAAATTTGAGGCATATTTGATACAGAATCACAAAAAATATTTTATCCCTGATCTCTTGATAAACACTTCTGGCAGATTCTAAGTGTTAATCCTGCTAGAAAGAGTGATATGTTTATATTTATTTTAATTAAGAGCAGTTATTTGTAGTAACTGGAGTTTAGAGAGCTCCTTTTATACATGCTGTGTACAGTGTTACAAGAGTTCTGAGATTATTCAATCAAAATTATTCTGAGATTCAACCAAGTGATCCATTTTACCCCAAAAAAATACATACATGTACTGGAATCTCACAATACTTGGTGGGTATTGTGAGATTCCAGGTAAAAAAATAAGAAAAGGCTGGAAAAAAAAAAAATTATGGTAGAAAAAAATCTGAGGAAGAGCAATGGTTCTGCTCTCTCTTGCCTTGAGAAATGAACAGACTGTCCAAGGACTGATTGCAGATCTAACAGCGATGGAGAGTTTGCACAGATCATGGTTTCACATGCTCTATACTGCACGTGCAATTTTGTAGGTATCTTTCAGAAGTCTTCAGCATCACCTGGCATAGCTCAGCCCTCTAGTCAGACATTTTATGATATGAGAAGAATTGCTGTCTTTACAAAGATTGATTTCAGTCTCAGAATCAACATTTCCAACCAATTTCTCCAAACCTTCTTTCTTGAAATCCTCTCAATCCTGTTAGTGCTACTGCCTTTTCATTACACTTGGGTCACCAGAGCTGTGATATCACATCTTGCTGTTACTTCTCTGTGCTGTTTTTAAACTTAGTGTTTTAGTGAAAATCATGTGCCACATTCAGTGAGAAGCTAATTATTCCCTAGAGTAAGAGAAAGGATAGAAAAGAAAGAAGATAAAAGCATCGGGTCCACACCAGTAGGGAGGGCATGGCACAGGGACACTGTGTGTCATCCCATGTAGGCTGGAACTATGGGAAAGCCACCTCATCTCTCTGGAGTTTAGTGTTTCTAGGACAGAAAACAAACATAATGTTACTCATAATGAAACTACGTTTTCGTGACCTGTTGGAGAAAAGGAAGTGTTGTATGAGAGATTATGATGCACAGCTATAAAAAATGAAAAAATGTTCATATTTATTGGTATACCCAATGTAAAATCAACCATCCTTACACTACTCTGTAAAATATGGGACACTAAGGACTTTATCTCTTACTTATGTAGCAGGTATAAGGCCTAGACTTGCTGTTTTGAGGAGAGAATAAATCTTCCCCTCACAGGGATAGGATGAAAAGGGGAATGAGGAGGGAAAGGCATCAGTGGAGCCTTTAACAAATATGACAGCTTTACTAGAGACAAGTAGATTATGCAGGTGAAAGAGAGATAAACAAACCATCTGTCCCACCTAGCATAAGTGTTTCTAGAGTACCTGCCATTTTTTCTTGCTGGAAGATATGCAAAATGATAAATCTCTGCTGGTAAATCCCTCTTGTGCAGAGTGGGTTTCAAACCTTTCAGGATTTGAAATTTCAGGATTGTATAACTGAAGCACTTTACCAGACATAGTCTCAAATATGTAGCTCATGTAAATTATTGTCAAATATAAGGTCCCATGCAAGATATCAATAATTCTCTGCAATCAATGCACACACCTGGCTCTACCTGTGTGCAATCACTTCTCATGACCAGGGCAGTCCTAGCACCTCCAACTATTCTGTATAGCTCTGAAAACTCAGACTGGCTTTTCCTACACCTCAGTTAGCTTCTAATTCTGTTTTACTTTTTTCTCTTTTATTTTTTCTTCATTAAAAAACCTCAAACAAACAAACAAAAAACAAAACAAAAACCCAAACAAAAATACAAAAGAAACCACCGATCAACCAAGAAAAAAAACCCCAAACAAACAACAAAAAAAACCCCACACAAACAAACAGATTTTTAATATGTATTCACACATCTCAATGCTCTGTGGGATTTCTGAGATGAGTGGTGGTTTCCCACATTAACAGGTCTAGCACTGAACCATTTCTTCAATAATCAAATATATTCATACACTAGCATCCTAATAATCAGGCCAGTTGGCACTAAGTGATCACAAGATAGTTCCAAATAGATTTCAAGTGGTATATTTTTTTGCTGTGGAAAAAATATCAGTGGTAGCCTTTAAATGACAAAATATTTTAGTGTAGGCAGGATAAATGTTTTCATCCTTCCAAAGCTACACGTAGTGCAATGTAGCATATGTGGGTAGTACAATATTTTCAAAGTGCAAAATCCGGAGTCATTGCATGGAGAACATCCCCATGGATTGGCTCACTCATCCTGCTATAAAGTTGTCCCTTCCAGCACTGAAAGTTGTCACTTACCATACAGATTTGGCTCTCTTCAGTGTGATCACACAAATGTCATCTGAATCATCACTTGAATGCCTGGAATCTCTGGCAAGAACTGCTGGTGATTCCCTTAGAAACCTCTCCTTGGATGGGTAAGTGACCACAAATGACAAAAGAGAGGGCAAAGACAGATTTTTTTTTCAACAGCAGTGCTTCCTGGCACATGTTTGAATGGACATGATAACATATTGTAAGCAGAGCCTGCACTGCTCTGCTGAAGTTGGTACTTTAAGCAGTAGGAAAAAAATTGCTCAGGAAAACAGCATTCTTAGCACTCGAACATCAGTTTCTTCCACAACCTGAGTTCAGCAAATCTGTACAAGATCCAAGGTGCTTTGTTGTCCATGGTGGAGGTGAGGCACAGCTGAACTGCAAGGACCATTTCACAGAATTCCTGCCCAATATCTAAGACCTTAAACCTTCCCTGGAAAGCTTTATTGTGCTAAAAGTTATACTCTGGCACCTTCCCACCTCTTCTTGGTGAAGAGGTTACACAAACTCACCAGACTCCCAAATCCCTGTATTTTACAGACTTTACACCCTGCCCACCAAGGAGTTCATCTTTGTGCCCAGGAGGTGCCAGGAAGTCCTACCCAATGTTTTACCACACTGTCACACAGATCTGTGTTCCTATTCTCATGGGACAGCAGCAGTTCTTTCACTATAAGAGTGTAAAAATCAACAGTCATTATTGTCTGCAAGCGTTCATGCTGCCAAGGACTGGCTAATTAGCTCTAACTGCCAGCAGCAGCTCAGCTGGGGCTGGGGGTGTCACCAATATTTACCTTAAGAGTTAATCATTGTAGCTGAGTTCTGACCTCTGCTACCTCGGAGGAACCAAGGTCTTCCAGTAATTATACTTGACCTGAGCTGTTTTTTAATTTAAATATGCAGGTGTGGGAAAAATTGTATGAAGACACATGAGTCAAAAGATGGTAACGCTTTCAAAATCCGGAAAGAAAACTTATGCCTTTGGTGCAGGACCGTTAAGTCCATTGCCAAAGCAACAGTGCTAAGGTTGTTATGTGCAAATCCCTTTATGAATCTGGATTTTTGTGCCTAAGATTTGTCCATAAACTATAAAATAGGATATTCCTCTGTAAAAGGTAGAGAAGTCTAAGGTTTCACCTTACTCAATGCAAAAAGTCCCTGCAAAAAGGGAAACTCTTTCAGGCAATCTGGTGTCAATGACCAATATGTTTCATCATCCAAAGAAGAAAACCATAAGTGTATCATAATTAAGTAAAAATAGTCATTTACTACACTAGATCAATTCAGAGGTTACCACTTATAATTTTAAACTACAATTATCAATTTATAATGGAAAGTGAAGTATGCCTAAGTTACCACATGGGAGTATCTCTTTCACAGAGGACAAATTTTTATAATTATTTTAATATGCAATAATAAAACATGACTATAGTAAAAGATTCACGTAATAGAATATATATGCACAGCACTTTACAAATGGTATTTTAAACTCCATAATTTTCCTTGTTCTTCTTGATGTTCAGTGTATCATATGCAGGGGAAAATTTTGAATAAAATTACTAATGAGGAAATAAAGATGTACTGAGAGTTATTTTTGGCTAATATTTGAACAGGGCCATAAGGATACTTTTGTCCTCATTTCCTAAGTAAAGTTTTAGTGGGTCATAATAATGAGGTTCATTACTGCAGGATTCATCTGGGCACAGGGGGTCTCGCATGCCTCAAATACAACTGAGATGCTAATTGGACTACGTGCAAAAATCAAGCTTAAGAAAGCTCCACAAAAACGGGAGTTTCCTTTGCCCTTTAAATTTCTTTCCCCTACAACCTGCTTAGACTTCCCATCCTCCAGGCTCCTTGACTCTTGGCCTGGACTCATTTAACTCCCTGCCTCTGTTTTCAAATTTAAAAGCTGTAGATACTATTTTCAGCTACTGCCTGTGTTAAGTATCACTATCCTTTTCCCCACCCTTTGTCTGTAAAAGATTCTATACTTTCTGGGCTTGACCTCTACGTTTTCTCTTGGGAGAGTTTCTATCCCAGCAGGAGTGCTGCTGCAGAAATAACCTAACATTGCTAACACTGGTGTTCAGCTCTGTATTTGACTAAATAGCTCGGTGATGATTATTTCTATCAGCATGAAGTCACTTCGGAAAAGCCCATTAACACCAATAAAGACTTCCTGTGGATTCAATGGCCCATAATTATCACAATTAAAGGGTATGAAATCCCTTATTCAGACTTAAAGCTAAACTAGAAAACAGAAAATTTTCTAAATGATCACCTATTCTCGCTCAAATCTGATGGTGGCAGGGGAGATTTATCAAGTATTCATTGATAGATATTCTTCCTGTATTTGGAGTCTAACTGCAGGCTCTTTTGACATATTTTTTTAATCCTGTGCAATTAACTAGTCTTGACATAGAGTGAATCACTGAATTGCACTGTGCTATGAAACATGCCAGTGATTATTGCACTCCACGTTAGTGTTTTCAACCCAAATTTACCCTTTCAAATGTTTTCCTGAAAAAAAAATTAAAAACAAACAAACAAAACCAAAAAAACACAAACACCCACAATAAAGACTCATTTGAAAAAGGGATGCAAACAACAGTGGTCACTTAAGTTTCTTTATTATCCCAAGCTAATTTCCTAGAGGCTTTTTCACAAAAGAATGAACAGACACAATTCATGAATGTGAAACCACAGAAGAACAACTGTATCGGAACTTTGAAAGCATCAATCTCTCTGAGTCAGGATGATGCAGGCCTGGAGAAGCACCAAGAACACAACCGTTTATCATGACCACAGATCACTTTTCTCCTCTTTCCTTTATTATTCTTCTTTCAATATAAAAAGCTGTAAAAACTCCACACTTAAGCAGAATTTTGGGAAAAGTCGCTCTTACCTTTTCTCTTATTGTTGTTCCTGATGCCTATTCTTCCACTATTAAAGGCAAACCAAATAAATAAATCAGTTTAAAAATAAAGTAATTTTAAACCAGTCTCACAAACTTGGATATCTCTTGTCCTTCAAAACATAGTTCTCTCCATCAAGCAGAAATACTTATTAGCTATTTATATATATCTAGGCTGAAGAAAAGATAACAGTAGGTATTTTTTTCCCGTTATTTCACAACATATAGAGAAAATTATGTTGTATTTGCCACTTTCCAAACAATTATGTTTTCTGCTGTTTGTAAATAATTCTATTATTTCTGGTTTTCTAAGGTTTTATGCTTAGCCAATGCTCTTAGAAACAGGCAGCTAAATATAACTTGCCATATTGTTTCTCCCCATGAAGCAGATGACCTTGAAAGGCATCAGTAATTCCCTATTACAGAACTCATAATATTATGATGCATCTTTAAGAAGCATCTGTTAATTAAACTAGAGTAACTATTTTTAATGTTATATCTTTTAAAAAATCAACTTTTGTCACATACCCTGATAGGGTATGTCTATGTCATGGCTACAGGGCTAATAAATGACAATAACATACAATAAATTACATAGATATATGTGCTTAAAAGCCTGTAGTTTCTGGTTTAGGGACTCTCTTCCTGCTTATTATTACTGTTCTTTTCAAAGATTAGTAGGGATAATTAGAAATACTGCAAATGGCTGATGTTTCAACTGCTGCACTGAACTTCCCCACTTGATATTGTGTAGCACCCCGAGCACCTTTGGTGGGTTTGGAGCCATGTTACTAAGATTAATTTGCCTCAGATAATTTGGACTCTCACTTTTGTGCTGTTGTGTTAGAGAGTTATCTCAAAAGCATGTAGTGTGTGGTTAAACTCACATATATAATATGTAAGGAAATGTTAAAATTTGTGCACTTTCTGAGAAATACACTTTTGTCAACCAAACACTCAAATAATGGAAGAATAAACTGTAATAGAAATGAATGTATATACAGTAGCTTAAACATGTTATTAGGTTTTTTCCTTCTGAAATGATTAATCAAGGGCCAGTTCATTAAATGCAATTTAGTGCTAGTCATAATTTTGGTTAGCCATAACAGCTGAAATATTTTTATCTCAATGCTTTGAACCAAACACATCAACTTCCCTGCTCCTACCTTATTAAAACAATTTTTGTCTAGAAAATTGAGAAGGCAAGTAAATAATGAACACACAGACCAAATGACTGCAGCATGCTGAGTTATCATGGGGCACCCTGGGATATTACCACAATCAAAGGAAAATCTACCTCCTGAAGAACATGAAGTGTATTGGAAAGAGGATGTGAGCACCAACACCTACAAGCATGATGCACAAAGGCCTCACTTATGTTCTAGGTCATTCAAAAAGGAAAATGCATCTGAAATTTTGCCTCAAAAATTGCATTTAGCAATTTAGTATATTGTAACAAAACTCTGTGCCTAAGCATGGATATAGCAGCTTGAAATTTGTCTTGGAAGTTTATCAGTGGTGGCCTGAGCAAGGCGTGTCTGCTGATCAGTGATAAGATCGAGCTAAGAGGGTCTGCTCTTCTTAGTGTTGAGGAATGCTGAGACTAGCTTGACCAAACTCTCACACCCACCATGAGGACATGCAAGACACTCTCCCTGACTGAGGCTGGGAGCAGCAAGGATGTGCTGGCTCTGACATGGAACTGTGAGTCAGGAGTGTTGAGCAAAATAAGCTAAAGAGTTCCTAATACCTTTTTCAGCACAAAGCATATTTTTCTTATTAAGTCTGATATCATATAATCTAAGAAATGCATATGCCTGACAATCACTTTATATTTCAGAAGTCCAGTCCCACTTCTGGACAGGGAGGACTTCTAACTTACCACCGCAAGGTATGTGAAGATCCTTCCCTGAGTGGGAACACCCCTCAAGGTTACTCCTCAAGGCTGAGCTAAAATATGTTTGCCCATGTTTGTTGTTATGGGGGTGAGTAACATCAACCTCTCCTTCATAATTTTCTTGCTACATTTAATATAATTGCTTCAATATTTCTTCAAAAATAGTGTATTATACTAGTAGTTATAGCTATGCAAACTGTGTAGGAAATAATTCTGATTAAGCTCTTTTTTTCTGTAAACTTTATAATTATTGTTATCAATTAAAATAAATAATTTAATATATTTATAGAAATAGGTTTGCCATCCTTAGTCCTGGGAACAAAACTGTATAAAGGTTTAGTTATACCCCTGTAATCCTTTAGACATAAATCATTACCCTTTAGACAAAGTCTGGTGCTAAGACGGGATCCAGCTGCACCCAGGCTCCTCTCTGAGGAGTTCAGAAAGCAAGGGGGTCCTTTCTGCACCTCTTGACTCAAGAGGAGAATTTCTCTAATAAATTTTGTATGAAGCTCCCACTCTGCCCTCAACACATATTCAGCACAGCCACAAACAACCCTTTCTGCCATGAAGACAGATTTTGCTGGCCTTTCTAGGTAGCAGTCTCACTTAGGCACTATGATATCTCAGCAATATATTATTTTGGGTTTCAGAATTCACTGCTTCTGTCTCCCAGAAAAGGTGCAGTAACCCCTGGGCTGCATGCAAGCCTGGAGAAAAGTGAATCACATCCCCTCCCTTAAAGCTTTTGGAAAAACTCCCCATGACACACACTGATGTTTGTGGATCTTGTCAGAACTGGGATTTTACCCAGACAGCTCCATTACTATCAATTAATCTTTGATATGTTTTCCTGTCTGCCTGAGGGACTTCCAAATACGTGTGACCCTGTAGGCAGCCTGTAAAGCCATGTCAGGCACAGAGCAAAACATGTCTCTCAGGACCATGAGTACTTATTTGTGGAAAAGTGTAGACAAAAGGGAGGGGAAAGGATTCTTTGAGGAGGTTCTGCCATCAAAATTGTAGTTGAAGAAATAGGACAGAGAACAAACCTGTCCCAGACAGGGCTAAAGAGCAATTATGCCTTAATTGTCATTGACTCAAACTGGTCTTCTTGACATGAATGCTGCTCTGAAACAAGAGGCAATAAAATTATGCATACTCTCATCACAATTATATCATTCCATAAAGCATGAGTAGCAAATTCTGCTTTTATATGCTATCTACACTTTGCTCTGACTGAAAACAATACTACCTAGGGGTTTTTAAACTGTCCCACCTAAGAGAGGTTGACCTCACAACTAATAGACAAGCAATTTAGGTTGTATCCAAAGAAGCAATCCTTAGCCAAAAGGCCATTGCATTTCCAGCACTGAAGGTGGGAGACACAGTGCTTCAGGGCATTGTTAATATGAATTGGTAATAAATAAATGCTGAATAAGGAGGAGAAATAAATTCTGATTCTGAAGAAATCCCCAAACTTGATACTTAAAGGAAAACCTGATTCCAAGGTGACATCATCTTCTAAGAAAGCAAAGATGAAGGAGTTAGTTGAGAGGTGGCTCCACGTATAGAAAGCTAAATAATATCTTAATGCTTTTCAGCTGCAAAGAGACTTCTAAGGTACTCGAAGTGTTAGGGTGTGTAGGATACATAGTTTTCTCTTCATTCACTTTCACTCCTCCCAAGACGTTCACAACAATGTCGTTTCTATTTCAAGTTGTAAATACTTTCCCTATTTTATTTTACTCCAAGTTGCCCTGGGTTAAGGGTGCTTTGATGGTGATAGGGAAGTTGGGATAATGGAAATTTCTCACAGCTAGTCAGAAAGAAAATCCCCTTAGGCAGTAGGTAGCGGAAAAAAGCTATTAAAATGAAAAGGGTAAAACATATGAAATAGAAATGGCAAGGTGGGTCTGATAAAATCTAAGGGAGAATTAGGATTTCTGGAATTAAATAGACAAATTCAATGAATCTCATTCTAGCAGTCAATTAGGCAAAATGAAATAAGAATATTAGGAATGTTAAATGCAATTAGAAAATTAATTTAAAATTAATGACTATAATAATTATCAGTTATTATCAGGATACAGTCAGGTAGATATACACCTATCTCTACTCCAGTTCTTTTACTTGAGTGACTTTTTTTCCCTGCACATGTTCTTTTCCCACTTGTGTATTTCTGTCCTTGTGACTGAAAAGCCTTTGGGACAGAAGCCATCTTCCACATTTTGAATGAAAACCCTGGGCTATGTTAGAGTAATGTAAAATGAATAATACCACAAAATTAAATGAAAAAAACTTGTTCCCTCTGTAGAAACAATATTTAAAAGGGTATTTAAATTACAAAAGAGAGGAAATTATTTTATTCTGATTCCTTAGCTGTCAAGACAAAAATTGCCTTGTCTTTCAATAAAGCCAGAATTTCACTTCATTTACCTGAGAAGTAACCAGCTCTGGTTTCATAACTTTTCATAAAATAATACACCTGGGAAGCCAAGAAATAAGATCAGAAATCTCCTGCGTTCATGTTTTCAGCAGACAGAAGGGCTGGACGAGGTTGCAGAGACCTCACGGTGTATCCTTGCAGGAATGTGGAAGGCGTTGGGGCGAGGGGCAGGGATTGCTGAGCTGTGCACTGTTGGAGTCTTGCATCTGCCATGTTTCCAGGCTCCCAAATGAGTCAACTGGCCTGGAAGTTTCATAAGGGAGGGAATAGAAGTAGGATAATTTGGCCAACATAACTGTGATCTTTCTGTATTCATGTTCTAAATTACATTGTTATATGCATGAAAAGACATGAAGGAATTACCACTCCAGCAGTAAAAGTTACCCAGCTGGGCAACTTTTTCAACCCAGTGTTACCCATTCAAGATTTTAAAAAAGAGTTGCTCAAAAATTTTGGAAAAAAATGAAAAATCAAAATCCTAAAGTGTTGCAGTGCGGCTCGGGCAGCCCGGCACTGCAACCTTCCCAGAAACGTCTCCACGGGAGAGGACGGCCCAGTCGGGCAGAGGGGTGCGCTCCAACTCGCACACGCGGCTGGGTGTTACAATAAAGGTGACGGAGGCAGGAGGGGCTCCTGTATGAAAGTCCAGCGGGGTTGATTGGATCCGTGCACTGAAGGTACCACGAACAAAGAACCACGTGGAATGGAGAGCCCAGGGTTATAGGCAGGTACGGAGGGGGCAGGGCCAAGCGGCAGGGAGCAGTGAACGGAGAGGGCAGGCGGGGAGACAGACACATTCACCAATGGGGAAACGTGGTCAGGGAAGACGGGCAGGGGGACAAACCAACGGGGGTACAGAGAATGAGGAACTCACTAGAACACACCCTCACACGGCAAACTGGGGGATGAGCCGGCCAACGGGCTGACTGCCAGTGGGGTTGCAGGGTACAGAACACGGCCTTACAAGGCAAACTGGAGGGGTGGAACTGGGGGTAACTGGCATCTGGTCCTTGGACTTCCATGGGAGAAGCCAAAACCTAGGGGGCGCCTTCCCAGGGAATCCACACTAAAGAACTGGACAACAGTAAAGACTAAAATATTAAGAGAACAAACCCTAACATTATCTCCTCCACCAGCTCACTTCTGATTTGCTGGCAGTCACCAATGCAATAGACACTGGTTGCAGAATGATGATTTTGCTGCTTACTGAAAAGGTTTCATTTGACACAACAGTCAATTGTAAGCCATGAACCCATCCAAAAAAATCAGGGTAATTTTCCCTCATGACTAAATTAGTCATGATTTTTTTCTTGTTCTCAATGCTCAGCCAGTTTCCAGATCTATAAAACAAAAGGACATCATCAGTGAATTTCCACGTTTACCTGCATCTTGATTGTGGAAGGGATCCCAACAGGCCATTTTGTCCATTCCTCACTGGAATAAATACATCAGTTATCTCTTTGGCTTTCCTGATATATCTGTCTAAGAATACTTATAATCCTTGCATGATGGAAACTCCACTATCTTTTTTGGCAAGTAATCTCAGTGTGTATCGCAGAAGTTGGAACTTTCCTTTCCTTGCTCCTCCTCAATTCTTTTTTCTTCATGCTTAATAGAATTTTTTTCCCCATATCTCTCATAAATTATGTTTTTTAGAACTTTAATAACTCTGAACTGCTCAAATTATTAAAGTGAGGAACTTCAGACTGAGCACAACATTCCAGCCGAGGTCTTACCAGTGCTGAGTACAGTAGAAGGATTACTTCATGAGTCCACAGGCTGTTCATGCTCTTTGTACAGCCCAAGGTGGTGTTTAATGTGCTTTGCAATAGCATGAAATTTTTTGATTGTAGAAGGTATGTGACCTTTTATAGCTTCAGCCCCTTTTCTTAAGAGGCACCAGCTAATGCATTGTTCCCATCAGCTTTTTATATGCAAGAGACCATTTCAACAGAAATATACCATGTGGAAATTGCCCCTCAGTTTTTCATTATTTGGAGTTTTTTGGATCTATTCCTCTTTTCCCAACAGGCATATAGAATGATTCCTTATGCCTCTTGCTTGGTATATCTCAGTTTTCTGCCTTTCTGGTTTTGTTCCTCTTTTCCTTTTTATTTTTTATTTTGTATCTTTGGTTCAATGAAGTTTTTAAGTTCTATATGTTTCTCTTTTGTAATTGGGGTCAACAAAGCACTCATGAGTGAGTAAAACTCATCACATAAGATGCTTTTGATCCTCCCTTCAATTTGGGATGATTTGTGTTTATGTCCTTCTTTTGAGGGATTACTGCCAATAATGGGAAAAGATTAAGTCTCTTGCTTCTATTTTACTTTCACGTCTAATCCAGTTTCTCTTATAAATGTGGCCTCTCCTCCTGAACCCTCATTATGGCAGATCCAGTTATATTCTTCTAATGTATCCTTTTCCATTTGTGCAAGGGTTGGTTAACTAGGGAACTGTCAGGCTGTTGATTTCCCCTTTCCATTTCTCCTTTAATTTCTTCAGCAAACATTTCAATCGTCTCTTTTTTAATCAAGCATTTAAATACCCGATGTGCCTCCCTGCTCTGAAAAGTTGGTTTCAAGATACAGAAATGCATCCTGCTGGTATCTGGTACTATCTTTGAACACTCAACAAGGCTGACACAAACCAAAGTAAGATTTTTAGATGCTTACAGGGTCTGACTCTGGTTCACTGACAGACACGCTAATTATTTGGTTTCCCATGATCCAAGGGCACCAATGAAGTGCAGTCACCCACAGCCTGCCAGGCTACACACAGCTCCCAAAACTTTGGGTGGCACAAGCAGTGGAAGAACCACACCACAGCAATTATTTGCTGAAACCACTCAAAATAAGTGTCACCCTTTTCCACAGGGATCTTCTTTTCTGCTCAGGAATAGTGTTCTGCTTTGTTAAGGGATAGACATGAAACCTCTTTCCTGTGACAAGCTGAGTGTTGAAACGTGCACAGAAATGGGTGCAAGATCAAGCACCTAGAAAGTATGGAGAAAAACATCTAAAAAAGATAAGGATATAAAATTAGCAAATTCTGTGAGTCACAAACATACTATTTATAAAAGAGAAAACTTACAGGGCTCATGAACTTGTAGATGTATTTCTAGCTGTAGATTATAAAAACAGGTTTTACTAAAGTATAGAAATAAATACAACAATCTGGACATTTTTGTATTTAGGATTAAAACAGTGGAATTGACAGTACATTTCATTTGGATTCCAGAAAAATATTGGACCCTAGGAAGGGCATCAAGCACATAAAATGTCCAATCATCTTCTCCTTTCTTTGCTTCCACAGCTTCTAAAGAGTGACCAATTCCCACAGTCTTCAGCTGCCTGTTTCAGGATTCCCCCACAAAAATTTTTATTGGTATAGTCATTAAAAATGAGCTCATTGATAGCAGTTATTCTTTGATCAACCTATCAAAGACTTTAGGGGAATCTTTCCATATTTCAACATCTTCTTTCAGATAACTTCCATAAGACTAATTATTATAGGAATAAGATTTTAAAACTGTTGAGGGAGTTCTACTAATCCTATCTAAGCATCTAGTCCTTAAACCCCCTATCCTTGTGTTGCTAAAATTGTTACCATCTTTATTACCAACAGTGTCGTAGAATTGTCTTTCCTGGATAAGAAATCCTTTTCTGGTCAGGCATTTTAGGGTGCCTCTTACTTTATTTAAGTGTTACAAGACTAGCTGTGAAATCATAGAAATTGTGAGTTAGGTTTTCATTGCCATCTTCTGCATTTGTGTCTTAATCAACGCACAGCCTGCTCAAATTTGCCCATTAATACTCTGTACAGTGAACATTTAAAAAACTCTTATCCTGTCCATATTGAGTCCAATATGAAATTTGACATACTTCCTTGTGTTTTAATGAGTTAAACTACTCCCATACTGCCTTTCTAAAACAATAACCAAATGAATTTGGTTATTGAAATGAATTTTCTTTTCCCTTTTTCCCAAGCAGTTAACCAAAGTACACTTCACAGCTAGAGAGAGTGCAGAATTTGCACATTTAAAGTGCATCTGTTTTTCATATGAATGAGCTCCAGAGATGTTATGAGGGATTCAAAGCCTAGGAGGAGTCAGGCACAGAAGGAGAAATCTCTATCTCAAGTAATTTCCTGCCTTTCTTGTTATTAGAAAATCATATAAAAATTATTTTTAAAATATTCTTCAAGGTTTCTGTGAGTTTCTTTATCCATGCTCTCATTTTTCTTACTTGAAGAATTTTAAATGCATGCTGTTTTTTGGATTCTAAAAAGAAGACAGAAAATGTCACACAAATATGTTAGTACCTAATTGTGTTTACCATATAAATTATATGTACTACATAAAATAAGAGACTTTTCACACAATATGCAACAATTGCCATCTGTTTGCAACAGAACAGGTACTAGGAAAAAAACCAAATAAGATGAATTCTTTCTAGTTCCATTGATTATGTTTTTCATAGTGCAGTTTCCTAAGAGAAAAAGGCTGATATTACAACACTCCTTATCTCTCACCTCAATTTTGAACCCATTACCAATTTCAAATAAATTTAATAGAAAGGGAGAGGTTTCAAATGTATCTAAGTTCCTCCAGGTTGAATTGAAGACTACAATGAAAGAAACAATGAAATGTTTCTAAAATTTGTGATGAGCTTTACCACTACCCTAGATTCCACTTTTCCTTTGACTGAACACAGTGAGAAAAGCTGCAAATCTGGGCTCAGAGAAGTGAAAAATAGCAAGAAGCTGAAGTGTCAAGTTCAGCCCTTGTTCCTTGGGTTACAAGGAGGAAGGGAAAGGCATCCAGGCCGGGAGATGGGCTGAGTTGTCCCTCCTGGCTTATGCCTCATTTCCCAGCATGGGAAGGAAACATCCCTGAGTGACACATCCAGTTTTCATCCTATAGCAATGAAACATTGGTTGGCAATCAAGAATAGGACAGACAGATCACCCCTTTGAGGTAGCATCACTTGGAATGGTTGGCTTTGTGAACTTTTATCATAAAACATTAGTCGTCATACAAAGCAATGATGGAAAAAGGCTCTTTTCCACCTCCTTCCTCTCCCATGACAGCCAGTAGAATTCTTTAATGAACACTTTACACACTTTGTTTGTTTGTAACAGGACCAAAAAACTGATCTCCCTGAACTAGACTAATGGCCAGTGACACCACTCACCCCCACTGAAGCAAATTTTGCACTGTTTTCAGCCTTCTTTCCTTATTTGTCTCCCATTTAAGTACGACAAATGTCTCATTCCCCATAACTTCAATATAGCCCAAGGAATTAATTTGGGGAAAATAGTGGGGAATAAGTGTTAATGATGTCAGAATCAGATTTTTAAAAATTTTATTTATTTAATATGGAGCATAAATTGTGCAGGGAAGGCTCTTAGGTGACTGTCTGAACCTGGAGGTTTCTGATACGTGAGATATCCCAGGAGAGCCCTGTTGAGTTCTATATTCTCTCAGTGCTCACTGTCCTACCAGATATACATAAGGTTATGCTTTATTGACACATACAACCTACTTGGCATTTATTTCCTATGTAAGCCCAAAGAACATCAGAAAAAGAATAATTCTTTCACCAGCCTCAGACTGGAGACAAATCAGATCCATGATCCATGTATCCAGCAGTTCATACCCTTATCCAGAATATGGGAGTCAGGAAAGCAAAAATATGTGCTCTGATTTAAAAAAAAAAAAAAAAAAAAAATTGATGTAGGACTTTTCTCTGCCCAGAGAACGTTCCACTTGAATGTTCATTCGCTGAAGACTAAATGTGCATCTGGGAGTAAGTTCATGTATTTGACCCATTTACCAGGTGCTGTGGAAATAGTGTAGTCCCTCCTCCAGTGACTTGGTATAATATTGTAAGATTAGTGCGTGAACCGTCACCTTCCTGATGACTATTCAGAAAAAAAGTGAGCAGAATTTTTAGGAAAAATACAAAATCACAAAAACTCACCTTCTGGTTTCCAAAATAGCTAAGTAATCCATACAAGGCTGGAACAACTTTACCAGGATTATATGAGTGTCTCTAATCTCATATTTATGGAGTGTTTCAGGAAGACAGGAGTAAGTTTCCTAAAATGAGTCAGTTGGACAAAAGAAGGGGGAAGGAGACATTTCTACATCAAATAATTTTTAAGAAACCTGATCCTCTTCTCAGTTGTCTACATGCTTACAGAAGTGGAGATTACCTTAGTAAGTCAGGTGGTCTACTTTCAGACATGAAGAGATGTCAGTGTTTTCCTTCTTGGAAGAAAAGATTATTTGAGCTGGTGGTTTATGGCAGGATTGGCTGCTCATTTTGTACTCCCTGTAAGTCAGAGGCCCCAGCACTGGACTGAGAAGGCAGTGGAAAGCAAGCAAGGTTGAATTATGTCAATCAGCTCAACATGTTACATGCTAGCCATTCTAACATTCTTCCAAAATCAATTAGGCTTCTGTACTCTCAGTTTTGGTCGTGGAAATTTTCCCATGCATATGTAAAAAACCCTGAAATTTCTTTTACTGTGTGTTGTGCTCCTTAAATGTATTGGAGTACTTAAAATTAAATGCTCCTGAATTGCAATGCCTAAATCCTCTTTAGAATCTAGCCCTATCTGTTTGAAACTTCTGCTACCAAATAATGAAGACACAAAATGCACCTCTTAAGGCAGACTGGTACTCCCTAGATTTTTTGGCCTTATGTCAGCATCAAAACCCCACAGGGTGAAGGTTTTTTGGCAACTGTTTGAGAAGCCTGAACAAAAAGCTATCCATAATATCAAAAAGTTTTTTAAAAGTTTTTAAAAATATTAAAAAAAAAGAAAATTAAAAGAAATAA
This sequence comes from Picathartes gymnocephalus, assembly GCA_013390045.1. Taxonomy (NCBI): domain Eukaryota; kingdom Metazoa; phylum Chordata; class Aves; order Passeriformes; family Picathartidae; genus Picathartes; species Picathartes gymnocephalus. Next base: position 249,309 of record WEKY01016195.1, read on the forward strand.
AAGAAAAACTAAGCCAAAATATCTATGCAATTTAGATATTATTTAAGACAAGTAGTGACAAAGTAGAAGAAAACAGATATAATGAGGGAAGGCAATAATACATGATGGGACCAAAGGGACAAAGCAGGTTTTCTTTGGGAGGGCAGGAGTTTCCAGGATGCAAAGTTGAAAGGCACTGGAGTACTGGGCAATCACTGTCATTGCTGCCAACAGCACAAATCATCCTTGGAAGAGAAAAATAGAATGGGAGCAGTAAGACAGTGCAGGATTGAGAATGTTCCGTTATCAGTGAATTTTTAACCCATTTTCATGAAATTTGCTACTGCCCCACTCTCCTGGTGAGAGTTTGTACCTCAGAGAGTCCTCTGAGCTTATGCCAGCACATGCAGGAACACAGCAGAATCCCCTGCAGCAGAACTGCCCCAGCCGGCAATGCAGCTGTTGGCTGGTTAACAGCTGTCTGTGCAACAATATGGTTGTTATTATTAATTAATTACGAATTCAGTAGATGGCTTCCAAACAGAGTACAATAGTCTATGAAAATGCTGAATAGTCCCAGATCCTCAACAGACAAAAGTTTGGAGCCTCACTGATGCACATTGACAGCAAGCTGTTGCCAATGATTTTCTGAGCACAGATTTTTATCTAAAGACATGCTATGGTTAAGCCCAGACCAAATTTCTCCAGCTTGCTAGGTGGTATATAATACAGGAGAGCTGTCTTAAAAAAGCAAAATACTTAATATTAATTTCTTGTGTTTTTCCATCAAGCCTGATATCAAACCAATCTTAATTCATGTGGAACAGTTTGACAAATCCATATGGAAAGAAAGTATCCCTTCCCTTCTTCTTCCAGATAAGCACTGTGTTTCAGACAGCTTGGAACAGATGTGTACATGGTACTCAATTATTTATGCTAGCAGCCACTGCTGCAAATGCTCTAGGCCCTGGTGGGGGGCTGTTTTGTGATGAGTGCTTTATGCTCACCTTCACTTTGACAATGGCCCAGCTCTTTGAGCCAAGGAAGATTTTTGGGAACAAAAATCACGTTTGCACTTGCGATAAATTTTTAACCTAGACAATGAATTAAACGGATGACAAATTTCCCAGTAACTTAGAGCCCAGAGAGCTTCAGTGCAGAAGTGCAGGAAGATTTGAATTGGATAAAGCTAATAAAAAAATAATACTTGCTTCTTCTCTGAAGTACTTGCTTTGTGACAGATGAGAGGAAGTGGTCTCATAACGTTGCCAGATTTGAAAGGGTGCTGCCAGAGATACTTTAGGCATCTTCACTCTGAGACTATGCAGAACCCTGGGGAGTTATTCACCCCTTTAGACAGGAACAAATATAAATAAGGAGCTGGAGACATCAGTTTATGCTCCCTTACTCTCCTGTGCAGGCATAGGTGTCTTACAGGGATTAGAAGTTCCCAGTGAAAAATTAAACCAGTACCACTTGCATTGAGCCAGGTGGAGAAGGAAATAGAAAGGTGCCCAGTTGGTTGATTTCTTAAATGCTTTGGGACCATTTGGTCAATTTTCACTTTTAAAGTATTTAAATTCAACTTGACTCTTTTCTCCAGTATCCGTTTAGGGCTATGTGAATACACCTACAGGTCAAAAATAAATGTGAGTGGTTTAGAGGACACTTCAAAATTTAAAGATCCATCTAGAAATCCCATCTATTTCTTTCATTAGGTGATACTGCCCCTGTGCCCCTTTGAAAGTTGCATTTGTTGGCTGGCTGGGATGAAATCCCCATGCCATTAGCCCTGCACATACAATAGAGAGCACTGTACAGTCTAAATTATCTTAGGAACTCTGCTCTTGAGACAAGGAAGGAATATAGAAGATGTGATATTTATCTGTGCCTGGGCAGAGAGAAAGAATCCGTAAGATTTTGCCATGTCTCATTTTGCCATGTCTCACCATTTTGCACTCCCCTGCGGTTGCAGTTTGGAGCAGCCTCCTCTTCCTTGGGTAGTGTCAGCTTCTGCTGCATGTTCTGGATGAAAAAGTGTTATATCTAGAAAAATACAGTCCAAATCTGGGGAGGCAGAGACACCATAACTTGTCTTCTGATTTAATTCATGATGAATTACTACTTCGGGTTACTAAACAGGTTTTTTGGCAGGAGCTTTGTAAGGCAGCAGGTGGGAGGATGTACAGGATCAGATGTGATCATTAGAATTCTCTGTCCTAAAAGGAAAAAAAAAAAAAAGGAAAGAAAAAAGGAAGAAGAAAATTAACAGGAAATAGAAAAATTCCTCTTCTTGAGGTAGTTTAATTTACTTCTTCTAAAAGAAGAGGGGGAACAAAAAGAAAAAAAGAGAGCCCAGAGCAAATAGCCTACCATAGACTTGAAATTACAGCAAAACATCTCCATATGGATATCACATAATTGCTGAGGCAACAATTAATGAGTCTTTATGCAATACTTCAAAACCTTTTTTTAATTAAAAGCATTTTTTTGTGCAAATTATTTTGCTTTTCCCTTTCAAATGACTCAGCTTCTCTGTGGCCTTTAGTGAGAGACATGAATCCAATTTGTTTTCATCTGGCAACAAAGAGGAGCTGCAAAAAAGAAATCCTTTCTTCTGTGAAGAGATAAGAAGGTTGCTCCTGGAAAATTGCTGATGCAGAGAAGCAAACAAAATGCTCTAAAAACCCCAAAATACAGCAAAGACTACCTTTTATTCCAATGGGGTTTATTTCAGGGTCCTAGTGGTGTTGACGTCTGCTAACCTGGGGTTTGGAGTTCCTACCCAAACTCCAACAAAGGCTTCATTGACACGCTCTGTGAAGGCTCCGAGTGTGAATTCCTTCCACTGGTCTCTCCTATCTGTGACATGTTCCTGCCTCCTGGGAGCACACCAGCCCACCTTCAGGAGCTGGAGCAGGTTAGTTTTTAATCAGAGATATTCCCCAGCACCAGGTATGAAGCCTTCCAAGACCTAAACTCCTACTGGTGAGGGGAGATCTGCATGCTGGGAAACGAGTTAGAGAGGTCCAGAAGGATATATGTCATCCCAAACCATCTGGATTGTGCTTTGACCTGCTCATGAGCAGCATTATATTCACAGCTGGAATGGGCATGAAGTGAAACTGCTCTCAGCTGGTCAGGACGGTGTCCTAAAGGAAATTAGGGGGTTTCAGCATCAGAAGGCACAGCGTCCATGTCATGACTACCACTGTGCAGTCCTCCCATTCGGGTAGTGATGAATCCACAGTTCATGACTCCAAAAGTGCCAGCTGCAGAAGGAAGAGAAAAACCAGCACATCCAGGTGACTCAAACACTGCAGCACTGGGACACATTACAGAGGGACCTGCAGATGGCTTCTTACCTGTGGTCTCAAGTCTGAAGGGCCAAAATCTTCCTGCTTTTGAAGATGTCCTGCCCTTTCCAAGATGTAGAGAAAGACAAGGATTATACTCCTCATTGTGAAAAGGCTTCAATAAATATAAAATTGTCTTAGCACATCCTTACATTGTTTTTTCTTGATTGTCCTATGTTTATTTCAGTAGTAAAGAGCATGGCAAAAATGAGCTGTTAGAGCCTTACAAGTACCAGCAAACCAACCATGGCTCTGTCAGGGACTATATGAGAAAATCTGGAACAGCCTGTCAGCTGCTCTGAATTGTATTTAGGCACAAATATCACTAGAAAAAAAAGCAGTAATCTCCTTTGCTGACCTTAGAGAGGTGTTAAAGATGGGAAAAAATATGGATTTTAATTTTTAGCATAACTTAATGGTATGTAGGATATGAACAAGCACAAAGTCAAGGTGACACTGCACTGAAATGCAATGCTAAGACACATCAGCTGATTTCCTGGTGTATGGTTAACAGGCCAAGACAGTTTTCATTTAAACTGAGTTGGAATGCAGCTTTGTGGAAAAGGACCTTGGGGTCCTGGTGGGCAATAAGATGTCCATGAGCCAACACTGTGCTCAAGAAAACCAAGAAGGCCAATGGTATCCTGGAATGCATCAGGAAGAACATTGCCAGCAGGCAGAGGCTGCTCCTCTACTCTGCCCTGGTGGGGCAACATCTGGAGTGCAGCATCCAGCTGTGGGTTCCTCAGTACAAGAGAGACGTGGAGCTCCTGGAGCAGATCCAGCAAGGGCTGTGGAGGTTATTAAGGGACTGGAGCATCTTTCCTGCAAGGATAGGCTGAGGGAGGTGGGCCTGTTCAGCCTCGAGAAGAAACAACCAAAAGAGGACCTTATAAATGTCTGTCAGTATCTGAAGGGAGGGTGTGAAGAGGAGAGAGCCAGGCTCTGCTTGGTGATGTCGAGCAATAGGACGAGAGCAAAAGACAGAAACTGATGCACAGAAAGTTCCACCTGAACATATGGAAGAACTTCTCCATTGTGTGAGTCACCACACACTGGAACAGATTGCCCAGAGAGGTGCTGGAGTCTCTCACACTGGAGATACTCAAGAGCTGTGACCATCACTGGAGTGTGGCTATCGATGGCTGCAGGCTGTTCAGGAAAGACAGAAGAAGAAGGGGGGAGAGGGAACAGCTACATCAAGAGGTGGGTTGAGAGTGAAGAGTGGCCTCTGAAGAACAGCCAAAAGCCCAAAGCCCATGGGTAAGGATCAGAGACCAAAGCAACAAAGGGAATCTATTGGTTGGTGTCTGTGGCAGGCCACCTGATCAAGAGGAGTCAACTGAAAAATCCTTCTTGCTCCATCCACAGGGCTGCACTGATCGTGCATTTGTGGAGTTTGCATCCCAAGGGATATGGGTCAGGTAAGGAGTGAAGTTAAGACAATGAACCTTGGGAAAGGAAACTTCCAGCTCTTCAAGGACGTAGTCAATGTAATCCCCTGGGAGACTGCCCTCAGGGGCAAGGGATTGGAACAGACCTGGCAGATCTTTAAGAAAATCTTCCATCACAAGAGCTGGCAATCCCTGGAGCAAGAAATCAGGCANAGACAATGAACCTTGGGAAAGGAAACTTCCAGCTCTTCAAG